>CM046044.1:13072218-13534718 GCA_025215565.1 Flaveria ramosissima | reverse complement strand
TAGTCATTTTATACACTAGAGAAAAACAATCATATAGGCTAGAGAGAGAAACAATTAGGTTGAGTGTGTGTGAGAGAGAATTTTCTTACAAACTCCCTTTGTAATCTCCTAGCATCGATTATTCATATGAATAAATGAAATTTTAATGAATGTGTGTTCTTGAATTGATAATCTTTCGTTCATCATCATACACTGAAAACTTGTATAGATCTTCATTTGAAATCATCAACGGGTCTATGAGATTTCGCATCACATGTCTGATAAACGACAATAATACGATTTGAATATTCAATCCACCATTAGATTCAGATTTCCATAGTTGGTATCAGAGCCTTGGCTCCTTGTTCTTCAAATTTTTCTCAAACATTTGAACCACAAGTTTGATCTTCAAATTGTTGTTCTTTTTGATCAAATCAAGCTAGTATTAGCTTAGATATGTTATTTTCGTGAAGATCTGCAAGTTTTCACATCATTTGAAGTTCATTTGATCCATAAATTTGAAGATTTAAGCAAACTTATTCTTCAAGTCTTCAAATACTCATGAACATGAAATTTTAATTTTGTTGTTGTTTTGATCGATTTTAAGCTTCTAATAGCTTTAGTTTGTGATAACTAACACATCTGCAAAGTTTCATAACAATTGAACAACCACAACTCTTGAATTTGAAGATTTTGAAAATTTTGTGTTCTTGAGAAAAGCTCACTGTTCTTGAGGAAGTATCATAAAAAATCACGAATCTGATGTTGTTTAGTTGAAATTGATAGTAACTTTAGCTTATAAACATCAAATCTAAGGTTCGTTTATCATTTTCAACTTCCAACTCATCCTTTTTTGAACATTGATTCTCATATATGGGTTTTTGTTCTTCATTGTGTTCTTCATGTGTTCATCGTCTAATTTCGAGTTTAGCGGATGACTATATGAACTTGATTGTTTTTTGGCTTATAATCACTTATCTATAGCTATTATAGCATTTGGTTTTATCTAATTTCATCAGAAATCCAAGAATCAAAAGTTTGTTCATTCAAGAACATGAAACTGTTTTGAAATCTCAAAATCAGCCATATCTATGATTTAATTCTGATTTTGATTTGTTTGTTTATCATTCAATCATATAATGAACAATCAATACAAACGATCATTCAAACATCAATTTGTGTATTTGAAATTGAAATTCCATTCATAATCGAATTTTACAGAGAATACACAAAGTACACTTGGAATTCAATTTTTAACCAAGTGTTCTATCATCCAGAGCTGATGCACTATTCACATAGTTGATGCACTATTCACACAACAGATGCACTATTCACACAGCTGATGCACTATTCATACAGCGGATGCACTATTCACACAACTGATGCTTTAATTCCATAGCTGATGCACTATACATACAACGGATGCACTTTTCACACAGCTTATGCTTTATTTCCACAGCTAATGTACTAATTTCACAGCTGACAAACATACAACTTTTTCTAAGTATTCACAGCTGATGAAGAAAACCATCAACATTGGACGCTTAAGAAAATCCATAGCGGACAATCATCACGTCCACAGCGGATACACTCCGCTACATCTATCCACAGTGGATATTGAAACAAAAACTCACGTTCACAACAGACGTTGAATCATATACAACTCGGTCCACAGCGGACGAGTACATAACGAACAAACACAACTCGATCCACAGCAGACAGGTATAAACAGGTCCATAGCGGACATATACATTAACTATTAAACCATTTTTATTTATAAACAATATGACAAATTTAACATCATTCACTAACACTCGTGTTTCGAGAAATCGAGCTATCTTTCTTGCTACAGGTAGAAAGAGGTTTCAAGATTTCAAACAAAGCAAACCAAGCTGGAACCAACCAAACAACAACAGCAAATCAAACAATAGTTGCAACCGACCAAATTGTTTGACAAGACAAACATTTAGTTGTACATTACTCACATTGAGAAAGAACTGATGTATTTACATTTGTGTGATCATGCAAACTCAAACAATACATTGTCTAATGATTTGATCAAATGCAGGTCAGAGGTAGAACAATCTCCAAGAAATGATCAAGCACAAATCAAGACATTGAATCAACAAAATATCAGTTTAGCTCAAGAGATGAACCAGTTGCAAGACAAAATGGTTCAACAACAAATCAAACTTGAAGAGTTAACTTTCGAGCTTGCAAAAGCCACAAAGAATAACAACACAAACATTCCTCCATTGCCTGAAATTTTTGAAGACAGAAAGATCAATCTATGCTCATTAGCATGCATTGATGAAGTAAAGGCATATAGGAAATATTGAAACAATATAGTATACATGATAAAGCAGGAAATAGCTTCACATGCAAAGGAACTACACACTTCTGCAAATCAAATCAGTTCACTAGAGAAAGAAGTTGATAACTTGCTTAAAGAAAACCACAAGCTATATATACAAGCAACTGAAATTTTTGTGAAGTTAGCAAACACAAAGGCTGAAGTTGAAGCCATCATATCAGAAGCAAGTACAACCAAAACAATCAAAAACTTGCAACATTACATTGAGCGTCTAAATCAAGCAATCTATACAGAAAAGGCTACAAATGCAAAATTGAAGATACCACATAAAGCCTTTGAAGATAAAATTAATTCTCCTCTGAAGGATGTAGACAAACTCCTTGGAGAAAGATTTAGTTTTCAAGCTTAAGTTACAAGACTAACTGAGTCTCTAACAAAGATAAAAACAGGCCATACATCAACAGAAGTTGAACTTGAGAATTTAAAGTTGAGTTCTAGCAAGTTAGAAGAACTACTTAATGCATAAAGAGATTAGAAGAAGAGTGCTGGAACTACACACCATGTTGTTCCTCCTCCTTATAATGATAACTACACAGAAATGCCAACTTCAATGACAAGTCCAGTCAAAGAAGATTCAAATATGCATGATCATCGTCCAACAAACAAACCATCCATTATCACTCAAATCACTTCTCCTGAAACAATATCAAGACTGTACCTCAAACCTGAATCATCATAGAATGAAACCTTTCATTCCTGTAATGGTCAAGATAGAGATCCTACAAGTGATGACAGTGATAAAGAAACCAACCAACCAAACAAAGCAACATTGACATGTACTAACCATGTCATTGAAGAAATCAATCCAAAACAAGCATAGCCACATAAATCCAAAGCAGCAAAGCCTGACAACAAACAAAAGGCTATGGTTCTCTATGAGAAATAAAACCAGCTGGATTTCTTGAATCAGAATTATCAATGTCCAAACTGAAGGCAAACATTAAGATGGAGTTACAGAACAAGAAGAAGCATGAGGTACAAGAAATCAAAGAACAGGTAAAGAGAAAAAAACGAATCTAAAAGAAAGAAGAAAAGTCAGACCCAAGTCTTCTACACCTGATCCAAACCAACCATCAACCTCAAAAGCTACATTAGAAACTCCAAAACAACAACCAATTCTCTATGAGATATGCACTTCAGATTCACACAACACGTTTGAGTGAAAAAACACTAAGGGTGATACATATATATGTCCTCACAAGAGAAATCAACAAAAACAATCAAGACAAAAGGCTGTGAAGTTCCAATCAAATCGAACTTCATCATCCAAGCATAAGGGAAGAAGATCCAGACCTATTCCTTATTGCTTAAATTATGACATGGAGAATCATACAACTTTAGAGTGTTCACACAGAAACTCTCCAACATCACAAGACAAAAGGGGTCAAAGATCTTATCATCCATCAGAGTCGTACTCACCGATATCGGAGCATGAGTACTACAACATACATCATAGCTACTCTTCTCCTCGATCACATTGGCATGGGTATGATTTTAAACATTATGTTATTCATGATTATTGGGCACCAAGATATTATCCTAGGTCATACAGACAACATAAGTATGATAAATACATGAATAATGATTGGTATACTGGCTATCATAGAAGATCACATCCATCAATTATTATAATCATGATTATAATTCTTATGATGAATATGATCAACTACCTAGAAGAAACAAACAGTATCAAGGACAAAGATCCTTTGCTACACCTCCACTAAACTTTCAAAAGCAAGCTAGATTTACTAACCAAGGTTAAAGATTTTAAAAGCCAAACAAACTCCTTTTGTAAATCAAACTAAAGTTGAGCCAGCTGATTTAAAACCAAAACAATGTTCGAGAAAGAAAAAAATTTCAGAAGGTGAATCTGATACATCATCAAAAAAAGCAAAATCATACACATATGAGCAAGTCACATATAAAGATAGTAATGGACAACTGCGGACAATAATGGTCTGGGTTGAAATATCTAACTGATTTGCTAGTGTGATAGGGACAGTTATGGAGTCCTACCAATGTAAAAAAAAGTTAGCAGTGGCTGATCCCTTCCCATGATAGGAACGTTCTTCCTGCTCATGATGTTATGATGCAACTGAGCCAAATGGAGCAGAAATTAACCTTGACTCAATGCAGAAATCAATCATTCACAGAAACTATGACGGCAATGCAAGATACAGTCGATGTTTCATTCATTTGATTCGTCTGAGTACATTGCTACATGGACCAACTGTTGATGATCTCTATTGCATTGATAACACATATGCCATTTCTTTATTTTCTCAAAACCAAAAATCCTAGAAATCAAAAATCAAGAAAAGTCCAAAAATATTACTATTGTGTAATTATTTTTGAATCTTCCTCCATTTACATGAGACAAGATAGTACACTCATCTACTATCTTTTGCATCTATTTTCCAGAATAATACACACTGATAAGGCTCTGTTTGATATGTCTGTAGGCTCAGCTGGGATTCAAGATAAGCATATTTGTGATGAACTAAATCAATATGCATTGTGGACCAAACCATCTTAGGGTATAGGTAAGCAATAATTTTCAAGTGTTTGCTTATGTGGTTACCTAAACACACCATGCAAAAATGGTTTATAATTTCTCATTAATTAAATCATATGTTTCTCATTTGTTATATGTAAATATAGACCTGGAGTAAACATAAGGACAACTTCTGTTGTGCTGAGCACAGACCTAGTTGACCTTGCACTAAAAGTGCTTATGCATGCCAAAAGGGCAAAGAAAATAATCCCAATATGAATCAAAGCTAAAAGAATCCCAACGAGGATCATTTCCATAGTGAAGTGTAAAAGAATCCCAAAGTGGATCATATCATGAGAATTTATACTCTAAGTAGCCTGGTTCAGGTTGTGATAAAGTGGCACCTTGCATTTCATAAGGAGGGTTATTCTTTCATAATTCTGAGTGTGGGGTACTCAATCAGCATATCTAATCAAACCTAAACATGATAAATATCACATAGTGTTAAAAATAGATCCTTGAAAGAGTTTAAGTGGACAAACATACTTACAATCCACTATAATCTTTGTCTATGTCTATTCAAAAACATTCCTAGATGTAGAGGATTTTAGATTAGTATGATCTCATTGCAGTTGAAGGATTCATGCTTGTAAATATCATAATTTTGAAAAAAATCTAAAATTTCTAAAAGATTTGTCATTTTTAGTATTTTTCTTAGTTTTGTCATATTTACATGTGTTATTGATTTAGTAGTGAAACTTCCATGCAGTACCTCTACCGAGAGGATTTAGACTTTTGTAGCTAATGAATTGCACAACATGCCTGAGTTTCTTATTCAGTTCAAGATGTCAAATAAACACTCATGCTTCCTTCAAAGATCTCCTGCCAGTTGCTGAGAACTAAGAATCCTCCTCTTAGTGTCTCATACACAAAAGTTCCTGACCCTCTAAAGCTTTTGTTGAGGGAGAATATATGTCAAGTTCGAAGAATGCCTGATGCTTCTTCTTCACTTCTGAAGTTGATATAAAGCTGCTTGTTAGGTCTAGAATCAGTAGATCTAGTCATTATGTATAGGCTTAGTACTTAAATTAATATCTGTAATGAACGTTTGTATTTCATTATTGTGTATGCATTAAATATATAGGTTAACCCATGTATATATGTGTTGGTTTATATGTATGGTTGCAGGAACAAAAATTATAATTGGTCAATTTCACAAATTGACCAAGTGTAAGAAACATCTACGGATGAACATTTTGTTCTTCCGTAATTATTACTAAGTAATTATGCATCCAAAGATCTTCTGCGGATGAACAACAAGATACCTTCGGAAGAACAATACCTTCGGAAGAACATACCTTCGGAAGAACAAGATACCTTCGTAAGATCATTACCTTCGGAAGACCTTATCTACGGAAGAACAAAATTACTACTGAAGACTATATCGTGCGGGAGTCCCAAACACTTTTATTATACAAGTGGTACAAGTCAACAAGTCAACAAGTCAACAATCAACAAGGCGTTAATGCGAATCCCGGAAATCCGATATTCCTTAACAGAAACAAATCAAATCCCAAGAGATCCGGTGTTTCCAATAACTGAAACACCTTTGTAAGGCCCCGTTCCCGGGACGCTTACAGTTGGCCATTCATCGCACATAAAACATATAATTACATTTCATTAAGAAAACATTGCAGCGGAAACATTCAAAAATGACATCACGTTTCATTATAATTACTTTTGCCAAATAATACATCATTATCCGGTTACAAAATTCATGTTTGCATTACATCACAAAAGCTATATAATTGGATGCCATCCCAAAGAGCCGAGTAGCCTCGCCGTGCCATCCTCAGCAATCATTTACCTGCCAACTGGAAATGTAATAAAATCAGCGTTGCTGAGTGAGTTCTAGTTTTAATAATAAAACATACTTTACTTTCATTAAAACTATTCCTTTTATCATGCGATCATTCAACATACGTATACACAGATAATGTCATTATTATCTTTCATCTCATTCATTATCTTCCATTCTTTTCGTTCATTCTGTCTTCCGAGTCTTTTGCGACAACATGGTCGCTCACCTCAATGGCAATCTCAATGATTGCTCGCTATCCGAGTCTTTTGCACCCCTAAGGTTGCTCACCCCATTGCCCATCACGATAGCAAGCTATCCGAGTCTTTTGCAACAACAAGGTTGCTCACCCCAAGGCAACATTACGATAGCACTTTACTCGAGTCTTTTGCAACGACGAGGTTGCTCACCTCATAGGCAATCTAAATGATTGCACTTCATCCGAGTCTTTTGCAACACAAAGTCGCTCACCCAAATATATTCTTGCAAGCCTTTCTTTCGTTCATTCATCATTCATTAATGCATGCATTCTTACTTCATGTTCCTCTTTCATTATCTTTCACTTTACATTACATAATACTATTCATTCATTCATTCATTAACATGACATGTAAAGCCACAAGAAAGATAAGCATACATCATAATAAGGAACATATCATACACATTCATCATCATCATACGGGCAACATCATACATTCATAATATGCATAAACATGCAACATCATCATCATCATGCCCTACATGCTCTCTAAGGCCATAACCATCCTCTTACATGCTCTTACGGGTTACCTTACGTCAACACTTACATCTGCACCTTTCCCCGAAGGCCAGAAGTCAAACTACACATTTCCTTCGAGTGCAACAGCCCTGTTCGGGCGTATGGACACTCTTCAGTCGCATGGCCTCCATGCGACTGAACATCATGCGACTGACATCTAAATGCGAATGAACATCCAATCGTGCGTATGGACCTCGTGCGAATGGGATTACTGCGACTGGGCACCTATGCGACTAACCTCATGCGAATGGACTCATGCGACTAAGCATCTATGCGACTGAACCCTCAGTCGTACAACCCTCATGCGACTGGACTCCCAATCGTGCGACTGAGTCCTAATCGTGCGAATGACCTTCAATCGCCCTCATTCGGCCGTATGGCCTTCATTCGGTCCCTAGCCCTAGCTGATGCAGAATGGAGTTCATCCCGAACCCAATCTGCCATTTTCGGCCTCCAAGCTCATCCAAACCCATTCTAAGCCTAAATCAACCCTCCTGGACCTTAGGAATGCATACCTTAACACCATACAAGCACACCCAAGCCCGAAAACATACTCTAAACACACTCATACACATCACACCCAAATGGGTCAAACACACACACTTGTAAAAACGGGTTTTGCACATTTTCCAGCCCCAAAATCGGTTGAAAACAAGTAAAAGTGGGGTCCTAGAACTCACACAATCGAGCACAAAGACAAGAGCTTCGATTTGGCTTGCTACTCGACGGATTTGGACACCCGAATCACCCGAAACACCACTTTTCTCCCTTTTTCTCTCTTCTTTCTCTCTCTCCTCCTCTCAATCTGAATTATGTGAAGTGTGGGGAGAGTGGGCTGCCCTCTCCCTACACATATCACCACACTTACCGACTTTTCTTCGTTGGCGAGTTTGGTCCCTCGACTTTGGACTTTATTTCTTTTCTTTCTTCTTCGTCGGCTTCAAAATAATAAATTTCCGGGTGTTACAAGTCCACCCCCCTTAAATAGGTTTCGTCCCCGAAACCTGTTATTCCTCGAACAAACGTGGATAATGCTGTCTCATTTCTTCCTCAGTCTCCCACGTTGACTCGGATCCCTTCCTGTGCTTCCACTGTACACGCACAAGAGGAACCACTTTATTCCTTAGCCTTTTCTCCTTTCGGTCGATGATTGCCACTGGTTGCTCCACATAATTGAGCCGTTCATCTACTCTCGATATCTTCCAATGGGACAATCATATCTTCATCTGCTAAGCACTTCCTTAGATGAGATACATGGAATGTCGGGTGAATTCCACTTAACTCATCTGGCAACTCCAGTCTATAGGCCACCTCTCCTACTCGAGCAATGATTCGGAAAGGGCCTATATACCTTGGGCTCAACTTGCCCCGCTTTCGGAAGCGAATGATACCCTTCCAAGGTGAGACCTTCAACATAACCCGGTCACCCACCTGGAACTCAATCGGCCTGCGCCTTTTATCAGCATACGACTTCTGTCTGTCTTTGGCTGCCTTCATGAAGGCTTTGATCTTCTCAAGCTTCTCAGTCGTAGCCTCGATTACCTCGACGCTTCCCAATTCCTTCTGACCAATATCACCCCAACAAACGGGCGTTCTGCATCTCCTACCGTATAGCATCTCATATGGGGGCATACCAATGCTGGCATGATAACTGTTGTTGTATGAGAATTCGGCTAACGGTAGGTGGTCATCCCAACTTCCACCAAAATCAATCACACATGCCCGAAGCATGTCTTCCAGTGTCTGAATGGTCCTTTTGACTGACCATCAGTCTGGGGATGATAAGCCGTGCTGATATGTAACCTCGTCCCCATAGCATCGTGGAACTTCTTCCAGAATTTAGATGTAAACCGGGTGTCGCGATCCGACACAATAGACACCGGCACACCATGACGAGTCACAATTTCCTTGATGAACAGATCAGCCAACCTCTCAGATGAATATGTCTCGCGGATCGGTAGGAAGTGAGCACTCTTCGTCAAACGATCAACTATCACCCATATGGCATCGTACCCTTCGGAGTACGCGGCAACTTGGTAATAAATCCATGGTGATGTGCTCCCACTTCCATTCCGGTATATCCAAGGTTGTATCTTCCCATACGGCTTTTGATGCTCGGCCTTCACCTGTAAGCAAGGCACTTACTCACATACTCCACCACGTCGCGCTTCATACCCGGCCACCAATAATCTTTCTTCATATCATGGTACATCTTCGTGGCACCAGGATGAATGGAGTACCGAGTCTTGTGAGCTTCATCCATTTATCTTCCCCGTAAATCCCCAAAACGAGGAATCCACACACGATCGAATCGGGTTCTAACACCGAACGTGTTTTCACCCAATTCTCCAACCAGACCTCTCATTCTTTCAGAGTTAAGATGATCTTCCTTCAGTGCCTCATCTTGAAACTCTTTAACCTGCTTCATTACATCGAGGTCATGATCAACTGATATGCTTTCACCCGAATCGGCTCGGGCCTCTCCTTCCGACTAAGGGCATCAGCCACCACGTTGGCCTTGCCCGGATGGTAGTGGATCTCACAATCATAATCCTTTATAAGTTCCAACCACCGTCTCTGCCTCATGTTCAAATCCTTCTGCTCAAAGAAGTACTTCAGACTCTTGTGGTCAGTGAATATGGTGCACTTCGTCCCGTAGAGGTAGTGCCTCCAAATCTTTAAAGCAAAGACCACGGCTGCCAGCTCCAAGTCATGAGTAGGATAATTGACCTCATGAACCTTCAACTGTCGGGATGCATAGGCTATAACCTTTCCTCTCTGCATTAACACACACCCCAACCCCGAGTAAGAAGCATCGGAATAAACTACCAGATCTTCACTTCCATCGGGTAACGACAGAACAGGAGCTTGAGTCAATCTCGCCTTCAATTCTTCAAACGCCTTTTCTTGAGCTTGACCCCATACGAACTTCACATCTTTTCGGGTCAACTTAGTCAGTGGAGAAGCAATCTTAGAGAAGTCTTGGATAATCTTCTGTAGTAGCCCGCCAAACCCAAGAAACTGCGAATCTCGGATGGCGTCTTTGGTGACTTCCATTGCATAACCGCCTCCACTTTCGCCGGGTCCACCATAATCCCGTCGGATTCACCACGTGACCCAAGAACTGAACTTCGCGCAACCAGAACGCGCACTTGGAGAATTTTGCATACAACTTCTCCCTTCTCAACGTCTCTAGAACCTCCCGAATGTGACCGGCATGCTCTGCTTCGCTCCTCGAGTAAATCAGGATATCATCAATAAACACAATCACTGATTTATCCAACATAGGCCGACACACACGGTTCATCAAATCCATAAAAGCAGCTGGCGCGTTGGTCAAGCCAAAGGACATGACAAGAAACTCGTAGTGACCATACGCGTACGGAAAGCTGTTTTAGGAATATCCTGCTCCTTCACCTTCAACTGATGGTAACCAGATCGAAGATCTATTCTCGAAAACCAACTGGCACCCTGAAGCTGATCGAACAAATCATCAATCCTCGGTAAGGGGTATCGGTTCTTCACTGTCAACTTGTTCAGCTCGCGGTAGTCGATGCACATCCTCATACTACCGTCCTTCTTCTTCTTCTTTACAAACAGGACCGGAGCACCCCAAGGAGAGATACTCGGTCTAATGAACCCCTTATCAAGCAGCTCTTGCAACTGCTCCATCAATTCTTTCATCTCGGTCGGAGCCAACCGATACGGTGCCTTGGCGACAGGTTGGGCACCCGGTATCAGATCAATCTGAAACTCAATCTCTCTGTCAGGTGGCACTCCTGATAAGTCTTCTGGGAACACATCTGGAAAGTCACACACAACCGGTACATCAGCTAGTTGTGGTGTTGGCGTATCCACATCCTTTACATAGGCCAGGTAGGCGCTACATCCACGCCTCATACACTTTCCCGCCACCGCCATCGAGATCACTTTCGGAATCGTAGTAACCCGATCACCATACACTGTCACTGAACTACCGTCAGGCGCCAACAACCGAATCATCTTCTTGCGACACACAATGTTCGCCTCGAAGTCCGCTAACCAATCCATCCCAAGAACCAAGTCAAACCACCTAAGGTCATCACAAACGGTCTAACAGGAAACTTATGACCCTCGAGCTCCACATCACAATTCTCTATCATCTCAGAAATCCTGGTAGACTTACCTATGGCAGTTTCTACATCGAAGGGCGCATCAACACATCTACTACTAACAGGCAGCTTAGCACAGAAAGCAGCAGAAATAAAACTTTTACTTGCACCCGAATCAAATAACACAGAAGCTAAAGTTTGGTTCACTAGAAACGTACCGGACACGACATCAGGGTCCGTTCTAGCTTCCTCCTGTGTCATGGTGAATGCCCTGGCGCTCGCCTCGGTCCATCACCTCCCGTCCTCTTTGCCCCTGAACTCTCAGCCCTCGGCTTCTTACAATCCTTGAGCACGTGACCCTCTTCACCACAGTTAAGCATCGGATCGGACCGCGCGACAGTCCTTTGCCATGTGCCCCGCCTTTCCACACCTGAAGCACAAGTTCGACCCAAACCTGCACTCCCCACTATGCTCCCGTCCACATTTACCACACCTTCTCGATCCCGCACCTGACATAACCACACGGCGATCATCCACCCGTGCCTTCTTATTACCCATCGAGGCATTGCCCCGACCAAATCTCTTCCCCTGCCAGCCTCGTTCACCACCGCTCTTTCTGCCACCATCAGTCACCACCACCGTTCTTTCATCATACAATCTTCCCGCTAAATCCACCGCCGACCTAAACGTGCTCGGCCGGGCGGCGATCATGTGCCTGCGAATATCCGCCGGCAAACCCTGTATATACCTCTTGATCTTTCGGGACAGAGGCGTCACTTGATCCGGCACCAGACGTGCCATCTCGTTGAACTTCGTGGTGTACTGTTGGTGTGTCATGGTTCTCGCCTCCAGTTGCAGAACTCCCTTTCAACCTTATCCATTTCCCGATGAGGACAAAACTCCTCGATCACCATCTTCTTCAGTTCGGGCCACCTCATTCTCCCGATCGCCCGATTACCCTCCGCTTGGACAATGTTGTCCCACCAGCATAGTGCCGAGTCCACGAAGGAGTGGGTGGCAAACTTGACTTTCTGATCTTCTCGGCACTCGCTGATGTCGAGAACAGCCTCCATTTCTCTCACCCATCGGTGAGCAGCGGCAGCATTGCCGTTACCGTCAAAAGTAGGGGGCTTGCATCTCATAAACACCCCGTAGTTACAGCCTCGTGCCACCTCCCGCACAGGCTCCTCTTCCTCTTCCTCCTCATTATCGGAGAAGATCGTTTCAGGCTCCGGTTGCTCCCCCCCGAGGCCCGTTTCTCTCCTTGCGTTCCCCCTCCTTCACAGCTTTGATGACTTCGGTCACCACAGACGGTAAGATTGTCTGCATGACCTGATGTACTTCCTCAACACAACAGCCTCCTTCACACCGAGGCCTTAAGTTCGCACTCTCATCCCCAGCTTCTGGATGAGGGGTCTCAGGTTCTGCAGGAACCTCTTTCTCAGCTCTAGGCCTTCCTCTCTTAGGGCGTGGTTCAGCAACAGGGCCATCACGGCCTCCACCCCTAGAAGCTCTAGAATCTCTACCACCAGCCATTCTCTATCACACTGAAAGATTCAAACACCAACACGGTCATTCAAGGAAACAACTCAGTTTATGTCAAGTATAGTAAGTCCCTAATTACAGTGGCCAGTTGTGATTAGCCACTTACTGTACTCTTCATACCCCAAGTATTACCTGTCCTGACTACATCAGTATTCAAATCTACATACAACACATAACATATACCATGCGCACATAAACCGGTTAACTTCAAGAAAATACCTGATGGCACGCAGCTACTCAGTTTGGCATCCCATTCCCCATTCGTCCCATTTTCAGTTTAAGTTAAGGTTTATTTTGAAAATTTACCCATTTCACTTAAACTTTGGCTCTGATACCAACTTGTAAGGCCCCGTTCCCGGGACGCTTACAGTTGGCCATTCGTCGCACATAAAACCTATAATTACATTTCATTAAGAAAACATCGCAGCGGAAACATTCAAAAATGACATCACGTTTCATTATAATTACTTTTGCCAAATAATACATCATTATCCGGTTACAAAATTCATGTTTGCATTACATCACAAAAGCTATATAATTGGATGCCATCTCAAAAGAGCCGAGTAGCCTCGCCGTGCCATCCTCAGCAATCATTTACCTGCCAACTGGAAAATGTAATAAAAGTCAGCGTTGCTGAGTGAGTTCTAGTTTTAATAATAAAACATACTTTACTTTCATTAAAACTATTCCTTTTATCATGCGATCATTCAACATACGTATACACAGATAGCGTCATTATTATCTTTCATCTCATTCATTATCTTCCATTCTTTTCGTTCATTCTGTCTTCCGAGTCTTTTGCGACAACATGGTCGCTCACCTCAATGGCAATCTCAATGATTGCTCGCTATCCGAGTCTTTTGCACCCCTAAGGTTGCTCACCCCAATTGCCCATCACGATAGCAAGCTATCCGAGTCTTTTGCAACAACAAGGTTGCTCACCCCAAGGCAACATTACGATAGCACTTTACTCGAGTCTTTTGCAACGACGAGGTTGCTCACCTCATAGGTAATCTAAATGATTGCACTTCATCCGAGTCTTTTGCAACACAAAGTCGCTCACCCCAATATATATGCTTGCAAGCCTTTCTTTCGTTCATTCATCATTCATTAATGCATGCATTCTTACTTCATGTTCCTCTTTCATTATCTTTCACTTTACATTACATAATACTTCATTCATTCATTCATTAACATGACATGCAAAGCCACGAGAAAGATAAGCATACATCATAATAAGGAACATATCATACACATTCATCATCATCATACGGGGCAACATCATACATTCATAATATGCATAAACATGCAACATCCTCATCATCATGCCCTACATGCTCTCTAAGGCCATAACCATCCTCTTACATGCTCTTACGGGTTACCTTACGTCAACACTTACATCTGC
Organism: Flaveria ramosissima; assembly: GCA_025215565.1. Taxonomy (NCBI): domain Eukaryota; kingdom Viridiplantae; phylum Streptophyta; class Magnoliopsida; order Asterales; family Asteraceae; genus Flaveria; species Flaveria ramosissima. The sequence continues at coordinate 13,520,194 of CM046044.1, read as the reverse complement.
ACCTTTCCCCGAAGGCCAGAAGTCAAACTACACATTCCCTCGAGTGCAACAGCCCTGTTCGGGCGTATGGACACTCTTCAGTCGCATGGCCTCCATGCGACTGAACATCATGCGACTGAACATCTATGCGAATGAGCATCCAATCGTGCGTATGGACCTCGTGCGAATGGGATTACTGCGACTGGGCACCTATGCGACTAACCTCATGCGAATGGACTCGTGCGACTAAGCATCTATGCGACTGAACCCTCAGTCGTACAACCCTCATGCGACTGGACTCCCAATCGTGCGACTGAGTCCCAATCGTGCGAATGACCTTCAATCGCCCTCATTCGGCCGTATGGCCTTCATTCGGTCGCCTAGCCCTAGCTGATGCAGAATGGAGTTCATCCCGAACCCAATCTGCCATTTTCGGCCTCCAAGCTCATCCAAACCCATTCTAAGCCTAAATCAACCCTCCTGGACCTTAGGAATGCATACCTTAACACCATACAAGCACACCCAAGCCCGAAAACATACTCTAAACACCTCATACACATCACACCCAAATGGGTCAAACACACACACTTGTAAAAACGGGTTTTGCACATTTTCCAGCCCCAAAATCGGTTGAAAACAAGTAAAAGTGGGGTCCTAGAACTCACACAATCGAGCACAAAGACAAGAGCTTCGATTTGGCTTGCTACCCGACGGATTTGGACACCCGAATCACCCGAAACACCACTTTTCTCCCTTTTTCTCTTCTTTCTCTCTTCTCCTCCTCTCAAATCTGAATTATGTGAAGTGTGGGGAGAGTGGGCTGCCCTCTCCCTACACATATCACCACATTACCCGACTTTTCTTCGTTGGCGAGTTTGGTCCCTCGACTTTGGACTTTATTTCTTTTCTTTCTTCGTCGGCTTTAAAATAATAAATTTCCGGGTGTTACAACCTTTGTCTATAAATATGGATCCTAGGTTTCGATTCAAGGACGATTGAATTAGACGATTGATTGATTGAGAACAGCAATAGCAATACAACAATCATCAAAAGTCTTTCGATCAACTTAAACATACACAACATCATAGCATTCTTTGATATCGTACATTCAATTCTTTTGTAATCATCAACACATTATAATAAATTACTGATTAATCATTAATTGTGTTTTGTTTCGTGTGTTCTTGATATTTCATTGATATTTAAAGTTGCTTAAACACAATTAAACCAAATCAACGTTAATTCCGCTAACGTTGACTTGACATCGATTCACACTGATAATTCCTGTTGACGATCCTTGAATTCACAGGTGGTATCAGAGCCAAGTGCTCATTGATTTAGATCAATTGATCTATCAGTGTTAGTTGTGTTTTAATTGTGTTTGATTTCGTTTAACAGCAATCGTTTTTAATTAACTTGTTTCTATATTCAAATCAATTGAATAGCAGATCTTGTTAACATCATGAGCAACTTCAGTGGTTCATCTTACCAACCTTCGAAGTTGGAAACAAAAGCAGATTTCAGTCTTGGAAAATCAAGTTCAGGAATCATGTAAACTATACTGATTCTGACTTGTGGATTTCCATCACTGAAGGTCCTTATATTCCACCCACTCTTGGGCCGGATTATAATGACAAAAATCAACCAATCAGTACGAAAGATCTATCACCTGATGATGTCAAAAAGGTTAAAGTCGATATAAAAGCATACAGTTTGGTTAGTATGGCTTTACCTAAAGAGATATTAATCAGGTGTGAGAACTATAAAACAACACACTCCTTATGGAAGATACTTCACACTCTCTGCGAAGGTAGTGATGAGATAAGAAGTATAAGGAGAGACACCCTCAGATCACAATATGAAACTTTTCATCATATTGAGGGTGAATCAATTCCTCAGCAACTTCATAGATTCATGCAGTTAGTCACTGAGATGAATATTCTAGAGTTGAAGTATACTAGTGAGGAATTAAACAAGAAAATGCTCCACACTTTGCCAGAAAGTTGGAAGCATACTGTGTCCATGTTCAAGAACACTATAGATCTGAAAGCAACTGGCTTAGATACTCTGGTTGCAAAAGTGGAAGCTCTTGAAATGGACGAAAAATCAAGAAACAAGAGTGTGAGAACTCATGTCTCACCCTATCACTTCAAAGAAACAAATAATGTAGGAAGTGCATTTATTTCAAACAATGAAAGTGATAACTCTTGTGCTAGGAGTGATGATGAGGAGGAAGTTAGCTTCTATGCTTCAAAACCCTCAAAGAAATCATCTCAAGACAAGCAGCAAAAGAATAAAGGAAGAACTACTGATAGACAAGATACAACTGCAGCAACAGCTAAGTCTTCCTTTTCAGCAAATCAGTCAGAACCAATAACTGTGATATTGGACTCTGAAGAACAAAGAGCAGCCTTTGCAGCTTTTAGCTCAAGTTTTCAAGCATATCTGGGAAGCTCTCTAACATCATCCCAATATCTGCCAACAAGACTTAGAAGAACTACCTCCAGATGTAGTGGAAAAGATGGATCTACAATGGCAGATGGCAATGATTGCTTATAGAGCTAAGCAATATCTCAGGAGAAATAAGAACTTGGCTTCAGCAAGCAAAACATCAAAGAATGGTGTTGACAAATCAAAAGTGAGATGCTACAAATGCAATCTCTATGGACATTTCTCAAGAGAATGCAATCAACAGTCTTATCCAGAGATGAGACAACATCTGCAGCATCAACAACATCAGATTCAAGCAAATCAACAATCTTCTCAAAGACCTCTGCACAAGCAATCTCAACTGATCAATGCTTCCCCACCAGCCACCAAAGAATCAGCAGGACCTAGTAACTCAAAGGAGTCACGGCTGATCATACTTCAAGATGGAACATGTGACTGGAGTTTGTATGAGAAGGAAGTTTTGGAAGAGAATCAAGCTTTGATGGCCCATATGGATCAAACAGTTCCCCCAATGGCAAAAGAGGTAAAAGAAAGATTGTGTTCATCAACTTGTGTTGAGGAAGTTGAACGATATAGAGTCCATGCTCAACAGTTGGCTGATAAAGTAAAAGAAACAATGATTTTGAATGAATCCCATGTTAGAGAACATAAATTATATCAAATAAAAATTAATTCCTTGCAAAAGGATTTAGAAAAATTTGTTTCTGAAAACTATAGCCTAAAAGCCCAAGTTGAGCATTTGACCACTTCCTTAACAAAATCCATGGCTGATCATGCATCAACTGAAGTGAAACTTCAGAAGTTTCAATTATCATCTCAGCAATATGAGAAATTACTAAATTCTCATATTGAATCAAAGAAAAGGTCTGGGTTGGGTTATAATGCGGTTGCACCACCTATAAATGATAATTACACATCCTTACCTACAACAATGACAAACACTCTGTCAAATCATTTTGTGCCTGGCACTAAGTTTGAAAAAGATTCAACTAAAACTAAAATTAATGATAAAGCTGAGGTGAGTGAAACTGAATCATCTGAATCAGAATCATTAGATCAAAATGATTTAGAATTTGATTATGATAAGTGTGATGACTTGGATGATTCTGATGAACATGATGTTGATCAAACAAGCACTGGTAAAAATTTTCAACTGAAAGCCCATATCCCAAAAGTGCTTGAAGAAACAAAGTTGCCATACCCTCCTAAAACAATAAAACATGATAAACAGCATGCCTAGTTGATACATGAGCTCTTGTATGGATTTATATGGACAATATACTTGCAATAAGAACTTGTTCTAGTATCAACTATACAACATAACTAATCAGGAAGAGGCTTAGCATTATAGTATGATCCCATCTTATGTGTATCTGATCATTATCATATATTTCAAGTTCATGATATTCCTCTTAAAGAAATTTATGATAAATGCTTATGTTCATCATTAATCACAAATTTAGGGGGAGTAGAATTCATGAAAAAGCATCTAAATCAGCAGCAACAATGTCTATATCATTATCAATTTGAAGAAATTGAAATCTGAGCATCATCTTAGCTGTTGGTTACATGAATTTTTTTAGTAAAAATCTCTATTTTAAATTTTCTTGTACTAAATTGTCATGTATACAAAGCCAACGAGGTCCTATAGCAATAATTGGTTCAACCAATGGAGTTGGGCCATACATACAACTGTGTGTAAATCAATATTAGTATATTAATGTTTATCCGTAGATTGGTAAACTACGGATGAATAAAGATCAATAAATTAATGATTACAACTTCACATCAGTAGAAGTTGTTGATCCGTAGATGTACTACGGAAGAGTAAATTGTGGATCCCATTCTACGGAAGAATACAATGTGGGACCCACTGAATAAATCAGAGAAAATTAATATGTCTGAGGGTATAAATAATGAGGTTTGACTTGTCAAATTCATTATTCACTTTTTCCGTTCACTTTTTCAGATCTAAAAAAATCTCACTCAACAAAACTTTTCCCACTTCCTCAACATTCAAAATTTACCAAATCAAAACCTTAAGCAAACATATAGTTGTGTTCTTAATCAGCGTTTATTAAGGTAAAACGTGTCGTAATCATCAAGAATGAACCAGTTGATTCTTGTTTTATCTCACAACTGTTCGTATTCTCATATCAATAATGTGATTCTAACGAAGTCTTTTCTTATGAACAGATGGATCAACGATTTGCAAAAGAACATAATATGTGTGCTTTCTTGAACCCTGACGATCCTGTGTCAGAAGGATGTCAAGAAATTATGAGATATTGAGAAGATCAAGGATATTCTATGCCCTATCTGCAGAGCCGACGATTTATCGCTCGCATATCAGTGATTTCTGGAATTCTGCACATATAGAAGAAGATGACGAAGGCATTATTGCAGAAGTAAAGAATCGAAGGATGAGAATAGACGAACAAACAATAAGAAGGGTTCTAGAACTGGGAGATGTTGAAGTTGGACACCCTGATGTATTTGATAATGAATACATAGAAAAGGTTTTTCTCCTAATGGGGTATGATGGAGACTTTGAAAAGGGAGAAATTAAGAAGGGAAGACTCTGTAAGCCATACAGATTTTTGTGTCACACTTATCTGAAGTGTATGTCAAACAGAAAATCTAGGCTTGACAGATTTTCAAAACATATATCATCTGGTATCATTGGCATCTTTAAGGGAAGGACTTACAACTATTCAAAGTACATCTTCAATTGTTTGTGTGATCACATTCGAGTACAGAAGGCTGATAAGATGTATATGTTTCCAAGATTCATTCAGCTCATCATTAATGCAGACCTGCCTGGAACATCTGTGGAGGGTGGTGTGTTTATCCAAGCACACCTTCGCAGATCTGTGCTAAACAAAATCTCAGGGAAATATGAAGGAGGTGACATAGACAAGTTTGCTCATGTGATTGATGCTAATGCAGACATACCTCAAGATCTTGTTTGGGAAATTGGTGAAGAGAGCTCTGCTACCAGCTCTGCTCAAGACACTCCATCACCAGAAACATCACCTCAACAACAACAACCACATCAACCACCATCTCCTCACAGCCAAAATACAGAACCTATCTCTCCAATCCTCCACCTATCACCACAACAACAACAAACACCAAACACAATCACCAGCCAGTCAAAATACTGAACCAATATCTCCCATTCAACCCCAATCACCAAATCAGCTTCAGATGCAACTTTACCAACAACCTACAAATTCAGATACTGAGAGTATCTACACTGGGGGAGACAGAATTAGTCTCAGAAGCAAGTACAGTTAAACTGTCATTATCCAAGACAGAATCCCCTGTGCATTCAAATGAAACTAAACAAGTTTCTCCAGTGACTGATCAGCAACAACAACAAACTCTTCAAGAGCATGAAGATCAAGCCACTGAACCAAAGTCAAGCTCAGCAAGTGTTGATCATGAGGAAGTGAAAGAAGATGAGATTGAGTCTCAGCATCAGGAAGTAGATACAGAAGCAGATCATGTTGATGTGATTGCTTATAATGAAGATGATCTAAGTGAAGATGACATTCCTGTGAGCAAAAGCTATCTGGTGGCTGAGTACAACAAGCTGGTGCTCAAATCAAATAAAAGAAAGGAAAGAATACAAGAGTTGAAGGGGATGATAAAAGAAAAAGATGAAGAATTGATAAGGCATCAAGCAAGAATAAAAAGACTGAGAGAAGATGCTCAAAGTGATAAAGAAGTCATTGATGCTCTGCTAGACAAGGAAGCTGAGCTTAAAGAGTCAGCAGAGTCTGAGAAGAAAGAAAAGAAAAGATCATGAAGAGACTTGAACAAGCATCTGGCACTATGACTGCTCAGTCAAACATTATAAAGAGAAAAGAAGAAGAAATTGAGCAACTTAAATTGAAGATCAGTTCATTGGAATCTCATGCTAAGGCTTCAACTACTCAAACAAAACAAGGTCCTGAGGCATCAAAAGAAATGATCTTGTACTCAAGGAAAAGAAAGTACCTTGGTACTGCTGAGAAGAAGCCAACTACTTATGAAAGTGTTTCAAAGAAACAAAGCTGACTTCTCCTGAACACACCCCCTTAATAGATTTATCTACTGAGAAGCCCATCTCTCAAAAGGAAGATGAAAGTGATAAAGAGTGGGAAGAATTAATCAAAGAAGACTCTCCACCAAAACAAGAAGTCTCAAAGGCTGATGATCTTCTGACTACAAGTGACATATTTGAAGAGAGGCCTGAATCAACCATGTTCATGACACTTATAAACCATGGTTTCCCTTATGACATGGTTGAAAGACTAAACATGACAGAGATGAAGAACCTGTTAAAAGAATTTGAGCTTGCATGCTTTATGATTCCAAATTGTGATTATGAAGCCTTCAGCACCTTTCAATCAATTCAGAAAACAAAGAAGGAGTTGGGACATTGTGACACAGCCAAGCTAAGCAAATACAACATGACTTGCTGGTTACAAGGACATAATTACAAACCTCATGAGCTTAAAGGAAGAACAGTAGGGGAACTCAAAGGATGATGGAGCATGTGATGAAAGTTTAGCTAGATACTGGAGTAAAATTCAGAACTGAAGCTCCACATCCATCTTATGAACAACAAAGCAAACTTCCTGCTGAACCTATAACAGTTGAACCTAAAGATCAGCATAAAGGAAAGGAGAAATTGATTAGAGAGCCAAGAGAAGTTATACCCGGCAAAGTATGGCCACTTGGGACTGCAGTTAGAGAGATAACTGAGCAAAAGTCCACTCTAATTCAACTGATAGATCACCTCACAACTCCCAGCTCTGTGTGGAAGAACATGATCATGGCCTGGAAATATGATCCAGACTGGGATTGTGCTATTATTAAAAGAACATCTGGAAGAGTTGAATACTTCCATGATGTACTTTCAGTGGTGAGTCTGCCAGAGAATGACATCAAAGATCTTCAAAGTTTAATCATCAGCAATTATCCAATTCACCACCCTAGAGGAAGAGATTTCTCAACCCTAGTGGGAAAGTTGAAAACAAAGTTTAAAGATGATGTGCTTATAGAAGCCAAAGAGAAGATGTAGAACATCAAAAGAGAATCAAAAGGCTCAAAAGATTCAAGACCAATGCCTCAGAACATGTAGATGATGAATTCTTGAAGAGGATTGGCTACAACAACAGAAACAAAGCAGCACTTAAATGCATTGAAGGGACTCAATTCACATACCCAATCACTGAATGGGGATATGTTGAGAAGACAAAAGAGTTGGTCCTGCTGAGAAATGCTGAGAACAAGAAAGCTAAAAGATCAGGATCTTTGATCCTGTGGAAATCAAACTGCTCCATCCCAGCTACACCTCATACCTTAATGAAAAATTCTTTCCCAAGCTAACTGATGAAAAAGCACAAAATGATCTGTTCCTACATGTCCATGTGATTCAAGTAATAGACAAACTACATGCCAAAGCATATAAAAGAAGAAGATTTAATGCTGGACTGCTGAAGGGAACAACCTTTGATGAAGTAACAGAACTCAGAATCACAGAACAAGATGAGCTAGAAGTGGTGAATAACAACAAGGTGTTAGACACACTTACTACAGAGGAAGATGTTCTGGGAATCAGTTATGAGACTCTGAAGAAGATCAGCAAGATGAAGATCAACTATAAGTATGATGATCAGAAGACTGCTGTTTCCTACTTCTACAACAAGATGATTGCCAGAATCAAGGATCTTGCAGTTTTGAAGAACTGATTGCAAGTAGCTAATCCTAAGGGGGAGTATTGTTAGGTCTAGAATCAGTAGATCTAGTTATTATGTATAGGCTTAGTACTTGAATTAATATGTGTAATGAACGTTTTTATTTCATTATTGTGTATGCATTAAATATATAGGTTAACCCATGTATATATGTGTTGGTTTATGTATGGTTGCAGGAACAAAAATTATAATTGGTCAATTTCACAAATTGACCAAGTGTAAGAAACATCTACGGATGAACATTTTGTTCTTCCGTAGATATATTTCTTACAAGTAATTATGCATCCAAAGATCTTCTGCGGATGAACAACAAGATACCTTCGGAAGAACAATACCTTCGGAAGAACAATACCTTCGGAAGAACAATACCTTCGGAAGAACAAGATACCTTCGGAAGATCATTACCTTCGAAAGAACATTATCTACGGAAGAACAAAATTACTATTGAAGACTATATTCCTGCGGAGTCCAAACACTTGTATTATACAAGTGGTACAAGTCAACAAGTCAACAAGTCAACAAGGCGGTTATGCGAATCCCGAGAAATCCGATGATTCCTTAACAGAAACAAATCAAATCCCAAGAGATCCGGTGTTTCCAATAACTGAAACACCTTTGTCTATAAATATGGATCCTAGGTTTCGATTCAAGGACGATTGAATTAGACGATTGATTGATTGAGAACAGCAATAGCAATACAACAATCATCAAAAGTCTTTCGATCAACTTAAACATACACAACATCATAGCATTCTTTGATATCGTACATTCAATTCTTTTGTAATCATCAACACATTATAATAAAATACTAATTAATCATTAATTGTGTTTTGTTTCGTGTGTTCTTGATATTTCATTGATATTTAAAGTTGCTTAAACACAATTAAACCAAATCAACGTTAATTCCGCTAACGTTGACTTGACATCGATTCACACTGATAATTCCTGTTGACGATCCTTGAATTCACACTGCTGATATTGCTACTTGTGCAATCCACAATCTATGCAGATGGGTGTATTTTCAAGGCTTCAAATTGAGACTAGAAGATCAAGTTGATGAAACATATATTAAGTGCCGAAACAAAGTCTATATGTGCCGAAACAAAGTCTTTTTCTTAATTCCTTTTTTTTGAAGCTTCTAAGAAGATGCTATCAAAAAAGAGGAGAAACTGTTGTTGGATCATATGAGGCTGGTGCAACCAAAACTACACTAAGAAGATTTTGAGTACAATTGAGGAAAGTCTTCCGAAGACAAAACTGCTCTTCCTAAGCTATGTTGAAGGTCTTTCGAAGCTCAAGAAAGAAGAACTTCCGAAGAGGAACTCAATCTTCCGCGACTAAGTAATTCCTCTTCCGAAGCTAAACGCTTAAAAGATTCAAGACAAAGACTTCCGAAGTATAAAGTCTTGAAGAGTAGCTAAAGTCTCGGAACAAGTTGATTCTTCCGAAGTGTAAAATGCTTCGGAAGAACTTATATTTTTGAAGCCATTTAACCTTCGGAAGAACCAACTATGAACCAGTGGATCATAGTATGGTCTGACTGACACACGTTGTCAAACTCTGATATACTACATGGCATTTACCCTCGTCCATGGAGTTAACCATATTTTATCCACTATTCACCTTTTATCAGTTAGTATAGTTACCAACATTGGTTGGTGACAAAATGTCATTCATGGACCTGTCATGACTTCCTAATCTATGATAGTATTTTATATTAGATACCTTACTTCTAGCTTTATAGTATTTGTCTAGTTGTAAGTTCTAGCTGGTTATCTAAGTATAACCGGCTGTAGATAGTAGTATATATAGTTTCTCAATGTAACTCATTCACATATGCTTCTAACAGTCTTGTAAATTTGAGTTGAGAAGTAATATATACAAGTATCTTGACAACCACTCTTGTGTTTATTAACTTAGTATATTATTATCAACTTAGTTGAGAGATTCTGGTTCATCATCCGAGTGTGTTTAAGTGAGTTTGAGAGACATAACTTGTGTTGAGAGACCAACACCGATCCTGGAATTGGTATCAAAGCTATTTAGGCTCTTGCTTAAGAGATCTAACTATCCCAAATCACCTTGTTTCTTTACTCTTTCACTCAAAATGGCTCTTAACCAGAAATCTTCTGAACTTGAGATGGGAACCATGACCAAGGCTCCAATTATCACCATGTTAATTTCAGAGCCTGGTGTAAACATGTTGAAGGTTTCATCAAGTATCAAGACAATAGTATGTGAAGGTCAGATACTCACGGTCCATACAAGCCAAAGTTGGAATCCCCAGCGGGAAATGTCGCCATGATAGAGAAAGGTGTCGAAGACTACTCCGATGAAGACGTCAAGAAGATGGACATCGATTGTAAAGCCATGACAGTACTACTTATAGCCATACCAAATTCCATAATGGTAGGCTTTGAGTAGTGTCAGACTGCCAAAGAACTCTTTGATGCTTTAACATTGATGTACTCTGGTTCTATGATTTCAAAGATTGCAAGAGAGATACACTGAAGCAACAATTTGAAAACTTCACTCATATTGCTGGAGAGACCTTGAGTCAACAATACTTCAGGTACATGGACTTAATCTCATCACTTCAGTCTGTGGGAGTGACTCTTGAGAAGAGAGACATTGTAAGGCGGTTTATGAGTGCACTTCCTCATGAATGGACTTTTTACTGTGTCTCAATCAAGAGAACTAAGAATCTCAACACTCTCACCATGATTGAACTATATGACATCCTTGATGGATACTGTATCGAGATGGAAACTCAGAAATATCATCAGATGAGCAGATCTTCTAATCCCCTATCAGTAATGCTGTACATGTTGCTGAAAGATCAAGAACTCCCTAGCCTTAGTTGTACCTAAACTACCCCCTATAGTCACCATCTTCCTATAGGCCTTACATCACATTTCTTGAGGCACCCAGGTCTCAACATGCTTAACAAAGTCCCTTCCGGGATAGTTGTGCCTTTGTTTCAGGAAATGGGCACTCTGGAGATTTTCAATTTTGTTTTGATGATCTCAAGTGTTTCAGCCCAGACAATGTGGAATATATGGACGTTGTCCAGCAAATGGCTCTTTTAACCTACAGAGCAAAGAAGTTCTTCAAGAGACTAAAGGTAGTTCCTTCGGAACTCAACCAATAGCAAATTTGGGTTTGACAAATCAAAGGCCAAGTGCTATAACTGCAATCAACTTGGTTACTTTGCAAGGGAATGGAAGGCTCCAAAGTTGAATCCTTGAGCCGTTCAAGCCTCCCAACATCCTGCCACTCCAAAAGCTGATGCCAAGCCAACTAAACAACAAACAACTACTGTTGCTCAAGAAGTTGACTGGAGCTTTAAGGTGCAAGATTTCACTCCTGCTCAAGCTCTCATGGCTGGAACTGAAGACAGTAAGGTATATGAACATCTCTGTACCCCAGCCTGTATTGCTAAGGTTAAACTATATCAGGACTACAACATGGAGATCAAATATGATATTGAGTCTTTAAATATACTAAAATCTGAATTTAAAAGAGCAGAATCTGACTTCAAACTCAAAATTGAAGAGTTAGAGAAAACGGTTTCTTCTTTAAAACATGAACATTCAAACAACAGGGCTCAAATAAAGGTTTTAATCTCCAAGTTGATTAAGGCTCTAGCCCAGCTAGTAATAGCTGAGGCTAAAGCAAAGAAGTATGCTATTGAAGAGCATAACTTCAACACCATCATTGCATCATCCTCTCACTCAAAGGTGTGTTATCAAAACAAAAGTGGGTTGGAAGCCAATGAAATTGCTCCAACACACTCCTATGTGTTTGTGAGACAACCAAAATGTGGTACTAATGAGCAAGAGGTTCCAACTGCTGATCCACTACCCAATAAGCAGAAGAATGATACAACAACGGTTACTACCATAGAGAAGGATATTGTAGAAAACTTCATCCATACTGATGATGATCAACTTTTAATCACTAAAGCCAAAAGAAACAAAATCAAAAGAGTAAGAAAAACGGCCAAGAAGGTGGCTGAATCAAAGTTGAAAATAGACCCAAAGCAAAAGGGTGTATTCATCTCAGCCGGATTCCAAGTGGTTAGAAGTTCTAATCTAGGAAAGAAGTGTAGTACCAGCACTCCTATCCAACTGAAAGATCAGAAGTCAAAGGGGAAGGCTGTTGAAAAAGAAAAGAAGTACCAGAAACAACAGTCCTCATGCCCCATCAAGAATAACATTGAGTGCATAATATGGTGTCTGAACAACTATATGGCTAAAGATTGTTACTACAATCCAGCAAGCATACACTATGCAAACAGTGTTAAAAAAGAAGGAGTCAAGGAGGGTTTCACATTTGGACCTTACCACATGGTTCAAGTGTTAAGAAAAGGAAAGCTTGTTTCTTAAGCCAAGTTGCTTTTGGAAGAAACTCATTCTTCGGAAAGGAAAACAGCTTCAGAAGACAAGCCAAAGCACTAGCAAAGAAACAAAAAGAAACATTCCGAGAAGAAGACTACTTCGGAAGAAAAGGTGGTGATAACTTCTTCCGAGAAGAAAGAAGCCTCGGAAGCAAGTCATGTTGCTTAAACCTTAATAGGTTCATCTACTCTGATCAACCAAAGGATTGGATGGAAGATCAGAATAGATGCTGCAGCCCAAACCTCTTCTTCACAAACCACAATTGAACCCATATGCATACATTTTGGTTCAATTGTCTCATTCATATTGGAATAACCCAAGACCAGCAAGGCTTGGGTTTCCAATAGTAACTAATCATTTCACCTTATGTATAGGGACATCCACATGATAAAAATAAAAATGTGTGGATTGTGGATAGTGGATGCTCCAGGCACATGACAAGGAACAAATCTCTTCTTCAACAATTTGAACACTTTGATGGAGGTCCTATTCAATTTGGAGGTGAAGCTGGAGGATTTATTTCTGGTAGAGGTAGTGTATCCAATGGTAAGTTAAAAGTTGACAAAGTGAACTTTGTCAAATAGCTTGAACAGAATCTTTTAAGTGTTTCTCAATTCTATGATTAAAAGCACCAAATTCTTTTCATAGAACATGATTGCATTATCCTCAAACCCTGGATGACAATTCCTCAGGAATTGGTGTTGCTTAGATCTCACAGGAGAAGGGATATGTACAAGTGCGATATGAACAATGCTTCCCTATTGGGTGAAGTATCATGTTTTCTTTCCAAAGCTAATGGTGATGAGTCAACTTTATGGCATAAACGAATGTGTCATGTTAATTTTAATACCATGAACAAATTGGTTAAAAATAACTTGGTACATCCTAAGCCTAAAAAGGAATTTTTCTGCAAAGATAATTGTGTTGCTTGTCTAAAAGGGAAGCAACACATGGCATCTCATAAATCCAAAGAAGTTAACTCTATCACCACTCCGGTACACTTACTGCAGATGGATCTATTTGGTCCCACAAGTATAATGAGCATTGAAAGGAAATCATACTGCCTAGTGATTGTTGATGATTTCACACGATTTACATGGGTATTCTTTTTAAGAACTAAAGATGAAATAGCTAAAACCTTAAAATCTTTTTATTCTCTAAATACAGAATCAAATTAACCACAAGGTAAAGATCATAAGAAGTGATCAAGGGACTGAGTTTAAGAAATAAGTTCTTGACTTATTATGTAACTCAAAAGGGATTGCCAGACAATATAGTGCTCCTAGAACACCTCATCAAAATGGTGTTGCTGAAAGGAGAAATAGGACATTTGTTGAGGCTGCTAGAACTATTCTTGCTGATTCAAAGCTGCCTCTAACTTTCTGGGCAGAGACAGTCAGCAACTGCATGCTATGTGCAATATAGAGTTCTCATTGTTAAGTCCCATAGAAATACTGTTAGGGACCATGTACGTACGGAGTACTAACTGATTCTGCGTTTATACCGGATCAAATAGTGTGGAATCCTATTTGATTGGCGATCCAATCAGTGAGAATGATTACCCAATCAATATAAGATTGAACTATACGTTAATAACAAGTAGGAATCGATCATGAACGAACTATGAACTTGGAGAGACTATTTGGGACGTTATGGACGGCTAGGGTTTATGTGTATTCGCAATATCTCTTCAAGTGTTCTGTTTTTCCACGAATTAGGTGGTATTTATAGGTTAGGGTTTTTCATTCGTACGACTGAACCATTCCCATGGTTCAGTCGTGCAACTGAATCATGCGATTGATTCATACACACGACTGAAGGTTCTGTCGTGCGAATGAGTCAATATTATGTCTCAATTGTACGACTGATCCAGTCTTCTGGTTCAGTCGTGTGACTGGTCCATAAGCATGAAGTATGCATGCGTATGGTTCATAAGTATAGTCCATTAGCATGAATAATCACCCGACTAGGTTGTACATAATACTCAATCATTATTGACTTAGACTTGTGTACAAGAACCTCAAACCTATATAAGAAGTTCATACATATAAATCAAAGATAAATAAACATCAAATCACATTTCATATTTCATTGAAACATTTCATTACCTATGTGTAAGACATGAAAGACTTTTACGTTTAAGCTCACAAACTAGGAACAACATGTATCTACAAATACACCTTATGAGCTATGAAACAATAAACCACCGTTCATTGGCTTTCTTAGGTCCTTTGACAGCAGGTGTACCATACTTAACACAAAGGACAATATGGAAAAATTTGCTGAAAAGTCGGATTATGCTATCTTTGTTGGATATTCCTCTAACTCTATTGCTTATAGAGTTTATAACACCAAGTTGATAAAGGCAATAATCTGGAGGAACATGCAATTGTTGATGCTGCTTCACAGCAAAACACTATTGATGCTATCACACATTCATTCAATCAATCCTCATTGAATGAGTGTGTGACATCAGCTGAAAATAATGTTACAAATTCTGAGCAAAACTTTTCCAACTTAATTCTATCTATGCAATTAGATGTCATTCCTAGGCTCAGAATTCACAACACTCATCCAACTGAAAACATCATTAGGGATGTCTCGGAAGGTGTGAGAACAAGAGGACAAACTCACAATGGGAATATTTGCTTGTACTAATGCTTTCTTTCTAAATAGAACCAAAGAAGGTGGAAGAGGCTCTCAAGGACAATAGTGGGGTTGAATCAATGCAAGAGAAATTGCTTTAATTCAAGAGGCAAAAGAACCTATGTCCACTACCACCTAGTAAAGTACCCATTAGTATAAAGTGGGTGTTCAGAAACAAAAAGGATGATAGAGGTTTGATCATCAAGAACAAGGCAACACTTGTAGTTCAAGGATATACACAGGAGGATGGGATAGATTACATTGATGTCTTTCCACCAGTTGCAAGACTTGAGGCTGTGAGAATCTTCCTTGCCTATGCAGCTTCCAAGAACTTCACAGTTTACCGACTTGATGTCAAATGTGCATTTTTGTATAGGGATATATAGATAGAGAAGTCTATGTGTGCCAACCTCCAGGATTTGAAGACCCATAGCACCCCAACTACGTGTGCAAACTGGATAAAGCTCTCTACAGGCTGCACAAGGCACCTAGGCTGTTGTATGAGACACTTTCTCAATTCCTCATGAAACATGGCTACACCAGAGGCACAATAGACAATACTTTGTTTATAAATAAGTTTGGGAAAGATAATTTGCTTGTACAAGTATATGTTGATGGCATCATATTTGGTTCTTCAAATGACCAAATGTGCATAGACTTTGGAAGCATTATGAAGAAGAAGTTTGAGAGGAGTTCCATGGGAAAGATGGACTTTTTCCTTGGAATTCAAGTGAAGCAGATGAAAGATGGGTTCTATAGAAATCAATCTAAGTATGTCAAGGACATCTTAGAAAGATTTGAGATGAAAGATTCTAAGTCAACCAAGACACTTATACCTAGAAATCACAACCTTTATCCTGACTCTGATGGGGAGGATACTGATCAGCATCAGTACAGGGCAATCATAGGATCTCTGATGTATGTCACAGCAAGTAGACCTGATATCATATTTGCAACTTGCATCTGTGCAAGATATTAGGCTGCTCCAAAGGTGTCTCACCTAGATCTCTAGGTATCAAGGAGCTCCAAAACTAGATATCATGCTGCTCCAAGAGAATCCTTAGATAACTCAAAGGAGCTCCCAAACTAGATCTCCAGTATCCTAGGAATCAAGACTTCAATCTCTATGGTTACACTGACAGTGATTATGGTGGCTTAATATCAACAAGAAATCCACATCAGGAGGATGTCAATTTCTTGGTGGTAGAATCATCTCCTGGCAATGTAAGAAGCAATCATGTGTCTCTACATCAACTATTGAAGCTGAATATATCGCTGCTGCAAGTTGTTGTGCTTAGCTGCTATGGATTCAAAATTAGATGTTAGACTATGGTTCAACTTCATGGAGACTCCTATCCACATTGACAACAAGAGGTGCCATTTCTATCATAGAAAATCCAGTCAAGCACTCCAAGACAAAGCACATTGACATCAGGTATCATTTCAATAGAGACAATTCATGAGAAAAACTTGATCAAACTAGCCAAAGTTGACTTAAATGAACAATACGTTGACTTGTTCACCAAAGCTTTTGATGAACAAAGATTTAAGTATTTAATCACAACTATTGGGATGATAAATATTTAATTTTTCTCTTTTGAAAACCTTTTAAATGTGTCTTGTTATTGTTGTCTCTATACAATCTAAGCGCTGTTACAAAAGGTCTTTCTTCAAAATTTTCTAGTATAAATTCTTCTGAAGAGAAATTTACCCTCGTAAGATATCTTTATCTATCTTCCGAAAGCAAATTCCTCTGAACAAGTATTCTCTTTCGAAGAGTTTTAAGTCTAGGAAAAACATTTGATCATAGATCAAGTCTACCTCTGGAGCTTCAAAACTTCTTCTCTCAAAAGATCATCTTACTCTCGGATGCAAACTTCTCTTAGGACATCATTTGCTTTTGGAAGTAAGTTTGGCCTCGGAAGAAATTACTCTCTAAAAACTTTTACTCTCGAAAGAAAGCCTTACTGTGTAATGGAAATCCATGGGCTCCACTCTGGAAAAAGGTAAGATTTTATTAATGATTTCGGGATATTTTAAATGGTTTATCCTTACCACCCCTGTCAAATCAAAACCCAAACTGTCCTTTCATCTTATCCATCAGACCTTTTACCCCCATTTAAAACATCTGATTTTCTATCTTTAATCTCTTTACCTGCACAAAAGCCTAAATTCTCCACTCCCTTCTTTTTCACTCACTCTCAAATTCCTTCAATCTCATTGTACTTTCCAAAAATGACCCTAAACCGTCAACACAACCAAGTCACAATCCTTGATTCTTCTAAGGATGCCGACTTTGCCCAAATCATCCAGTTTCTTACACAATCTACCTACTTCACCGCCCTCACTATAAACCCCACTATCTATTCCAACCATATGGCTGAATTCCGGGCCAATGGTCAAAGTGACATGCATAATGGAGTAAGGGTCATCAGATCGAGGATCTGCGAACAAGATTTGGTCATTAGTGAAAAAACCATCAGGGAGCATCTAGAGTTTTATGATGAAGGCGCTCCCACTGAATTTACCAACTCTAATTTTGAGGACACATACACCCAAATGGGATATGGTGGTGATGTAAGCAGGTCAACAGTTTACAAATTCAACTTCTCCTACATTTGGAAGTTCCTGTTGCACATCGTTCTCCATTGTTTCTCTAACAAATCAGGAGGGTGGGATCAAATCCCTTATGATTTGGGATGCCATGTTCATGAGTTGGTCAGAGGTCTAAGATTCAACACTCCAAGTTTGTGCTGAATAACCTTAGAGGAAATCTCCACAGGGAACCATTCTACGTGTATCCCAGGTTTATTCAACACATCATCAATTGTGAACTGGACCAAGACAAACTTCAATGTGAAGAAACTCTTCTTGTCCCTCACATGACGTCGGGCATCTTTAAAGTTCTGAAAAGGGTGTTCACGAAATTCACTGGAAGATTCGCTGATCTTCTCCCAGGTATGATCAAGCCAATGGCTCCTGGTGACATCCTTGTAAACCCAACAGGTGCTAAACCCACATTGGACACCACCACTTCACTGCCGATCATCTCTTCCCGCCCTATCAAGTTCATATATCAAAGACGCCCCAAACGACCCCTTGTTCAATCTACTCTGATTGAACAAGCTCCCTTTGTTCAAGCTAAAAAGGCTAGAGTGGAACAATGGGCTCCCGCTCAGCCTGAGGTCCAACAATCCTCCACCATTTACCTTAATAACAATGTTGAGTCTCCTCAGTCTCAACCTGATAAGCCCAAAACCCAAGCCATTAGCCCTCACAGTGAGTCCCAATACTCCCTTGAGCAACCAAATAAGGACAGCCAAATCACTGGCTCAATGCTATTAGATATTGATCAAGGTCCCAAGTCATTAGGTATAACCTCTATATCCTTCACTGAACTATTAACTCGATCTGATAAAGATCTCATGTTCCATCAGGTCCATGATGTTGATATATCTTACCACTCTCAAGATCAACTGAGCCCCAGGGAACCTCTGATTTCTAGCCCACATCAGAGAAGCCAAACTAAGGTGAGTCCCACAAGTGTGGAGGGGACTCATGTAGACTCATTTGCCACTACTAAGAGTTTCTCATTGGACTCTAAGGAAAATGGTAACATCTCTGAGACTGAGTCTACGACAACTTTGCCCATTGATGCCTTTGACAGAGACATCAGTTTGAAAAGGAAACCAGGGTACCAAGAAACCATATCTGGTGATGATGATGAACATACTAGGTATGTTATCTCATCTCCCTGTGATTCTTCAAATGAAGATGAGGGAAGTCTGTAACTCATAATCAAAGGTTAAGACTTCAGAGGATAGGTCTGCTACTCAGCAACTTGAGATTGAAAATCTTAAGGCCAAACTAGCTGAGAAACAGATTGAGAAATCTGTTAGACATGTACCTATTCAAGTCTCTTTAAGTTCTTCCTCTAGGTCATCTACTTCTTATGATGATGCTACCAAAAGGGGAGAATGTACAGAGTCAATCACATGTGGAACGAAACTTGGCCATCTCTACCCTATCTTTATTTAATCCTAAACAATAAAAACCTACAACTATCTTCCCTCAGCCACCTCCTATTACATTTCAAGTGGACCCAAGGATGCTCATTGATCTCAATAGGTTCTTAACCAAGTTCCTAATAAGCTCCTCACTTGAATAACCCTCACTCGATGTTGCTATAGCTTACTTTAGAGCTGAAGAGCTTCAAAGGTTGAGTGAACCACCTACCACTGAGAAGGAAGTTGGTCAACCTAAGGCCCATATTGAACCTGAGATTGAGTTTGAAGGGGAAATAAGGACTGATGGCCCGGCAACTGACTCAGTTGGGAGTGGTCGTCTAATTCCATTTTCTTCTGAAGCACAAACCCAAGCTACGGAAGGGACTATTGAACTATCATCCTTGTCTGATGATTGGATTATCGTAGAGGCCATACTTGATCTAGCCTCTGAGATAAACAGTGAGGACTTTCTTAAAACGCCTCTATCTTAGACCCTACAAGCACCACAAGATCAACCTCTCTCTCCACAACCTAAGCCCTTCAAGCCAGAATCTCCAAAAGGTGAGTCTTTTGAAGATCCTAAGGGAGAGAGGAAGCTCACAGCTAAAGAGCTTCTAGAGGAAGAAAAGTTGGAGAAATTAAAGAAGAAAGGTAGACTCAATACTGGGAAGTTGCTGGCTGCAAGCAGCAAAGCAGCAGAAGTGGTTCAAGAGGCTATTAACAATAAGAAAAGAGTGGAAATGATAGACAGACTAGTCAACATGAGAGTAAATAATGAAGAAATGCTTCTACTCCCTTGTGATGAGCTAGTGCAGCTGGAAAAGGCAACCTTGCTGTAAAAATAGAAAGAAGAAGCAGCCAGGTTGGCCAAAGAGGAGGAAAGGAGGATAAAGAAGGAAGAGGCTGAACAAAGGGAGAGAATAGAAATGATAGCCTTCCTGTGCTCAAGGGGCTATTCTCAAGACGAGCTGACTTCTCATGACAATGACACGATCTTGTGGCTTTTTCACAAAGAACAAGATCAAATCTCTATGGAGAGGAAGAAGGCTGTAAGAGAAAATTTGAAGGAAGAGAGAAAGAAAGAGGAGGAGGCCTAACTTGCGGCTACCAAGAAGGTGGGAGACAAAGCCTGGATGAAAGCATATCTCAGGGCCCACAGTTTCACATGCAGGCAAGTTGGTCCCATGACTGAAAGGAACCTACAGCGACATGTAAGTTACATCAAAGATGACATTCGCTTAGGAAGAAAGAAGGAGGTGTTTCAAACTCAAAGTGTACAGAGGATGTGTGACAACCGACCTCCAGATTGTTACCCTAACCCTAGATTACTTGCATCATTATCCATGCTATGAGTGCTAATAATTGAAACTATACAACCCTACTATGAAATTGGAATCAATTCTTGCTATTTGATGTAAATTATAATTTCATGTGATTTTTACTTTTGATTTTTTTTAACCAATTTAGGTTTCTACCTTTTTAAAAATTAGTGTTCCGGGAATGTCAACTAGTCACCCTTAAAAAATTAAACTCAAGAGAAGACAATTAAAATGTGAGCATACACACTCACACTTGCATAAATTCGGCCATGCATGCATGGGTATGCATTAGACACCTCAAATCACCTTTCCACTAAATAATACATAATACCCAATACTACAAAATTACACTACACAATATTAATTTACAATTAAAATTTAATATAAACTCTCCCCACTACACTCCAAGATCGGCCGCCCCCTCCCTCACCACTCTCCTCTCCTCTTCACACCACCCTTCTCACCCACTCACAATCCATGCATTTCTCTCCATCTCTCTCCCTCTCTCTCCCTTTATTCGAAGTCACCAGCTGATTCAACACTCACAATCCTCACAACACACTCCCAACTATTCTTTCTAGTCTTGTGAAGGAAATTCGAAGACCACACAAAGATCCATTCGGCCAAGAGCAAGAACCGCAAAGGAGCAGCCTTGTTTGCAAGATTTGGTCACACAACCGTGTTTGTTCCACCTTTCCAGCTTTAGTTCGAGTTTCTCCATTCAAGTCCAAGGAGTTTCAAGCCATTCACGGCCATCAACACCCTCCAAACTGTGAGTTATTTCGAGTGTAAGCTCAAGATGTCGGATTTGTGACATTTCTCTTGTTTTCTTCATTTGACATCTAAGAACCGTGTATTTCTTTGTTGTAGCAGAAACATCTCACCATCATCTCATTCTTAAGGAGTTACCAACGTTCTTGAAGGTAAACTTCATGTTTTGTTAGCCATTCTTGAGGTGGAAACCTCATTTTGAGTGTTTTGACATCATCTAACTTGTGAAAGCTTAAACTCTTGTAAACCAAACTTGTAACCTGCATTTTTACGACTTAATGGACTCCAAAGAACCTGTTTTTAAAAAAGTTCCAAGTGGCTACATACTCAAACCCACGGTTGATACATGGATTTCACCTTGAAACCCCCTTTCTACATGTAACAACACCCTCTTGAGCATTTGTTTGAAAAATCCTTTTAAACAAGACCCATAACCTACTCATGAACGACTTGATGACACCTTAATAATCTGTTTATGAAGTTAAATGAAGTGTTGGTAACATTTAAACTCAAGCTATGATGATTTACACTAGTGTAATTGTCGGTTATGGCATTTTCTACATATTTGAAGCATATGAATGTATAGATCTACTAGGCAACATGTTGGGACTGAAATTACAGTAGGTTTAGTGAATATTTGAAGTGTTAGCAATGCTTAATCTCTGGAATAAAGGACATGATGTGATTTACCCTCTTTTAGTCACTTTCGGGACCCGAAAACATGGTAAAATGACTATGACACTTTCGGGACCCGAAAACATAGTAAGACTATGAATTTAACATTCTTAAAAAGTATTCCAGGCTAAAAAATGATAAATAAAGTATTCTGGAGTCAATGGATAAGTTAAGTGGTCAAAGACTCAAATAAATGGCATTTTAACTAAAAACGGGTACAAACCGAGCATAGTTTTTGAAAGAAATCTATAAAAATAGAGTTCAAAACTAAGATTTACGAAAATCATATGATTTCAGTAAGATAAGTGATAAAGGACCTAAAATATTTAAAAACTCGGTCAAATGAGCTTTAAATGGTCAAACCCGGTCAAAACCGCGTATTAACGGGTCAAACGTAAAAACAAGATTTTGACTATAAAAGGCCAATTTACACAATTTAAGGACTTAGAAATTTATAAAGAAGTCTCTTAGAAAATACCTACTGGTCCAAAATTTAAATATTTGAAAACTCCAAATTACTATTAAAATTATCCGGCTTTTACCGCGACCGGGAGCGTTAAACGCGCAGTTTTCAAAATCGAACCCGTAGACCAAATATTTGAATCAATTACTCCATAATAATCATAATATGACTCTAACAATCTGATTTTGGGCATAAATGACATAAAAGGCAAAAAACTAAACTTAAGGGTAGAAATTATCAATTTTGAAACTTGAGGGACTAAACTGTAAAATTTTTCCAAACCTTTTAACCGACTTCCAGGAAGCTAATAAACACTTGAACAATAAAATCTTTTAATATACCTAATCTAATGAAGTGAAAATCCCCAACTTTCCTGAAGACACTTTGACTTGCCATAAAAGGAAACTTTTTATACAAACCTTCACTGGACCAAAGCCGTACATTATAGCTAAACTCTTGACACCATTGTTGCACTTGATTTGAGTTTAGGGCAGTAGCTTATTGCTTAATATGTACTTGTTAGGGTGCTAGACTTGTGACACTTCCCGGCACATCAGGAAACTTTGATTTGGAAACCTAAGGTGAGTTCTAGTGATCCCCTTTTTACTACTGTTTTGGGATGGAACATGCTCTACTTTTATGAACTATGATTGTGCTTTATTTGATGATACTATGTGGGATTGTGGTTACCTGCTAATTTTTATATCATGATCATTAATTCTTTCGTGAACCGCTTGATTTATATGGATAGATCTATTTGGGGAATCCCCTACACACAGTGGCTTCCGTTCCAGGGAGGTTACCCCACTGAGATCCTGAGGGATCGTTGTGGCATGTAACAAGTTTTGTTAAGATTCTATGGTGAACCATCCGGGCAGGTAGGGTTCACTGGTATGGGGCTCAGTTTCTTCCTTCGGGAATATCCGGTAAAACACAACTTTAGAAGAGGCTAACCGGGACTGAGTGCAGGGTTGATTATGATTTTATTTCTCCCACGATGATAAACAATGATTATTTTTCTTTAATCAAAGAAGGATTTATTAAGTCCTTTTGTTTTTAAACTTTAAGCACTTGAATTCACCAACTTTATAGTTGACACAATTTTCTTTTGAGCATGTTTCAGGTAATGTTTGAAGAGATCCTAGCAGTGTGAAGACCTAGACTTATCCCCGTGACATGGCATTGGCTTATTCCTTGATGAAACATTTGAACAATTTATATTTTTGTGTTGAACAAGTACAATTTCACTTTTATGGTTGATTGTAAAACTTAATTGGGGGCTTGATGTGTATCTAGCCCCGTTACTTTTTTAAAACTTTAATGCCATGTGATATTCTCTCCTTTGAGCTCTTATAATGGTTTGTTTCCGCTGCCATACGTTGTTGCTAGTCTGTGACGTCCCACCCTATCTGGGCCCGGGGTGTGACAGATTGGTATCAGAGCCAAAGGTTGTAGAGAAGTCGGGAATGCCATAGTAGACCCTAGGCTACAACCCTGATACCCTAGGACTGTCCTTGTGGGAAGTGTTGGAATGATCGGGTTGGGTAAATTGATGATTACACTTGATCAACGTAATCATGAATTTACCGGACGCGTAATTTCCATCACTGATCTTTAGGTTATGGTTGGACTTTTTCTGGTTTATATTGATGATTTGAAACTAATTTTAAAAGGGGATTTAAATGATTTTTATGATGAACTATGTTATCCGATACTACTTGAAGAAACTATTGATCTGGGCGAAACAGACAGCTATATGTTGGAATAACAGATACTATTGCCATCACTACTATTATTAGTACTATTATGTAAATCATGAGCTATGAGAAACCAAATTACTCATGATGTATTTCTTACAAGATAACTACAATGGCTGATAAAGGAAAGGCGCCTGTTCACCCCGACGCTGAGACTGCTCCCACCGGACACCTAAGGAGAGAGAAACCCCAGACGGAGTACGAGGCGTACCTCCGGAGATGCGGACATCCAGGGTGGATATCCGTCACGTCCGAAGACACTGAGGCTTCCGAGGACTCTTCCTCCACATCACCTTCCCGAAGCCGAACGCGATCCCACTCTCCTCAAGTAGCTGCTCCGAGCCTCTCACCCATCCCACCTAGTGGGAATAGGGGTGCGCGTACTGTCACCCGACCTCGCAAAAGCGTTAGACCAGGATCCTCCGTATCCTTTAGGATGCCTCCTCCTCCTCCCCCGCCTGTTAGGATTCCGACATCGGTACCCCCACTGTTTGACCCTCGCGACGAGCGCCTGATGCCGCCGAGACATAGTATGTATGACGGCCCCACTGTACTGGCTGGTGATAGGTACTCCCAGTCGAGTCGCCGGGCGAGTGATGTAGGACCCTCCGATGCGACACTAGATGAGATTTTGAGGACTGTTCGCCGTCATGAGCTGACTGTTCAGCACGCCACTCGAACTTCTCAGTCGGCCCAGTTCCAGGCGATGATGGCTACACAGGGAGTGAAGCGTTTGGAGCAGGAGCAGAGGAAGAAGGGTACCGGGTGGTTTGGATGGTTAAAGAGGAAGTGGATGTGAGGACTGGAGTACTCAGTGGGATTTATCTGTCTGTGGACAGTAGAAGGAAACTATTTGAATACTTATTCGAGACTATTATTTTATTATTAAGGGGGTGATGGCACCTTCCAAATTGTAAGAGCATGACTCTGATTCTACTCGTTTGGATGATACTATGTTGACTGCTTTTGAGATGCTAAAAATTTTTAAACTGTCTATATTAAACTGCTATATGTTTTGTTGTGCTTTGAGATTGTCTGTGCCTTTTCTAAATTGTTGCCCAACTATTATATCATGTTTTGAATTGGACATTTAAGGTTCTTTAGTGGGTTGTAAATACATGTATGTGCATGCCATGATTCCTCTTCCGAGGCGTGGTGTGATAGGATGATGATGCCTAGGCTATCCGAAACAAAATTTATGAGATGCTAAACGAATACTATTTGTGATACTATCAGAATGCCGACTCGCAGAGGAACACGTTTTGGTCGACGTGGAGCCACCAGGGGCCGCCATGAGGGAGCAAGGCCTATTGGGACCCAACCTACTCCACCAGGGACTCCCCACGGGGAGAATACTAATCAAGAGAGTGACGAAAGGATTGCTAACCTTGTAGCTCAGCAACTGGCCAACGCCATTCCGACTATCATTGCTCAGATAAATGCAGACCGGGATAACACTACTGGGAATGAACGGCCGATAAACGATGAGAGCCACGATGATGAAGCTGAGGAGTTAAGGAATGGGTGCTCTTACAAGACCTTTATGGCCTGCAAGCCCAAGGACTTCTATGGCACCGAGGGTGCTATAGAGACTTACAGGTGGATCGACGAAATGGAAGCCGTCTTAGACATCAGCGAGTGCAAGATGGAGCACATGGTGAGATTTGCATCACAATCTCTCAAGGGATCAGCTCTTGAATGGTGGAAGTCCATTACCCAGAGCCGTGGAAGAAACGTAGCAAATCGAATGGGTTGGACTGAATTCCGAGAGTTAATGACCAACAAATATTGCCCCATCAATCAACTCGAGAAGCTGGAGACAGAATTTTTAAGCTTGGAGATGAAGGGACCCAACTACACCGAATACATCAATCGTTTCTTAGCCCTGTCCCGACTTGTGCCACATTTGGTGACGCCAGAAGCCAAAGGTGTAGCACGGTTCATCTGGGGACTACACCCAAGAGTTAGGGGTATGGTTCGTGCCTCTCAGCCTGTGACCCTACAAGCTGCTGTCGACCTTACCAGCAGTCTGACTGACGATCTTATTAGGGCTGGATGGACCGATCAAGGAAGGGCTGATGAGAAGAAGAAGTTTGTTGGAGACAAGAGGAAGTGGTTTGAAGCAAAAAGAGCGATTGGAAGTAGCAGTGGGTCGAGTAGAAGGGGTTCTGAAGGAGTGAGACGTGATGTTCAAGGAAGCAAAAACCGGAGATTGTATATGGGGACAAGCCCACTCTGCAGCAAGTGCAAGTTACATCATCAAGGAGAATGTAACCCGATGCCCTGTTTTAGGTGCAAGAGAACAGGCCATCTAATTAAAGACTGTACTTATGTACCGGGGAAACAATGCTACGAGTGTGGAGACCCAGGGCATATGAGGAACAAGTGTCCTAAGCTGGGTAGAGACAAGGATGCCAAGCCCAATAAGCCTAAGGGAAGAGCTTTCGTTATGGACCCAGCAGGAGCTCGTAGGGAACCCGACGTTGTCAACGGTACGTTCCTTGTAAATAATCATCCCGCTACTGTACTGTTTGATACTGGAGCGACTGCTAGTTTTATCTCTAGTACCTTTAGGCAATTGATTGACTTAGACGCGTGCACCTTGACTGATACATTTACCGTAGAACTAGCTGACGGTAATATTTTAGAAGCTAACGAAATCATTAGGGATTGCCCCCTGAATCTAAAAGGGAATGTGTTTAAGATTGACTTGATGCCCATTAAGTTAGGAGGATTTGATGTGGTCGTGGGTATGGACTGGTTAGTGAAGCATAAATTTGAAATTGTATGCGATGAGCGACTGCTCAAGATACCATTGAGCGTCGAAGAAGTGTTAGTGGTAGAAGGAGAAAGGAGTAACACTCTATACCCTATGATATCTCACTTGAAAGCTACCAAGAGCTTGAAGAGGGGATGTCCAGCTTTTATAGTCTATGTGAGAAAACCCAAAAGGAGAAGAAAATAGAGGAGATTCCCGTAGTTTCGGAATACCCAGAGGTGTTTCCGGAAGAACTACCAGGACTTCCTCCGAATCGACAAGTGGAATTCCAGATAGACTTGATGCCTGGTGCTGCACCGGTAGCCAAGGCACTGTACCGGCTCGCCCCACCTGAGATGAAGGAGCTAATAGTACAAATTCAAGAACTAATGGACAAGAGATTTATACGTCCGAGTGTCTCTCCATGGGGTGCCCCGGTGCTATTCGTGAAAAAGAAGGACGGAACGCTGCGAATGTGTATTGATTACAGGGAGTTGAACAAGCTGACCGTAAAGAACCGTTACCCTCTCCCGAGAATAGACGACTTATTTGATCAATTGCAGGGAGCAAGTTACTTCTCCAAAATAGACTTGAGGTCAGGATACCACCAGCTGAAGATAAGAGAAGAAGATATACCCAAAACTGCCTTCCGAACTAGGTATGGACACTATGAGTATTTGGTCATGCCCTTTGGACTGACTAATGCTCCAGCAGCATTCATGGACCTCATGAATCGCGTTTGCCGCCCTTACCTCGACAAGTTTGTGATCGTGTTTAAAGACGACATACTGATCTATTCTCAAACTAAAGACGAGCACGAGAAGCATCTCAGGCTAATCCTTGAATTGCTCAAGAATGAGCAACTATATGCCAAGTTCTCGAAATGTGAATTCTGGATGCGCCAGATCCATCTTAGGTCATGTGGTAAATAAGGATGGGATTCAAGTTGACCCTTCCAAGATTGAGGCCATAAAGAATTGGAAGATTCCTGAGACTCCTACGGAGATAAGGCAACTCTTAGGACTGGCTGGCTATTACCGAAGATTTATAAAGGACTTCTCGCGTATAGTGCAACCTTTGACCGCACTAACCAAGAAAAACACAACCTTTGTGTGGGAGCGAGAGCAGAATGAGGCGTTTGAAACGCTTAAAGAGAAATTATGCAGTGCGCCTATACTTGCTCTTCCAGAAGGAGTAGAAGACTTCGTGGTCTATTGTGACGCTTCGCGTCAAGGACTAGGATGTGTATTGATGCAACGCAATAAGGTGATTGCTTACGCATCGAGACTGCTGAATGATCATGAGAAGAACTACACGACGCACGATCTGGAGTTGGGTGCCGTGGTGTTTGCCCTTAAGATGTGGAGGCATTACCTTTGTGGCACAAAGTGCATTATCTACACTGACCACAGAAGCTTGCAGCATATCCTTGACCAAAAGATGCTCAACATGCGTCAGAGAAGATGGGTTGAGCTATTGAACGATTACGAGTGCGAGATCCGCTACCATCCTGGTAAGGCCAATGTTGTGGCGGATGCGTTAAGTCGAAAGGAAAGAGAGAAACCTCTTCGAGTACGAGCCTTAAGAATGAGTGTGTATACCAACCTTATAGCAAAATTGAAGGAAGCTCAAGGCGAGGCATTAAAGGAAGAAAAATTGAAAGAAGAAGGATTGACTGGAATGGAGAAGCAGTTGGAGATAGGGGACGATGGTACATATAGATATGGTGGAAGGACTTGGGTGCCAAAACACGGAGGAATTCGAGAAGTAATCCTCGATGAAGCACACAAGTCTAGGTATTCAATTCATCCTGGAAGTGATAAGATGTACCAGGATTTAAAGACACTTTTCTGGTGGCCAGGAATTAAGAGATCAATCGCTGTTTATGTGGGGAAATGTTTAACTTGTGCCATGGTAAAAGCTGAGAACCAAAAACCATCAGGAACGTTGCAGCAAAATGAGATTCCCGAATGGAAATGGGATAGTGTTACGATGGATTTCGTTACCAAGCTGCCTAGAACGTTTAAAGGACACGATGCTATTTGGGGTAATAGTGGATAGATTAACCAAATCAGCTCACTTCTTGCCAATTAGAGAAGACTACGACATGACGAAACTGGCCCAACTTTATGTCGACGAGATTGTAACAAGGCATGGAGTGCCTCTGTCGATCATCTCAGACCGTGATAGCCGTTTCACCTCTCTTTTCTGGAAATCGTTCCAGCAAGCTTTAGGAACCCGTTTAGATCTTAGCACGGCTTACCACCCTCAGACCGACGGACAGAGCGAAAGAACTATTCAAACGATGGAAGACATGTTGAGAGCTTGCGTGATGGACTTTGGCGGAAACTGGGATAACCATCTTCCTTTGGTGGAATTCGCCTATAACAACAGTTACCACGCGAGTATCAAAGCCGCTCCGTACGAGGCCCTTTATGGCAGGAAATGCCGATCACCCTTGAGTTGGAATGAGATTGGTGACAGCCAAGTGATGGGACCCGACATAGTGTTGGAAACCACCGATAAGATCCATAAGATAAAGGAACGACTAAGAGCAGCTAGAGACCGACAGAAGAAGTACGCCGACAGGAGGCGGAAACCTCTAGAGTTCCAAGTGGGCGACAGAGTGATGCTAAAAGTAGCACCGTGGAAAGGAACGGTGAGATTCGGAAAAAGAGGAAAACTAAGCCTAAGATACATTGGACCATTTGAGATAATTGCAAGAATTGGCCCAGTAGCATATAAGTTGAAACTACCCTCGGGATTGAGTCACATACATGACACCTTTCATGTGTCAAACTTGAAGAAGAGCATGGCAGACAAAACCCTGGAACTACCATTAAAAGAAGCAAGGATAAGCGACAAACTGAACTTTGTGGAAGAAACTGTGGAGATTACGGATCGTTCGGTCAAACAACTCCGGCGGAGCCGCATACCCAAGGTTAAAGTTAGATGGAACTCCAAGCGAGGACCTGAATTTACTTGGGAGCGTGAAGATGAAATGAGGAAGAACTATCCACACCTCTTTAAACCCACCCGTTCGGTCCCCAATCAGAGTTAAATTTCGGGACGAAATTTCCTAAACGGTGGGAGAATGTGACAACCGACCTCTAGGTTGTTACCCTAACTCTAGATTACTTGCATCATTATCCATGCTATGAGTGCTAATAATTGAAACTATACAACCCTACTATGAAATTGGAATCAATTCTTGCTATTTGATGAATTATAATTTCATGTGATTTTTACTTTTGATTTTTTTTAACCAATTTAGGTTTCTACCATTTTAAAAATTAGTGTTCCGGGAATGTCAACTAGTCACCCTTACAAAATTAAACTAAAGAGAAGACAATTAAAATGTGAGCATACACACTCACACTTGCATAAATTCGGCCATGCATGCATGGGTATGCATTAGACACCTCAAATCTCCTTTCCACTAAATAATACATAATACCCAATACTACAAAATTACACTACACAATATTAATTTACAATTAAAATTTAATTTAAACTCTCCCCACTACACTCCAAGATCGGCCGCCCCCTCCCTCACCACTCTCCTCTCCTCTTCACACCACCCTTCTCACCCACTCACAATCCATGCATTTCTCTCCATCTCTCTCCCTCTCTCTCCTTTTATTCGAAGTCACCAGCTGATTCAACACTCACACTCCTCACAACACACTCCCAACTATTATCTCTAGTCTTGTGAAGGAAATTCGAAGACCACACAAAGATCCATTCGGCCAAGAGCAAGAACCGCAAAGGAGCAGCCTTGTTTGCAAGATTTGGTACACAACCGTGTTTTTTCCACCTTTCCAGCCTTAGTTCGAGTTTCTCCATTCAAGTCCAAGGAGTCTCAAGCCATTCACGGCCATCAACACCCTCCAAACCGTGAGTTATTTCGAGTGTAAGCTCAAGATGTCGGTTTTGTGACATTTCTCTTGTTTTCTTCATTTGACATCTAAGAACCGTGTATTTCTTTGTTGTAGCAGAAACATCTCACCATCATCTCATTCTTAAGGAGTTACCAACGTTCTTGAAGGTAAACTTCATGTTTTTGTAGCCATTCTTGAGGTGGAAACCGATTTCCACCATGAAAACCCTCATTTTGAGTGTTTTGACATCATCTAACTTGTGAAAGCTTAAACTCTTGTAAACCAAACTTGTAACCTGCATTTTTACGACTTAATGGACTCCAAAGAACCTGTTTTAAAAAGTTCCAAGTGGCTACATACTCAAACCCACGGTTGATACATGGATTTCACCTTGAAACCCCCTTTCTACATGTAACAACACCCTCTTGAGCATTTGTTTGAAAAATCCTTTTAAACAAGACCCATAACCTACTCATGAACGACTTGATGACACCTTAATAATCTGTTTATGAAGTTAAATGAAGTGTTGGTAACATTTAAACTCAAGCTATGATGATTTACACTAGTGTAATTGTCGGTTATGGCATTTTCTACATATTTGAAGCATATGAATGTATAGATCTACTAGGCAACATGTTGGGACTGAAATTACAGTAGGTTTAGTGAATATTTGAAGTGTTAGCAATGCTTAATCTCTGGAATAAAGGACATGATGTGATTTACCCTCTTTTAGTCACTTTCGGGACCCGAAAACATGGTAAAATGACTTAAAAATAGTAAGACTATGAATTTAACATTCTTAAAAAGTATTCCAGGCTCAAAAATGATACATAAAGTATTCTGGAGTCAATGGATAAGTTAAGTGGTCAAAGACTCAAATAAATGGCATTTTAACTAAAAATGGGTACAAACCGAGCATAGTTTTTGAAAGAAATCTATAAAAATAGAGTTCAAAACTAAGATGTATCAAAATCATATGATTTCAGTAATATAAGTGATAAAGGACCTAAAAGATTTAAAAACTCGGTCAAATGAGCTTTAAATGGTCAAACCCGGTCAAAACCGCGTATTAACGGGTCAAACGTAAAAACAAGATTTTGACTATAAAAGGCCAATTTACACAATTTAAGGACTTAGAAATTTATAAAGAAGTCTCTTAGAAAATACCTACTGGTCCAAAATTTAAATATTTGAAAACTCCAAATTACTATTAAAATTATCCGGCTTTTACCGCGACCGGGAGCGTTAAACGCGCAGTTTTCAAAATCGAACCCGTAGACCAAAGATTTGAATCACTTACTCCATAATAATCATAATATGACTCTAACAATCTGATTTTGGGCATAAATGACATAAAAGGCAAGAAACTAAACTTAAGGGTAGAAACTATCAATTTTGAAACTTGAGGGACTAAACTGTAAAATTTTTCCAAACCTTTTAAACGACTTCCAGGAAGCTAATAAACACTAGAAAAATAAAATCTTTTAATATACCTAATCTAATGAAGTGAAAATCACTAACTTTCCTGAAGACACTTTGACTTGCCATAAAAGGAAACTTTTTATACAAACCTTCACTGGAGCAAAGCCGTACATTATAGCTAAAATCTTGACACCATTGTTGCACTTGATTTGAGTTTAGGGCAGTAGCTTATTGCTTAATATGTACTTGTTAGGGTGCTAGACTTGTGACACTTCCCGGCACATCAGGAAACTTTGATTTGGAAACCTAAGGTGAGTTCTAGTGATCCCCTTTTTACTACTGTTTTGGGATGGAACATGCTCTACTTTTATGAACTATGATTGTGCTTTATTTGATGATACTATGTGGGATTGTGGTTACCTGCTAATTTTTATATCATGATCATTAATTCTTTCGTGAACCGCTTGATTTATATGGATAGATCTATTTGGGGAATCCCCTACACACAGTGGCTTCCGTTCCAGGGAGGTTACCCCACTGAGATCCTGAGGGATCGTTGTGACATGTAACAAGTTTTGTTAAGATTCTATGGTGAACCATCCGGGCAGGTAGGGTTCACTGGTATGGGGCTCAGTTTCTTCCTTCGGGAATATCCGGTAAAACACAACTTTAGAAGAGGCTAACCGGGACTGAGTGCAGGGTTGATTATGATTTTATTTCTCCCACGATGATAAACAATGATTATTTTTCTGTAATCAAAGAAGGATTTATTAAGTCCTTTTGTTTTTAAACTTTAAGCACTTGAATTCACCAACTTTATAGTTGACACAATTTTCTTTTGAGCATGTTTCAGGTAATGTTTGAAGAGATCCTAGCAGTGTGAAGACCTAGACTTATCCCCGTGACATGGCATTGGCTTATTCCTTGATGAAACATTTGAACAATTTATATTTTTGTGTTGAACAAGTACAATTTCACTTTTATGGTTGATTGTAAAACTTAATTGGGGGCTTGATGTGTATCTAGCCCCGTTACTTTTTATAAAACTTTAATGCCATGTGATATTCTCTCCTTTGAGCTCTTATAATGGTTTGTTTCCGCTGCCATACGTTGTTGCTAGTCTGTGACGTCCCACCCTATCTGGGCCCGGGGTGTGACAGGATGGTACACAAACCTGCACCCAAACTGCAAGCTTAACCTAAACCCACTACTTTTCCTCTTCCCATCAAAAAGATACCACTACTAAACCATACACCCTTGAGCCTACATCAACCTTACCTTCATCCTCACCCATTGCTTCACACCAACCACCACCACTACCTATCCTTATGCCTAAAACACTTCCTAGAATCCAACCTTTACCCAAGCCATCCTTTGAACTATCAAAGCCTTTGACCTTGAAAGAATTTAAGGAGATCAAGAGGAAGCTCATTAACTGCACCACTTTGAGCGAGATCTCTTGTGAGGAGGAGTCTATCAAGCTATCATACATTGATGGCTCTTCCTGTTCCCTCATAAGAGATGCATTCCTTGATCTGCCTAGGGGTTCATTGGACCAAGCTTTTCAACTCTTGGCAACAAACTCAGACTCCCTCAAGGAAGAACTGAGAAGAATACTGGTGACTTTACTGGACAACAAGAAAGGGGAAAAACGACCAAACCAACCCCTCACTCCTAGGAAGAAGATTGTCCAGTGGAGGTTTGATTAACCTTCTTACAATGTTTTCGTGGAAAGGGAGAATGGTGAAGTCCACAAACTATTACTTAAATTATATAATTTGTCCTAATAGTGTAAAAAGACTTAAATGCCCTTAAACTTAATAGAATAACTAATAAAAGTTAGTGTTAATACCCAAACTTGTTACAAATTAAAATCATAAAGCCTAAACTTATTACTTTAAACTCTTAGTACCCAAAACCGTTATTTTTATCAATCCACAGGGTCTATTTGTGTAATTAACTTTTATTATTATTAGAGTT
This sequence comes from Flaveria ramosissima, assembly GCA_025215565.1. Classification (NCBI taxonomy): domain Eukaryota; kingdom Viridiplantae; phylum Streptophyta; class Magnoliopsida; order Asterales; family Asteraceae; genus Flaveria; species Flaveria ramosissima. The sequence continues at coordinate 13,485,935 of CM046044.1, read as the reverse complement.
AATTATATGAAATGTCCCTGTGCTTCTGCCTATGTTCACTTTTCGTCCCTAATTTTGAGAAATTACAAGGTCGGTACAAAGGTTTGACAAAACGTAACACAATTGGTCCCTAAGTTGGATGGGGCATTAATTTTTCTGTTAAAATTTTAAAAATAACTAAAAAACCTCTACATTAAAAAATAAAAAAGAAATTAAACTAGTTTCTCAATAAAAAATAAAATGTAAGGTGGAGCCCACTAATTTAAAACTTTGTAAAACCATTCTTATTTTTCCTTTTTTCGTAAACCCATAAACCATCGTCGCTGTAATTACTATCGCCACTCATTACCAACACCATCTTCATGTTACCCGTCGCAACCATCATAACCCTCGTAATCACCGGAGCCATCGCAACAACCACAACTGCATGACTTGTTAATAGTGATGCAACAGTTTCACAAGGTTGGAAAAACCAAGCAACAATTAACAGATCAAATAGGGAACCGGTAAGTGAAACAAGGAACAAAGATAAAAGAACACAAGTAGAACACTAGTAATGGTTATCAAGAATGATGTATATTGCTCTTAAGTGTTTTACTAATGTTACAAGGCTTAGTTCCTAATGACTGATACATGAGATACTTTATACTACATCTTATAGTCGACCATACTTTAAAGGCCAGTTAGAACAGTAATATAGACAACAAGATCATTGCAAAGTCAAAAGGCAGATTTCCTTTTGACTAGTAACTATGACATTCCATAGCTCACATCCTTATTTATTACAAAAAGGATAAAAATACAAAGTAGAAAGTTACAGACTCGAAGACCTTAATCTACAGTTGACAAAAGTATGAAGATATCACCAACTTGTATAAGTTGGTGAGTCTTTAGAGATGACATCAGAAAGTGGTTCAACTTTTGTCAAAAGAATGTCAGAGAAAGCATGTCTTCTCTGTCTTCAGAAAAAATTAGTCTCTTTGCTTCGGAAGGCTTTGTCTTGAAGCTTCGGAAAACTTCATCTTTGGCTTTGAAAAAAATTGGATTTTTGGCTTCGGAAGATTTCACACTTGGAGAATTTCTTAGTGATTTTTTCAAATCTTCTGAAGCCAACAACCTTGGAATGTTCTTCTTCTTCTTCTTCTTCTTCTTCTTCTTGTCCCTTCTTATGGCCATCCTCTTCCTCTTTCTATATTTAAACTGAGAAGGTTGGAGTACCAAATGTTCCTTTTTTATCCTTCTCAGTTGGGTCCTTTTCCTTCACATGTTTAGAAGGAGAAGGGTCAGGATGCAGCACTAGGGCTAGGTTGTGTTGTCTCGTAGGGTTCAACCTTGACCTCAGCTTCAGCCTGACTTGGTGGAGAGTGCAAGTCTACCAACTCCCCCTTCTTAATGTTCTCCTTGATCACTCTAATGTGCTCATCTATAGTGGATAGAGACATTAGACCAAGTCTTCTTTCGAAGAACCCATACAGCTTCAAGAAGCTCACCATTTCAATCTGTTAGCAACTTCTTCTGATTGGCTTGGATGGTGGTTATTGAGTTAGCAGCCTCTTCCCTCATCTTCCTCTTAGCACCTTATGTTCTTTTAAGACTTCTTGCTCCAGCTGCTTAAGGTACTTTAATTCAATGTACTCATATGATAAGGGAAGTAGGTCTGCTGCCTAATAGTGACCTGTGGCACTTAGGTAGATTATCATGTAATTCTTATTCCCTACCTACCTGAGTTTCTTCTTCAACAGTCATACCCTCTATTTTAGAGCTTTCTTGAACTGGAGAGAGGGCACGGGCTTTGTAAAGTCTTTTTCTTTTCATTCCTTCCTTAATCTTGAGAAGCAACATTGCAGCCTCAACTTCCTTCGTCTCTTTTGACATTCCAGTCTCAGCCAGTTCATTCAACTCATCCAGTGAAGGAGAGATTATGTCATCAATATTGTAATTCCTAGACCCTAGATAGTTCAATCTAGTTTCCCTTAGCTTATCATCCTAAATATTTGGCCTAAGGGCAGCCCTGATTGCAGCTTACATGAAGCTGGGGGTCTCTTTTGTTCTATCTCCCACTACCTTCCTCTTCCTTACTCTTCTCCTCCTCAATCTCCTCTGAGGTGAGAATACTCTTCCCTTTGTCAGTCACTAGCCTGTGTGACTCAGGGTGTAGAGAGCTTTGGCCTTCATCACTTGGTGCACTTGAGCTCTGGCTAGGGAGAGGCTACTAGACACCTTCACCAACTGGTGTCTCACTGAGGGTACTGGGTGCTAAAGAAATTCTAGTCTTAAGGTTCCCAGGCTCTACTACAGGGCCTTCAACTGAGGTTTTCCCTTTGAAGCTAATCATAGGATCTAATCTTGAACTCTTCAAGCACCCTTTGTTGAATCCTCTCAACTAACTTATCAGATTGCCTTTATGACTTAAGTTGGCAAGTGTCAGGTCAACTAGAGAAAAACTCTCATAGTATCTCAGAGTTTGAAAATTGAACAATTCTTGTTGCCCCTGAGATCCAGAGAATACCAGGGCTCTTCTATCGGTGTCATACCTCCATCCTATTATTGGATTGTCAGCAGGGTAGGATAGGGTAAACATAGCCCTTTGTATGCCCTCCTCAAATAAGCTTTGAATCAAAGCATCCAAATTGATGTGGGCCTGAGGAGGTTGTTGAGTACGGACAACTGCAAGTGTGAATGGTGAGGCCTCAATGTCCATACTTTGGGCAGAACTCCCATGTTCTGTTGTTGCAGATAAGACTTCCTCCCCATTTTTGGTAGCATCACCCACTTGTATAGGTGAGCTAGAGGTTAGGTTAACCACATCCACAGATTCATGTGGACCTGGTTGAGCACGCTTGGCAGGCCTCTCAGCTAACTTGCCCTTTAGATCGGTGATCTCAATTTGCTGATTAAGGACCTGTCTTTGCAAGGTAGCCACCTACGATTCCAGGTGAGTTAACTTTGAAACGAAATAGGTGCATGTTTTAGACACTTTTTGCACCTTTAGTTGCAGACTCCCCTCATCTTCATTAGAAGAATCATGGCGGAATGAGAGAACATAACCAAAGTCAGTTCCCTCACCACAAGATATTAGATCAATGGCTTTGGATTTCCCCTGCACTATGACAGCTTCAAGAAAAGTGTCAATAGACTGGGTTGTCATGGTTGAGGTCTTAATAATGTAATCACTTTCTAAAGTGAGAGCCTCTTCCATATGGACTTCCTAAACATTTTTAGGTGAGTCCATCGTAGTTGGGGTTGGATGATGTAGGCTAGATATTGGAGTTGAAGGAGTACTTATCTCTCCTTAAGTAAGGGAAGAGAAGAGAGACTCATGGTACTCACTGAATCCCATATATTCATCATCATAGAATTGCAGGTAAGCGATGGGTTGGTTTAAGTCTAGAGGCTAGGGATGGCAACTGTCCCTAGAAGGTTGAACACCTGGGTTTTGAGACTCAAAATGAAGGCCTAAGGCCGGGGTAATGAGCTCATAAGGCTGAGCATGAGGAACCTTAGCATTGATTAATGAAGTGATGGGAGTAGTCTGCTCCTCAAGGGAAGTGGGTGCTCTTGGTTCCACCTTGCAGGACCGTTTAAGGGCTTGAACAAATTACAACACAACAACACAATGAGGAGAACAACTAAACTTTGATCAAACAGTGAAGCTGGATTAACCAAGTTGATACAAAGAACACAAGTAAAGTAAAGAGACAGAACAAGAGAGTTGGGTTTCAAGGAGGCAGTATATTGCTTTCTCAAGTTCTTTTACAAGTGTTACAAAGCATAAAGAAATATACAAGAACTTGGAATACTTATACTACAACCTATAGCCGGCTATACTTTGAAAGCCAGCTGGATACAATTGACTAGACACTAACAAAATCAATTGTAGGATCAAAAGGCATATCTGCCTTTTGACCTTGTGACTATGACATGCCATAGCTCACATCCTTATATATTACAAAAAGGATAAAGTACATAAAGTAGAAAGTTACAGACTCAAGACCTCAATGTACAGTTACCAAAAGCATGGACCTTTTCACCAACTCATGTAAGTTGGTGACTTTATAGAGATGCAGCGGAAAGGTGTCCAGCTTTAAGGAAAAGTACATCAGATAAAGCATGTATACTAAAAGTCTTTGGAAGAAATCTATCTTCATAGGTTGAAGCTTCGGAAGACTTTGTCTCTAGAGCTTCGGAAGACATCATGTTTGGCTTCGGAAGATATTGGTCTTGGCTTTGGAAGATTTTACACTTAGAGTATTTTCTAGTGTGTTGTGTAAAACTTCCGAAGCATTCTTTACTTCAGTACTTAGTGCATGTTGCAAAGACACATTGGATGTTTTGGGTTGCATCAGACTTAAGGAATCCTTACAAACTCCCCCTAGGCTGATGCTACCAAAACACTTAGAAGATCTTCAGATATTGGTGGTCTTCAGTACAATCATGACCATGCCCTTCTTCATTAGATGGTCAGGATCATCAAGACCTTCATAGTATCTTCTCATCTTAAAGAGATCATGCAGAGGTAAGTTGATTATGTCTTGCCAAGAGTAGACATTATCAACACCTTGATCTCTAATTACATGCCATCTTTCTGGATTGGTAGAGTAAGTCCAGGACAAGATGGGTGTCTCAGTTGTCAGAGGAGCCACTTGCATAGGAGTTGATTGGGCTGCCTCATCATGCACTTCCTCAGGTTGATCTGACTCAGCCTGAGGTGTAGAGGTAGATGACTTAGACTTCTTCTTCTTTGACTTTGGTTTAGAAGCCATTCTCTTCTTCCTCTTAGATGTCTTTAACTGAGAAGACTGGTCTGCAGCACCTTGTTGATCATCATTGTCTTTCTCAGTTGGGTGTTCCTCCCTCACAGGTTCAGAAGGAGAGGGAGTTTGACCCTGCCTTGGATCAGAAGATGAAGCTTGCTGAGGTTCAGCTGGAGGTCCGGGTTGAGGTGTCTCAGGTTGTTCAAACTTAACCTCCACTTCAGGTGGGACTTGACTTGGAAGAGAGTGCAAGTCAATCAGTTGACCACTCTTAATCTTCTGCTTGATCGCCCTTATATGCTCATCCATTGTGGATAGAGACATAGGGCCAAGTCTCCTTCCGGAGAATCCATATAGCTTCAAGAAGCTCATCATCCTTTGTCTATCAGCAGACTTCTTCATACTTTTGTGGACGATGGCTCTTGACTTTGCAGCTTCTTCCTTAGCTTCCTTTTGGTTGTCTTTCTTTCTTTGACGAGCTCAAGTTCAAGTTGCTTTAGGTACTCAAACTCAATGAAGTCATAGGACAGGGGAAGAAGTGCATCTGCCTGATAGAAACCTGTGGCACTCAGGTAGTTGATCATCTTGATCCTATCTTCTTCTTTGTCTACCTGAGATTCTTGTGGAGCCACATCTTCCTGTGCAGGACTTTCTTGAACTGGAGAGAGAGTGGGAGCATGCTTGTAGAGTCTTTTCTGTCTCTTCTCCTCTTTGAATTAGAGAAGTAGCCTTGCATCCTCTTTCTCCTTCATCTCTCTTAACACTTCCATGTCAGCCAGTTCATTCAATTCTTCTAAGGGGAGGGAGATGATTTCATCAATATCATAGTTCCTGGTCTGTAAATAAGTAATCCTGACTGCCCTCAACTCATCATTTTGAGTATTTGGTCTGGGAGCAGCCCTGATTGCAGCTTGCATAAAGCTTGATGACCCAGAGGAACTTTCTCCCCTTAGCTTCCTTTTCCTCTCTCTCTCTTCCTCCTCAATTTCCTCAGGAGTCATTATCCTTTTCCCTTTGTCACCCACAGACCTTTGTGACTCAGGGTGGATAGAGGCTTGGCCTTCATTGCTTGGTGTAGCTTCCATGCTCTGGCCAGAGAGAGGCTGAGAAACACCTTCACCAGCAGGTGTCTCAGAAGGAGTTTGAACCTCTACAGCAGTTGTTGATGATGAGACAGGGGTCTCAGGCTTTGCCACTGGGCCTTCAGTCAAGGTTTCCCCTATGAAGCTAATCTTAGGGTCCACCTCAACATCCAGTTGACCGATGACATTACCTGATTGCCTAAGTCTCCTTCTTAGAGTGAACTCTGCAAGGATTCTATCTTGGATTCTTTGAGCCAATCTGTCAGCTTGTCTTGAGTTGCTTGGATTGAGAAGTGGCATGTTGACTAGATCCAATCTTTCATAGAAGTTCAGGCTTTGAAAATCAAACACTTCTTGTTGCCCTTGAACTCTGTGAAGGATAAGGGCTCTTCTGTCAACATCATACCTCCACCTTATGATGTAGTTTGAAGTTCCTTGTGGTGGAGATGAGACAGTCCTTGGTATACCTTCCTCAAATAGACTCCTGATGATAGAGTCTATAGAGTCCACACTAATGTGAACTTGAGGAAGTTGCTGAGAATGCACAACAGCAAGTGAGGATGGTGAGTCCTCTATGTCCATTCTCTGTGAAGAACTCCCAGGTTTTGTGGCTGCAATAACTTTCTCCCCCTTTTTGGTAGCATCACCCACTTGAATAGGTGAGCTGGAGGATAAGTCAATCACTTCCACAGGTTCTTGTGTTCCTGGTTGAGCACTCCTTAAAGGTCTCCCAGCTAGTTTTTCCTTTAGATATGAAATCTAAAGTTGCTGATCATTGACCCTGTTTTGTAAGGTAGTCACCTGAGATTCAAGGTGACTGACCTTAGAGACTAAATAGGAGCATGTTTTTGATAGTTTCTGCACCTTTAGTCTCAAATTCCCCTCTTCTTCATCAGAAGAATCATTGGGGGATGAGATGATTGGACCAAAGTCCTCTCTCTCACCACCAGCTTGAGGTTCTTGGCTGCTGGTTTTCCTCTGCTCACTAGCAATCTCAGTTGAGGTGCCAGTGGGCTGAGTTTCCATGGTTGAGGTCTTAATGATGTAATCACTTTCAAAAGTGAGAGCCGCTTCCATATGGACATCCTGAACATGTTCAGAAGTGTCCACCTCAGTAACAGGTGACTGATGTGGGATAGACTGAGGAGAATCAGAGGTACTCATCTCTCTTTGAGTAGGGGAGGAGAAGAGAGACTCATGGTACTCACTGAATCCTAAGTCTTCATCAGTATAGAAGGATAGGTTGGGAATTGGTTGGTTGAGATCTAAAGGCTGGGGATGGTAACTGTCCCCTGAAGGTTGTTCACTTGAGTGTTGAGACTCAGAGTGAAGGCTTAAGGCTGTTGGGCTTGTGAGCTCATCAGGGTGAGCATGAGGAACCTCAGCCCTGATAGGTGAAGAAATGGGAGTGGTTTGCTCCTTAGGGGAAGTGGGAGCTCTAGTGTCCACTTCCTCCTGTAAGGTTGAGTATATGGGGACCTGCACAGACTCAATAGTCTGAGCAGGGGTTCGTTTGGATTTTCTTTGGTAGGTGAGGGTTATTTGTGGTCTTTTTAGTGGTAAAGAAAAAAGAGGTGTGGGTTCAACACTAGCTTGTGTTGCTAGGTTGTCACCTTGAGCAATGAGCTCTAACATTTTGGGGACTAGGGCTGTTTCTACCCCTGAGAAGCCTACAATTGGCTTCTTCATAATTTTAAAGATGCCGGGCTTCATCTGTCCCAATTTAAGAATATTACTTGTTTCCCTTAACTGTGAGCCCAGTTCACAGTTAAGAATGTGTTGAACATATCTAGGAAACATGTAATACTCTAAGGAGTCCAAGTTTGCAAGTAAATTAGTATAAACAAATTGAGAGTACCTGAACTTGACCCCCTGAACCATTCCATGAACTATAAAGGAGAGATCCTCAGGAATCTGGTCCCATCCACCATGCTTGTTTGATAAGCTGTGGATAACCACATGGAGCAGGTATTTCCACTGGGATGAGACTTTCCCTTTCCTGAAGGTCTTTATAGAGAAATCTCCCTCATAGCCCATCTGCTCAAAGGAATGATTAACAGCTTCCTTTGGGAAGGACAACTCACCTTCTTCATCATCCAACTACAAATGATGGTTAATGATGGCCGGAGTGATGAAGATTGTCCTCCCTTGCACTGTGGCAGACAGTGCCTTCTCCGCATCCATAATGACCTCTTGGCAGGTCTTCCTGAATTCAAGCAAATGATCCTCATACAGAGTAGGATCAATGGTCAGGGAGGTGAAGTAGTTGGATAGAGCTAAGAATTGGCAAATCTCTGAGAAACTTGCATCTTTCTCAGAGCTTAACAGAGCAACCTGATTATGTTGCCTGTGAAGTTCATTAAGTGAGACATCTTAGGGTTGGCTTGATATCTTGCACAAATGCATGTAGCAAACAAGATATCAGGTCTGCTAGTTGTAAGATACATAAGAGACCCAATCATAGCCCTGTATAAATGTTCATCTACACACTCCCTCTCAAGATCAGGTCGAAGGAAGTGGTTTCTGGCTATGGGTGTCTTAGCAATCTTACAATCAGTCATGTTGAACCTCTTGAGTATGTCCTGAACATACTTTGACTGACTTATGAAGATGCCATCTTCAACTTGCTTCACTTGAATCCCCAGAAAGAAATTGAATTCTCCCATTGAACTCATTTCAAATCTGTCTTTCATCAGCTTCTCAAAGTCTTTGCAGAGCTTTGGATTAGTTGAACCAAAGATGATGTCATCTACATATACTTGAACTAGCAATAAGTCATTTCCCTGTCCTTTGATGAAGAGAGTTCCATCTATAGTACCTCTCCTGTATCCATGTTTACAAAGATACTCAGACAGTGTCTCATACCACTTCCTGGGTGCCTGATGCAACCCATAAAGAGCTTTGTCAAGCTTGCAGACATAATCAGGATGATCAGGGTCTACAAAACTAGGTGGCTGTTTGACATAAACCTCTTCATCAATCACTCCATATAAGAAAGCACACTTTACATCAAGTTGAAAGACCTTGAAGTTCTTGGATGCAGCAAATGCCAGGAATATCCTAACAGCTTCTAATCTTACTACAGGAGCAAAGACATCAGTGTAGTCAATCCTTTCTTCTTGTGTGTATCCTTGAACAACTAGTCTTGCCTTGTTCTTGATGATGATTCCTCTATCATCCTTCTTATTCCTAAAAACCCATTTGGTTCCGATGGTAGTCTTCCCATGAGGAAGAGGACAAAGGTTCCAAACTTTCTGCCTTTTGAATTGAAGCAGCTCTTGTTGCATAGCTTCAACCCAACTTCCATCCTTTAGAGCTTCATCAACTTTCTTTGGCTCTATCTGAGATAAGAAACAAGAGTGAAGACAAACATTTGCTTCATGGGTTTGTCCTCTTGTTCTTACCCCTGTGACAACATCTCCAATGATGTTTGTGGTGGGGTGAGACTTGTGGATCCTTAGCTGAGGGATCACAGCAAGTTGCTGAGAAAGATTCAAATTTGAGAAATTTAGATCTGGCCTAGAAGATTCACCCTCCATATTACCACACTTATCAAGATTAACTTGATCCAATGAGTGTGTGACATCATTGATGTTGTCATCTATGGTGTGGTTATTAGCATCAAGGAATTCCTGATCACTATCACCATCACCATCACCATTGTTGTCTTCTACAATTGAGGTATCTTTTATCTGGTTGAGGAGCCTCTGACCTGGAATTTGAAGGAATACCAGATGTATCAGCTGAATTTGTAATTGTAGTGCTGATAGAGACCTTATTTGCTGAAGTAGTTCCAACTAGAGCTGTAGATGTATGAGTTGAGGGTCTTCCTAGCTCAAATCTTGGATCAGGATCACCTGTATTTAAATTTTCTGCAGATCCTGAAACATTCTCACAAGATTTGTTAAAACAGTTGGTAACTAAATCAAGATCAAATAGCCAATCAGGACCAGAACAAGCCACACAGGGTGTGTGTTCATTGAAAGTCACATTGGCTGACTCCTCAATAATTCTAGTTCTGAGATTGTATACTCTATAAGCCTTAGCTTGAGAAGAGTATCCAATGAAGTGTCCATCATCTGATTTCTCAGCAAACTTGGCAATTTGATCCTTGGTATTCAAGATGGTGCAGGGACATCCAAATGACCTGAGAAAACCAATGAAAGGTTTCCTCTTGTGCCAAAGTTCATAAGGAGTCTTACCATGTGTCTTAACTACCAAAACTCTATTTTGCACATAGCAAGCAGTATTAACTGCCTCTGCCCAGAAGGTGATGGGCAGTTTAGAGTCAGACAACATAGTTCTTGCAGCTTCAATTAGTGTCCTGTTTCTCCTCTCAGCAACTCCGTTTTGCTGAGGAGTCCTGGGAGCACTATATTGTCTTGTAATACCTTTTACATCACAAAATGTATCAAGGATTTGGTTCTTGAATTCAGTTCCTTGATCACATCTTATGGTTTTGACCTTGTGATCACTTTGATTCTCAACTTTTAAGATGAAATTCTTCAGAATCTCAGGGGTTTCATCCTTAGTTCTAAGAAAGAAAACCCAAGTGAATCTTGTAAAATCATCTGTGATCACTAAACAGTAAGAGGTCCTTCCTAGACTCATTACACTGGTGGGGCCAAAGAGATCCATATGTAACAAGTGTAGGGGAGTAGTGATGGAGTTCCTTTCCTTAGGCTTGTGAGTTACCTTGTGTTGCTTCCCTTTCAGGCATGCAACACAATGATCATCACTTGTAAACTCTTTCTTTGGCATTCCAGTTACAAGATCATGTTTAATTAATTTATTCATGTTCTTAAAGTTTACATGGCACATCCATCTTGTACATGTTCCCTTTCCTGGGTACTCTGAGCAGGATATGCTCATGAGGAATGACCACACCAGGCTTGAGAACAATGCACTCATGGTCAGTAAAGAGCATGTTATGACTCTGATCACAAAATTGGGATACACTCAGAAGATTGTACCCAAGCTCCTTAACAAAGTTTACCTTCTCAATGCTGAGCTTACCATTTGTGACCTTGCCCCTTCTTGAAATGTAACCACCTTCATCTCCTCCAAAAGCAACTGGTCCTCCATCAATTTTCTCAAAATTATGAAGAAGAAACCTATTGCCTGTCATGTGCCTGGAACAGCCACTGTTAATTATCCAGACATTCCTGCTTGTCTTGAGTTGTTCCTGCACAAAGAAAATGATTAGTTATATTTGGAAACCCAAGCCTTACTTGTCTTGGGCTCACTAAGTGTAATAGAAGGTAATGCAACAGTAATAGATCCTATGGTTGTACTAGGGGGATCTTCAGCTGTTGTTGATGGAGAAACTTCAGTCATTTGGTCTTTCTTAGACTTCCACACCACCTTTGGAATCTTGGACTTGACCTTCAAAACCTTAGAAGCTTTTGCGACTTCACAAGTTTTGATGACTGAACCTTCGGAAGATTCTACAGTCAATGCAGCAGACTTCAGTGCTTCGGAAGAACTCCTTTCTTCCGAGACCAATTTTACTTCCGAAGGTTATTTTCCATTTACCTTCTTCTTTGATTTGGAGCTTCCGAAGGAAACAGACTTTCCTTCCGAAGCTTGAGTCTTCTTGAAACTCTTTGAAGTCTTTGTATTGGTCATGTTGATAGTACTTTTAGGATTGTATGGGCAATCCTTAGCAATGTGAGAGGTACTTTCACACATGACACCTAACATTTTCTTCTTCAAAGGAGTCTTCCTAGAGCAAGACTGGCTTTGGTCACATCCCTTCTCCACCTTCATATTGGTAGATGCTGAGACAGTTCTTTTGGGTTGTGAACTGTTCTTGGAGTTTGATGGTCCAGGCTGTGTAGCAGTGGTACACAGCAACTCAGTCTTCTTCTTTATACTGAGATGATTTGAACAAGAACCAGGACTCTTAGCTGAGGAGTCTTGGTTGATGTCTTCAGTCCTAACTACTTTGAAACCTGCAGAGATAAAAACTTGTTTCTGCTTAGCACCAAAAGTAGCCTTGATCTCTTGAGCCTTCTTTGCTTTCATTTTGCTCTTCCTGATCAAGTTCTTTCTTTTCGACTTGGTCATCACAGTAGATTTCTTCTCCTCAGAAGGATAGTGTCCCTTGGAAGAATTCTCTTCTTCACTCTTCTCAGAGGAATTCTTCACTATCTCTTCTTCATCCTCCTCACTTATAGGATCTATGAGAGGAAGCTCATCTTCACAAGTTCCACACCTAGGAGATCTTACAGACAAGATTGTGTGTGGAGGAGCTATCTCATTTGATCCCAGTCCCTGTCTATTTTGATAGCACACTTTGTTGTGCAGGGATGAGGATATCATGTTCTTGAAGGTCTCTTCTTCAAGAACACTCTTCTTTGCCTTGGCTTTGCTGATCACAAGCTCAGCCTGGCACTCAGTCAACTTAGTTATGAGATCCTGGATCTGAGTTCTAATATCTTTATGTTCATGTTTTAGTACTGAAATGGTTTTCTCCAAGTCCTCTATCTTTAACTTGTAACCATTTTCAGACTTTCTAAAATCAGATTTTTAATATGTTTAATGACTCAAGATCAAATCTCATCTCTAAGTTGTAGGACCTGTATCTATTTAGTTTAGCAATGCATTCAGGAGTACAGAGATGTTCCAATACCTTGGCTTCATCATGGTCTGCCATAAGTGCTTGGTTTGGAGAAGCATCTTCCACCTGAAAGCTCCAGTCAAAGCCTCCCTCTTCAACAGCAACAGCAGCATGTTGCTTTGGCTTCTCATTCTGAGGGGCTTTGTCAGTGTAGTTTGGTCTGGTTTGTGTCTGGCCCCCATTTGTTTTAGGTGCCTTACACTCCCTTGCAAAGTGGCCCATCAAGTTACAGTTGTAACACTTAACTTTGCTTTTATCCAGCCCAAACTTTCCACTGGTTGCATTGCTTGGAAACCTTCTTCCTGTTCTCTTGTAGAACTTCTTGGCTCTATGAGTGAGGAGAGCCATCTGCTGAACTATCTCCATGTATTCCAGATCATCTGGATGGATACAGTCCAGGTCTTCAAGAGTGAAGAGAGAGTTCCCACAGCTTTCATCAGTAGACACAAAGGCTTGAGAAGAACTTGTCTCTTGGAATGAGCTTCCTTGAGTGAAGTTCTCCCTGGGTGTCTCCGGGAAGGTGATGAAAGGACCCTTTGGCGAGTTGTCAGGGTAGCATATGAGATGATGTTGGGGTTCTATGCTATCCCTTTCAACCACATGAAAAGCTGAACCCATTTGATTGTTGGAGTTGCCAGATGAACCTTGCATGTTCATCTCCATCTGGTATCCACTGAGAATCCCATATAACTCTGTCAGAGTAAGAGTTTTGAGGTTCTCAGTCCTCTTGATCACCACACAATAGTGTGTCCATTGCCTAGGAAGTGAGGACATGAACTTCCTTACAATGTCCTTGTTCTCAAGAGGAACTCCTCTATCCACTAGGGTATCCACTATCTCAACATACCTGAAGTATTGTTGAGTCATGGTTTCACCTGCTTTAAAGGTGAAGTTTTCAAACTGCTGCTTCAGGAGATCCTTCTTATTCTCCTTGGCTTCAGAGGAGCCTTCATACATCAGCTTCAGTGTATCCCACAGCTGTTTAGCTGTTTTGCACTTCTTAAAGCCTTTGTATACAGAGTTTGGGAGACCAGTCTGAAGAGCAGTCATGGCCTTTCTATCAATCTCTACTCTTTTTCTATCTTCATCAGAGTAGTTGGCCACATCTTTTGGAATCATACCAGCACCAGTAGCAGAAGGAGTGCTGGGTATGAAAGGTTCATTCTCAACACATTCCCACATTCTTGAATCCAGAGACCTGATGAAACCTTCCATTCTCATACACCAGGTGTCAAAATCATCAAGAGTGATCAGTGGGGATTTGTTCATGGTTCCAGTCTCCATATCAGTCTTTGAGATGGATGCCATTTGGAGAGTTTAGTTTTTGTGTGTGTGAGGGATCTTAAGATGGTGAGATCTTATATCAAGAGCCTGAAAAGCTCTGATACCAATTGTAGGACCGTTTAAGGGCTTGAACAAATTACAACACAACAACACAATGAGGAGAACAACTAAACTTTGATCAAACAGTGAAACTGGATTAACCAAGTTGATACAAAGAACACAAGTAAAGTAAAGAGACAGAACAAGAGAGTTGGGTTTCAAGGAGGCAGTATATTGCTTTCTCAAGTTCTTTTACAAGTGTTACAAAGCATAAAGAAAGATACAAGAACTTGGAATACTTATACTACAACCTACAGCCGGCTATACTTTGAAAGCCAGCTAGATACAATTGACTAGACACTAACAAAATCAATTGTAGGATCAAATGGCATATCTGCCTTTTGACCTTGTGACTATGACATGCCATAGCTCACATCCTTATATATTACAAAAAGGATAAAGTACATAAAGTAGAAAGTTACAGACTCAAGACCTCAATGTACAGTTACCAAAAGCATGGACCTTTTCACCAACTCATGTAAGTTGGTGATTTTACAGAGATGCAGCGGAAAGGTGTCCAGCTTAAAGGAAAAGTACATCAGATAAAGCATGTATACTAAAAGTCTTCGGAAGAAATCTGTCTTCATAGGTTGAAGCTTCGGAAGACTTTGTCTCTGGAGCTTCGAAAGACTTCATGTTTGGCTTCAAAAGATATTGGTCTTGGCTTCAGAAGATTTTACACTTAGAGTACTTTCTAGTGTGTTGTGTAAAACTTCCAAAGCATTCTTTACTTCAGTACTTAGTGCATGTTGCAGAGACACATTGGATGTTTTGGGTTGCATCAGACTTAAGGAATCCTTACACACCTCCTTCTGTATGGGTGAGTGTATGGAGGCCTGCCTAAATCTGAATAGATTGAGCAGGGGTTTGCTTGGATTTTCTTTTGCAGTGATGGTTATTTGTGATTGTGTGGGTGGTGCAGATGTAGAAAGTATGGGTTCAAGATTGACTAGTGTTGCCAAGTTTTCACCTTGAGCAATAAGCTCTAACATTTTTGGGACCATGGCTGTTTCTACCCTTGAGAAACCAATAGTGGTTTTCTCATGATTTTGAAGATTTTGGGCTTCATCTATCCTAGTTTAAGATTAGTAGTTGTTTTTCTCAACTGTGAGCCCACTTCACAGTTGAAAATGTGCTGGACATATCTAGGGAACATGTAGTACTCTATGGAGTCTATGTTGGCAAACAAGTTTGTGTAAACAAACTGAGAGTACTTAAACTTGATCCCTTGAACCATTCCCTGGACTATATAGGATAAGTTATTCGGAATTCGATCTCATCCTCTATGTTTATTTGATAAAGAGTAGATTACAACATGGAGGACATACTTCCGTTGGTAGGAAACCTTACCCCTTTTGAAGGTTCTGACTCTAAAGTTCTCTTCATAGCCCATCTGCCTAAACGATTTATTTACAGCTTCTTTGGGGAAGGAAAGCATGCTTTCTTTGTCATCCATCATAAGATGAATGTTGATTGTGACTGGGGTGATGAAAATAGTCCTCCCCTACACTATAGCAGACAGTGTCTTCTTAGCATCCAAGATCACCTCTTGGCAGGTCCTCTAGAACTCCAGCAGTTGTTCTTAATAGAGTGGAGGGTCTATTGAAAGTACGGTATGAAAAAGTGCCCAAAAATGTAGTTATCTTTGAAGTAGAAAATCTTCTAAAGGTAATTTTTCTTCGGAAGTTTTGAGAAAACTTCCAAAGCTAATTTTGACTTCGAAAGATATTGCTTAGTTTGAAAAGAGTAGCTTCGAAAGAAAAATACTTAGAGTAATTTTGCTTCCGAGACATATTTGGTTTCAGAAGATATTAAACTTCAAAAGATTTATTCAAAGAATGAATAAAGCTTCCGAGACTTAATTGTTTTCAGAAGAAAATTGGCCTTCAAAACATATAAGTACATAGAAGCATATTTAAGCTTCAAAAGACATATCAAAATTGCATCCGAAATTAATTTCCTTAGTAAGTAGTTATTAGATTTGAATACATAAGTTTCTTTAGAAGTCAATTTAATGTCTTCCAAAAGAAAATATATCTTTAATTCTTAAAATTTTAAGGAATATCAGTCAGAAAAGTTTTCTTCCAAGATAAACATGGCATCTATGAGTAATAAATTAGACAACTTTTTAAAGACACATATTTAAAAAGACAATCTTGAATTTTATTTAAGAAAATCTACTCAAAGTTAATCATCCCAATAGCTGATATGTCGCACCCCTGGTCCAGGTAGGGTGGGACGTCACAGACTAACAACACATATGGTAGCGGAAACAAACCATCATAAGAGCACAAAAAGAGATAACATCACATGGCATTAAAGTTTAAAAGAAACCAGGGCTAGTAATAGGTCTAGCCCCTAAATAAATTGTACATCCAACATTAAGACAAAATGTATTCATCAACAATAATTATAAATTGTTCAAAATGGTTTTAAAATCAAACAAGCCAATGCCATGGTCACGGTGCTAGGTCTAGGTCTTCAACAACTGCTAGAGTCCCTTCATGGATTACCTGAAACATGCTTAAAAAGAAATTGTGTCAACTAAAAAGTTGGTGAATTCAAGTGCTTAAAGTTTAAAAACAAAAGGATTCAATAGAATCCATATTTGATTTAAAAGATTCATAGATTCACTGTTGTAGGGGATCACAATCAACCCTGCACTCAGTCCCTTTAAAAGTTATGTTATACTGGTTAATCCCGAAAGGAGAATTGAGCCTCAAAACAGTGGACCATACCTGCCGGATGGTTCACCTAGTATCTTATAAAAACTTGTCACATGCCATAAACGACCTCGCAGGATATCAGTGTGGTACCCTTCCTGTTCATCACGGAAGGCACTGTGTGTGGGGGATTCCCCAAGTAGATCTACCCATATAAAACAAGCAGTTCAGACAAAAATTAATGATCATGATACAAATAAAAGCATGTTCTAATATTAACCCCAACATTCAAGTATCATACAATAACTCTTAAAAGGTTTCAATTCAAGTACAGCATGTTCCATCCCAAAAACAGTAGTAAAAAGGAAACAATAGAACTCACCTTAAGATTCAAGCAAAGGATTCTTCGTGTACCGGGAAAAAGTCTCAAGTCTAGCACCCTACCATCAAGATTCAAGTGATAAGCCACTAATTCTAGGGTTATGGAGATGCACTAGGTGTGTCATGAGGTTAATGTGTTACTAGCTTTTTTTGGTTTGCTAAGTCTTTATATAAAAAGTTTCCTTTTATAGAAAATTAGGGTTTCTTAGGAAAGAATATATGATTTACCATGTTGGATCATCTATTTAAGTTAGTTTGAGTTTTCTAAATGATTATTAGTCCAAGGGGCCGGTTTATTGAGGTTTGACAAAATTTACAGTTTAGTCCTCCAAGTTTTCAAAATTTACAATTTCTACCCTAAAGTTTGATTTCTTGCATTTAATAACTTTTATGGCCAAATATTAGGTTATTGAAGTTAAGTAACTTATTTTAAGTAAGTTTACTCCAATTTTTTAGAATTTAGTTCCGGGTTTTATATTTTTATGTTTTACGTTACCGGTTACGGTAAAACCGAAGGTATTTAACGGTAAATTATTGACTTCCATATTTTTAGTCTTAGACCTTTTAAATATTATTTCATTGAAATTTTTGTAAGTTTCTATTCTGTTAAAACTGTATTTCAAGCTTCTTTTAGCTGAAAGCCTCGTTTTTATGCTAAACTAGTTAAAACGCGTTTTTACCCGTAAATGACCGTTTAAAAGCTTGTTTGACCAATTTTTCAACATCTTTAAATCGTATAGCACTTAACTTACTGAAATAACATGGATTCTATGGGTTTTGGTTTTTATACCATTATTTCTAGGATTTTCCTCAAAACGTCACCCGGTTAATACCCGTTTTTAGTTAAAAATCGCTTTTAACTTGTCTTTTGACCATTTAATCAACAAATCCGGTCCAAACACTTTATTAACTCTTTTAAAACCTTTAATTCTTTTCAAAATGGTTAAAATCAAAGTTTTCTTATTTTTAAGTCATTTCACCACCTTTCGGGTCCCCAAATATGTCTAAATTGCTTACAAGTCTATAACTTTATTATTTTCAGCCATTAACATCTCATCATAAACCCATTATCATCCAAAACCTACTGAAATAACATGCCTAACTTAAGGTTTCAACATTCAACTCTTGAACAAGATGGAAACTTAGAGATTACACCATTTTCACCCATTACACATGTGTAAAATGTTATAACTTGTGATTAAACATTACCCAAACCTTTTGTAACTTTAAAAGCAAGTTATTAGAAGGTTAGAAAACTGGTTTTGTGCAGGTTACAAACTTGGCTTCGGAAGATTACAAGATGAGCAAGTTAGATGGTATAACAACACCCATAAAGAGGGTTTTCTAGGTGTAACTCAGGTTACACCCATAGAATGACTTATATAATGAGTGAGATACCTTCAAGAACGTTAAAAGCTCTTCAATAACAAGGTTGTAGCAGCAAGTTTCTGCTAGAACAAATAAATTACGGCTTTTGGTAAATAAATGAAGGAATAACACATGACATAGCTTAGTTTGGGTGTGTTGATGCTTCCACTTGAATGGTTCACGATTTGGAGAGTTTAGAAGGACAAGATGAGCTGGAGAATCTCGAAGAAAGGCTGGAGAATCTCGAACAAGTCTGGAGTATCTCGAACTTGTATGGACCGTGCACCAAAAGCTCTCAAGATGCCACTTTCTCGGTTGCTTGGACTCGGCCGATGGTGGTTTGTTGTTGATCTTCGAGTGTGAGGCTGAAATGGAGAGAATTTTGGTTGTGTGTGTGTTTCAGCTAGAGAGAAACCAAGAGAAGAGAGAAGAGAGTGAGTGGAGAGATTGACAAGAGTTGCATGAAATGAGTTTGAATGGATCAAGTGGAGTAGGGGGAAGGGGATTGGTGGCCAAGGGGGCGGCCGAGCCTTGGAGTCTTGTGGGTATATTTTGGATTCAAATTTTTATTGTATAAATGTTATTATGTAGTGTAGTATGTAGTATAATGTAGTATTGTACATGGTAGTTCTAGTTAAATGTCTTTTAAGTATCAAGTGGGCATGCATGCATTTTCGCCGTGAATGATAAGTGAGTGCACACATTTAATTGTTTCAATTAAGATTAAATTTTTACACGGGTGACTAATTGACTTTCCTAGAACATTAAGTTTCCCTAAGCTAAAGTTTGAACTAGCTAAATCATCACAAAAGCAAATGAAATAACAAAAATGGTAACAACAATCAACAATAATAATAATGCTAATAGTAATTATTGGCAATGATATTAACATTAATATTAATTGAATGGGTAAAGATGCGGGTTGATAAGGGTTAGAATTATGACCTAGAGGTCAGTTGTCACATGATACAAGATATTTGAATCTTTGTTCATCACAAGATTTTGTGAATAGATTAGCATATTGTTCATTTGTGTTAATTTTGACAAGTTTTATCAATCACTTTTCAAAATTATCTCTTATCAAATGATAAGTGATGTTGATATGATTTGTCATTGAGTGCTACACAAGATTCTATGGGATAGAGATAGCACTCATGTTGTCAATATGGATAGGAGTCTCCTTGAAGTTTAATCCCTTGTTTATCATTTGATTCTGCATCCAAAGCACTTGAGCACAACAGCTTGCAGCAACAATGTATTTAGCTTCAGCAGTTGATCCAAACATATAGGATTGTTTATTGCATTGCCATCACTCTATCCTTCCACCAAGGAATTGACATCCCCCAGATGTAGACTTTGTAGTCATGTTGCAGCCACCATAGTCACTATCTGTAAATACATGCAGATTAAAGTCAGAGTTCTTTAGATACCAAAGTCCCAGCTTGGGAGCTCCTTTGAGGTATCTAAGAATCCTTTTGACAACAACCACATATGACATCTTGGGTTTGGCTTGATATCTTGAACATATGCATGTGTTAAACATGATATCAGGCATGTTGGAAGTAACGTACATAAGAAATTCAATCATATACCTATAAAGATGTTCATCAGCACACTCCCCCTCAAGATCTTGTTTGAAGGAGTGGTTTCTGGCTATAGGAGTCATAGCTACCTTACACTCAGTCATATGAAATCTGGTTAGTATGTCTTGCACATACTTTGACTGGCTTATGAAGATGCCATTGTCAACCTGCTTCACTTGAATTCCTAGAAAGAAATTGAGTTCCCTTATGGCATTTATTTTAAATCTATTCTTCATCATATTCTCAAACTCTTTGTAGAGCTTTTTATTGGTTGATCCGTAGATAATGTCATCAATATAAACTTAAACCAGCATCAAGTCATTCCTTGTTCCTTTGATGAAGAGTGTGATGTCAATAGTATCTCTCTTGTTTCCATGTTCGACTATGTACTATGAAAATATCTCATACCAATTCCTTAGAGCTTGATGCAGCCATAAAGAGCTTTGTCAAGCTTGTAGACTTAATTAGGAGGATCTGGGTCTGCAAAGCCAGGTGGTTCTTGACATACACTTTCTCATCTATCACCCCATATAAAAATGCACACTTGACATCAAGTTGATAGACTTGAAATCTTTGGATGCATCAAAAGCAAGGAATATCTTAACAATTCAAGTCTTGTCATTGGAGCAAAGAAATTTATGTAGTCAATCCCTTCTTCTTAAGTGTACCATTAAACAACTAGTCTTGCCTTGTTTTTCATGACAAGTCCTCTATCATCCTTCTTGTTTCTAAAAACTCACTTGGTACCTATTGTAGTCTTCCCATGAGGAAGGGGACATAGGTTCCAAACCTTTTGTCTTCTGAATTGAAGTAGCTCCTCCTGCATTGCTTCAACCCAACTTCCATCATTTAGAGCCTTGTCAACTTTCTTTGGCTCAATCTGGGATAAAAAGCAAGAGTGCAGATAAACATTTGTATCATGGGTTTATCCTTTTGATATTACCTCAGTCTTAACATCTCTAATGATGTTTGTGGTAGGATGTGACTTGTGGATTCTCCGTTGAGGAATCACAGCAAGTTAAACATTTGTATCATGGGTTTCCCCTTTTGTTCCACTTGTAGGGATAATTACCACTAGAGCTAAAGGAATTCTATCATTTTGTCTTCTCAGCTCTAATATAGGGTCACGATCTCTTGCTGATATGTTACTTGTAGATCCTGAAACATCTTCGCAAGATTTATTAAAATAGTTGGTAACTAAATCAAGATCAAATAGACAATCAAGACCAGAACCTTTCACATAGGAAGTGTGATTGAAGGTCACATTGGTTGACTCCTCAACTACTCTGATTCTGAGATTGTATATTTTATAAGCCTTAGCTTGAGAAGAGTATCCAATAAAGTGTCCATCATCTACTTTCTCAACAAATTTGGCTATATGATGTTTGGTAATCAATATGGTGCATGAACATCCAATGATATGAGGAAACCAAAGAAAGGTTTCCTTTTTGTACCACAGTTTATAAGGAGTTTTACCATAAGTTTTGACTACTAAAACTCTGTTCTGCACATAGCAGGCTATGTTGACTTCCTTTACCTAGAAGGTGATGGGTAGTTTAGAGTCAAAGGGCATGGTCCTTGCAGCCTTAATAAGTGTCCTATTTCTCCTTCAGGAACACCATTCTGTTAAGATGTTTTAGGAGTACTATATTGTCTTATAATACCTTTTTCATTACAAAATCTATCAAGAATTTGGTTCTTAAATTCAGTTCCTTGATCACATCTTATGATCTTAACCTTGTGATCAAATTGATTCCTAATATTTAAACTGAAAGACTTCAAGATTTCAAGGGTCTTATTATTACTTCTAAGAAAGAAGACCCAAGCATATATTGTGAAATCATCATTGATCATAAGGTAGTATGAATTCCTAAACTAATTACGCTTGTGGGGCCAAAGACATCCATGTGTAATAAGTATAGGGGAGTAGTGATGGAGTTCATTTCCTTTGGTTTGTGAGACACTTTGTGTTGCTTTCCTTTCAGACATGCAACACAATGGTCATCACTTGTAAACTCTTTATTTTGAATTCCAGTTACCAAATCATCTTTAATTATCTTATACTGTTCTTAAAGCTTACATGGCTTATTCTTTTATGCCAAAGGAAAGGCTCATCACTATTGGCTTTAGATTGAAAGAAAGAAACTTCTCCTAAAGGTGAAGTTTCCTTCAAGTCCATCTTGTACATGTTCCCTTTCTAGGAGCTCTGAGCAAGATATGCTATTGCGAAATGACCACTCCGGGCTTTAAAACAATGCACACATGTTTAGTGAAGAACATGTTATGTCTCTGGTCAGAAAATTAACATACACTTAAAAGATTGTACTCAAGCTCTTTGATAAAGTTTATGTTCTCATTGTTGAGCTTGCCATTTGTGAACTTGCCCCTACCAATGATGTAACCACCTGACTCTCCTCCAAAAGTAACTTGCCCTCCATCAATTTTCTCAAAGTCTTGAGCCAAAGTGCCATTGTTGTTATGTGCCTGGAACAACCACTGTCAATAATCCATACATTTCTTTTGGTCTTGAGCTATTACTGCACAAAAAGAGATGGTTATTTACATTTGAAAACCCAAGTCTTGTTGGTCTTTGGCTCATCAAGTTGAACTGAAGATAGATTATTAGTAATTGATTATATATGCAAGCTTTGAGGACCAGTTGCTGTTGTTGACGAAAAAACTTCAGTCACAAACCCTTCTTTTATCTTCCACCATATTTGGAAAACTAGACTTGGATTTCAAAACTTTGGAAGTTTTGATGACTTTAGAAGTTTTCGAGACTAAATCTTCGGAAGCTTTTGCATCCATTGCAACAAACTTCATTGCTTCAAAAGCATTACTTTCTTCCGAGACCAAATTTGCTTTCGAAGACAGTTTTCCACCTATCTTCATTTTTGTTCACCTTGGAGCTTCAGAAGGAAAGTGATTTTCTTTTCGAATCTATCTTTTTCTTTTTCATCTCAGAAGTTTTCTTTTTGGTCATGTGGATGGTACTCTTGGGATTGTAGAAGCAATACCTAGCAAAGTGAGTAGCATCACCACACTTGATGCATTCAACATGCATACTTCTAGGAGTCTTCTAAGGAGAAGGTTAAGCTTGATCTCTTTCTAGTTCTTTCTTCACCTTCTTAGATGATGCAGCAGGGTTCTGAGGGTTAGCTTGCTTTTGGAGCTGGATGGTTTAGACTATGTAGCAGTGGTGCACATTTGATCAACCTTCTTCTCTTGACCAGGATGGTTTGAACTTGAACTTGGACTTCTAGTAATAGAGTCCATAGTTGAGTCTTCAGTCTTCACCACCTCAAACCCAGCAGAGATAAAGACTTGTTTCTTCTTAAGGTTGAAGGTGGGTTTGATCTCTTGGGCTTTCTTTAATTTTCTTCTGGCTACCCTGATCAAATTCTTCCTAGCTGACTTGGCCATCCTTGGATCCTTCTCTCAAGGAGAATGGTGACCCTTCCTAGGATGAATTTCCTCACTCACTTCTAGTTCATCCTTCACCATATCCTCTTCATCTTCATCATGTTCTTAAATAGGATCTATGAGGGAAGCTCATCTTCACTAGTTCCATAACTTGGGAATCTTACAGATAGTAATGTGTGTGGAAGAGCTATCTCACTATATCCTAGTTCCTGCTTATTTTGATAACAAATCTTCGCATGCAAGGATGAGGATATGATATTCTTCAAAAACATATTTTGCTTACTTGGTTTTACAGATCACAAGCTCAGCCTGACATTCAGTTAACTTAGTAATGAGATCATTGATTTGAGTCCTGTGATTTGGGTGCTCATGCTTAAGAGTTGACAATTTTTTTCTCTAAATCTTCTATTTTTAGTTTATATTCATTTTCTGCTCTTTTATATTCGGCTTTTAAAATATTCAAGGACTTAAGGTTAGATCTCACTTCCAAGTTATAAGACCTATACATGTTTACTTTAGCAATGCACTCAGGTGTACAAAGATTTTCTAATACATTGGTTTCATCATGGTTAGCCATCAAGGCATGGTTGGAAGTGACAACTTCAACCTAGGAACTTTGATCAAAGCCTCCTTCCTCCACAGCAACTGCAACTTGCTGCTTGGGCTTCTTAGTCTTTGGAGATCCCTCCATGTAGTTTGACCTAGGTTGTGTATGGCCACCATTTGCCATTGTTTCCTTACACTCCCTATCAAATTGACCCATTCGGTTACAGTTATAACACTTGACTTTTCTTTTATCTAGCTCAAACTTTCCACGGGATACATTGTATGGAAACTTTCTCCTAGTCCTCTTGTAGAACTTTTGTGCTCTGTGGGTGAGTATCTTCATATACTCCAGGTCATCTAGACAGATAGAGTCTAGGTCTTCAAGAGTGAAGAGAAATTTGTCGTAACTTCTATCAGAAGACACGAAGACTTGTGATGAGCTTGTCTCTTGGAGATAGCTCTCCTATGGTGTCTTTGGGAAGGTGATGAAAGGGCCCGTTTATGAGTTGTAAGGCTTGCACAGGAGATGATGTTATGATTCTCGGTAATCCTTTACAACCATATGAAGGGCGAAACTCTGTTGATTGCTAGAAGAGCTGCTGGATGATTCTCCATGTTCATCTCCGTCTGGTAACCACTAAGGATATCTTACAGCTCAGTGAGAGTAAGGGTGGAGAGGTTTTCAGTTCTCTTAATCGCCACACAGTAGTGAGTCCATTGTCTGGGAAGAGAAAACATAAAATTTCTCACAATTTCCTTATTCTCAAGTTTTACTACAACATCTATCAGAATATTTACAATCTCAACATACCTAAAGTATTGTTGAGTCATAGTTTCACCTGATTTGCAGGTGAAGTTCTGAAACTGCTGCTTGATGTGGTCCATGTTGTTTTCTTTAACTTTATAAGACCCCTCATACATGAGATTTAGTGCATCCCAAAGCTCCTTTGTAGTTTTGTACTTCTTGAAACCTATGTATATACATTTGGGAAGAGGAGTTTGGATAGCTGTCATGGCCTTTTGATCTACATCAGTTTTCTTCCAATCTTCCTCAGAGTAGTCAGCCACTTTCTTTGAAATCAGCCCACCACCAGTAGTAGCTGAAGTGGTGCTTGGGACATGAGGTGTTGAGACAACAGATCTCCACCTGTTGATGTCTTGAGACTTGATGAAACCTTCCATTCTTTGGCACCAAGTACCAAAGTCAACAGGAGTGAGCAGTGAAGATTTGGTCATGATACCGGTTTTCATATCAGCATTAGTGAGAGCTGTAATTTGAACTAGTAAGTGTTTTGTAAAATTGAGGAGATTTAAGATGGTAAGATCTTACAATCAAGAGCTCTAAAAGCTCTGATACCAATTATTATTATGGCGTCCTAAAATGATTTATAAATAGTATATACGGCTAAATGAAACAATAAACAAAGATAAAGAACACCTGCAAAAAAGAGTATATTGTTTTCAAGAATGATCTAAATTACTCTAAAGTCTTTATCAATGTTACAAGACTTAGTCCTAAGGAGTGGTTATATGAGATATTTATACTACATTCTACAGCCACCCATACTTTGAAGGCCAGCTGGAACACTAATCTAGACAACAAGATCAATGTAGAGTCAAAAGGCAGATTGCCTTTCAACTAGTGACTATAACATGCCATAACTCACATAAAAATTATATTACATAAAGGATAAATTACAAAAGTAAAAAAAATACAGACTTAATGACCCCAATTATACTTGAGAAAAGTATGGAGATATCACCAACTTGTATAAGTTGGTGAGTTTTCAGAGATGACAGCAGAAAGCTGATTTAGGTTTTGTCAAAAGTATGTTAGAGAGACATGGCTTCTCTCTCTTCGAAAGAAATCAGTCTCTTGGATACAAAAGGCCTTGTCTTGAAGCTTCGGAAGACTTCATCTTTGGCTTCGGAATTTTTGACACTTAGAGAATTTCTTAGTGTTTTTCTTAAATATTCAGAAATAACTTTCCTTGTACTTCAGTGTGCATGTTGAGTACTCTTTGTTTGCATCAACCTCTAAGTTAATTTTTACAATTGTCATTGTGTTATCTTAAATACTCTAAGTTTTAAAAAATATATTGGTGAAATAACATCATTATGTACTTTTAATTGTAAAACACAATGATAAGGAGCAAAAAGTTTATATAATGTGTCAAGTATGAGTTTTTCAACACTATGAGTTTTGATAAGTACATTAGTGGTAGCATATAATTGTTCACTTTTAGTTGTTAAACAAAATGATGGTTAACAAGTTTATGTAATCTATAGAAACAATAACAACATAAAATGATATAAAATGTAAAATACAATGATGAATACATATAACAACTAATGTAAAATATATCATACAAAAAACTTACGTGACACAATAAGCTTATTTATTTGACAGAATAATAAAAATACACATTTCTTTAAAATAATAGAAGGACACGTCTCAAGCCTGCAATCATTCTTTGACTTTTTATATTACATACCATTTTTGTTGTAACCCTGCCATAATATACTATTTATAAAGCATTTTTGGATACCATAGTAATAATTGGTATTAGAGCTTTTCAGGCTCTTGATTGTAATATCTCACCATCTTAAATCTCCTCAGTTTAGAAAACAATTACTAGCTTAAATGGCAGCTCTCACTAATGCTGACATAGAAACCGGTTTCATGACCAAATCTCCACTAATCACTCCTTATGATTTTAATACTTGGTGGCGAAGAATAGAATGCTTCATTAAGTTTCAAGATATTAGGATGTAGAGATCTGTTGTCTCATGACCTCATGTCCCAAGCACCAGTTCAGCTACTACTGGTGGTGGGATGATTCCAAAGGAAGTGGCTAACTACTCGGAGGAAGATTGAAAGAAAATTGATGTAGATCAGAAGACCATGACAGCTCTCCAAGCCGCTCCTCCCAACTCTATATATACAGAGGCTTCAAGAAGTGAAAAACTGCTAAGCAGCTCTTGTATGAGGGGTCTAATGAAGCTAAAGAAAACAAAAATGACCTCATGAAGCAGTACTTTGAGAACTTCACTTGAAAAAAAGGTGAAAATATGACTCAATAATACTTTAGGTATGTTGATATTATAGATACTCTGATGGATGTTAGAGTAAAACTTGAGAATATGGACATTGTGAGGAAGTTTATGTTCTCTCTTCTTAGAAAATGGACTCACTACTGTGTGGCCATTATGAGAACTGAAAACCTCTCCACCCTTACTCTCTTAGAGCCATATGATATCCTTAGTGGTTACCAGATGGAGACAAACATGCATAATCCAACAGCTCTTCTAGCAATCAACAGAGTTCAACCCTCCATGTGGTTGAAAGGGACTATAGAGAACCACAACATCATCTTCTCTAATACCCTGACAACTCATAAAAGGGCCCTTTTATCACCTTCCCAAAGACACCAAGGGAGAGATACATCCAAGGAAGCCCATTCCAAGAGAAAAGCTCATCACAAGCCTTTGCATCTACTAGAGTAAATGGCGATAGTTCAATATATGGCTCTACTCACTCATAGAGTGAAAAGGTTTTACAAGAGGACTAGGAGAAAGTTTCCCAACAATGAATCAAGTGGAAAGTTTTAGCTGGATAAAAGCAAAGACAAGTGTTACAACTATAACCAGATGGGTCACTTTGTTAGGGAGTGTAAGGCACCAAAGGAAAATGGTGACCATACACAACCTAGGCCAAACTATATTGAATAAGCTCCCAAAACTGAGAAGCCCAAGCAGCAAGCTGTAGTTGCTATGGAAGAATTGGAGTTTCTAGGTTGAAGATGTCTCTCCTAACCATGCCTTGATGGCTAACCATGATGAAACCAATGTATTCAAGCATCTTTGTACACCTGAGTGCATTGCTAAATAAATATGTATAGGTCCTATAATTTGAAAGTTAGATCTGACCTTGAGTCCTTGAACATTGTAAAAGGTGATTTCAAAAGAGCTGAAAATGACTATAAACTTCGAATCGAAGATTTAGAGAAAACAATTTTAACCCTTAAGCATGAGCACACAAATTACAAGACTCAAATCAAAGATCTCATTCCCAAGTTAATTAAATGCCAGGCTGAGCTTGTGATCAGCAAAGGCAGGACAGAAAAGTAGGATCTTGAAGGGAAACCTTCAAGAACATCATATCCTCATCCTTGCATGCGAAGATTTGTTATCAAAATAGGCATGGACTAGGATCTAGTGAGATAGATCCTCCATGCTCATTACTATCTGTAAGATCTCCAAGGTGTGGAACTAGTGAAGATGAGTTGCCCCTCATAGATCCCATCCAAGAAGAGGATGAAGATGAAGATGAGATAGTACAGGATGAACCCGATGTAAGTGAGGAAGATCATCTAAGAAGGGTCACTATCCTCCTGGAGAGAAGAAAGAACCAAGGATGGCCAAGTCTGCTAGGAAGAACTTGATCAGGGCAACCAAAAGAAAGTCAAAGAAAGCCGAAGAGATCAAGGCCACTTTTAACTCCAAGAAAAACAAGTATTTATTTATGCTGGATTTGAGGTGTTAAAGACTGAATACTCAAATATGGACTCTAGTACCAGGGGTCCTAGTTCAAGTTCACACCATCCTTGTTAAGAGAAGAAGGTTGATCAAATGTGCACCACAGCTGCACGGCCTGAACCATCTAGTTCCAAGAGCAAGCCTCACCTTTAGAAGCCTATTGCATCATCTATGAAGATGAAGAATGAAGTGGAAAGAGATCATGCTCAACGTTCTCCTCAGAAGAAAATCCTTAGAAGTATGCCAGTTGAATGAATCATGTGTGGTGGTGCTACTCACTTTGCTAAGGATTGCATCTACATTCCTAAGAGTACCATCCACATGACCTAGAAGAAAACTTTTGCGAAGAACAAGAAGAAGATAGCTTCGGAAGGAAAATCACTTTCCTTCAGAAGCTCCAAGTTGAACCAACGGAAGATAGGTGAAAACTATCTTCAGAAGCAAAGTTGGTCTCGAAAGAAAGAAATGCTTCCGAAGCACTAAAGTCTGTTGTAGTAGATGCAAAAGCTTCTAAAGGTTCGGTCTCCAAAACTTCTAAAGATGGTGTGGAAGATGAAGGAAGGCTATGTGACTGAAGTTTCTTCATGAACAATAGCAAATAATCCTCAAAGCTACATATAGGATCAATAACTATTAATCTATATTTAGTTCAACTTTATAAGCCCAAGACCAACAAGGCTTGGTTTCCAAATGTAACTAACCATCTCTTTTATGCAGGAACAACTAAAGACCAAGAGGAATGTATTGATCATTGACAGTGGTTGTTCTAGGCACATGACACACAATGGCTCTTTGCTTTAACAATTTGAGAAATTAATGGAGGGCCAGTTGCTTTTAGAGGAGACTCAGGTGGTTACATCACTGGTAGGGGCAAGGTCACATATGGTAAGCTTAGCGAGAAGGTAAACTTTTTCAAAGAGCTTGAGTATAATCTTTTGAGTGCATCTTAATTTTATGACAAGAGACATAACATGTTCTTCACTGAACATGAGTGCATTTTCCTCAAGCTAGGGGTGGTCATTCCTCAAGAGCATATCCTGCTTAATGCCCCCAAGAAAGGGAACATGTACTAGATGGACTTGAAGGAAGCCTCACCTTGAGGAAAAGTTTCTTGCTTTCTATCTAAGGCTAATACAGATGAGTCTTTCCATTGGTATATAAGAATATGTCATGTAAACTTTAAGAACATGAATAAATTAATTAAAGATGATTTGGTAACTAGAATGCCAAAGAAAGAGTTTATAAGTGATGACCATTGTATTGCATATCTTAGAAGAAAGCAACATAAAGTATCTCATAAACCAAAGGAAATGAACTCCATCACTACTCCCCTACAGTTATTACGTATGGATCTCTTTGGTCCCACCAATGTAATAAGTAAAGGAAGAACTTCATTCTACCATAAGATCATAGATGACTTCACAGGAAATACTTGGCTATTCTTTCTTAAAACTAAGGATGAGACCCTTGAAATCTTCAAGAATTTCATTCTAAAAATTAAGAATCAATGTGATTACAAGGTTAAGATTATAAGATATGATCAAGGAACTGAATTCAAGAACCAAATACTTGATACATTTTATGATGAAATGGGTATTACAAGACAATATATTGCTTCTAAAACTTCTAAACAGAATGGTGTTGCTGAAAGAAGAAATATGACACTCATTGAGGCTGCAAGGACCATGCGCTCTAACTCTAAACTATCCATCACATTTTGGGCAGAGGCAGTCAACACAGCCTACTATGTGCAGAATAGAGTTTTAATAGTCAAAACTGATGGTAAGACTCCTTATAAACTGTGGCATGTAAGGAGACCTTTTATTGGTTTTCTCAAGTCATTTAGATATCCATGCACCATCTTGAATACCAAAGTTCATATAGCCAAATTTTCTAAGAAAGCAGATGATGGACACTTAATTGGATACCCTTCCCAAACTAAGGCTTATAAAGTATGCAATCTTCGAACCAGAGTAGTTGAGGAGTCAACCAATGTGACCTTTAGTGAACACACACCCTGTGTGAAAGGTTCTAGTCCTGAGTGGTAATTTGATCTTGATTTAGTTAATAAATGTTTTAACAAATCTTTTCAAGATGTTTCATGATCTATAGGTAACATATCAGCAGGAGATCCTGACCCTAGATTTGAGCTGAGAAGACCAAGTGATAGAATTCCTTCAGCTCTAGCGGTAACAAACCTTGGATTTAGAACTCCTATCAATATAACCATGACAAACTCTTCTGCTGATACATCTAAGGCGCCTATATATTCTAGTACTGAGGACAAACTCAAATGAAGGGTTTCTAACATAGGAGGAGATGGAGATGGTGATAGTGGTCAAGAATACCTTGATACTGACAACCACTCCAGTGAAGACAACATCATTGATATCACACACTGATTGGATCAAGTTTCACTTGATAAGTGTGCTGATGTGGTGGGTGATACTCAATCACTAGATCTAAATTTCACTAATTTAGATCTGCCAAACCAACTTATTGTGATTCCTTAACTTATAACCACATGTCCCACTCCACCACAAACATCATTAGAGATGTTGAAACTTGAGTGATAACAAGGGGACAAACCCATGATAAAAATGTTTGTCTACACTCTTGCCTTTTTTCCCATATTGAGCCAAAGAAAGTTGATGAGTCTTTGAAAGATGGAAGTTAGGTTAAAGCAATGCATGAGGAGCTGCTTCAATTCAGAAGACAAAAGGTATGGAACCTATGTCCTATTCCACATGGGAAGACAACAATAGGTACCAAGTGGGTGTTTAGAAATAAAAAGGATGATAGAGGACTTCTCATCAAGAACAAGACAAGACTAGTTGTTCAAGGGTACACTCAAAAAGAAGGGATTGACTATATAGATGTTTTTGCTCCTGTGGCAAGACTCCAAGTTGTTAAGGTACTCCTTGCTTTTGCTGCATCTGAGGACTTCAAGGTCTACCAACTTGATGTCAAGTGTGCATTTTTATGGGGTGATAGATGAGGAAGTGTATGTCATGCAACCACATGGCTTTACAGACCCAGATCATCCTGATTGTGTTTGCAAGCTTAACAAAGCTCTTTATGGGCTGCATCAAGCTCCAAAGAAGTTATATGAGACACTATCACAGTACCTAGTCAAACATGGCTACAAGAGAGGTACTATTTACAACAGACTCTTCATCAAAGGAACATGCAATGACTTAATACTGGTTCAAGGTTAATGTAGATGACATCATCTTCGAGTCAACTAATTCAAAGCTATGCAAATACTTTGAGAAGCTGATGATGAATAGATTTAAAATGAGTGCCATGGGGGAACTCAATTTCTTCTAGGAATTCTAGTGAAGCAGGTTGATAATGACATCTTCATAAACCAGCCAAAGTATGTGCAATAAATACTAACCATATTTCATCTGATTGAGTGCAAGGTTGCTAAGACACCCATAGCCAGAATCCACTCCCTAGGACCTGATCTTGAGGGGGAATGTGTTGATAAACATCTCTACAAGGCTATGATTGGGTCTCTTATGTACCCTCGTAGCCAGCAGGCCTTATATCATGTTTGTCACATGCATATGTGCAAGATATCAAGCCGACCTCAAGATGTCACACCTGGTTGTTGTAAGAGGATTCTTAGATACCTCAAAGGAGCTCCCAAGCTATGTGATACGATACGGATAGTATATATTTTGATACAGATTGTTCGCACAGATTTAGTTTTAATTGGTTATTACAAATACTAAACCACACACACAAAAGGCAAGTCTACCTGTCGTGTGGCAATATAGTGTTCGTAAGAACCGAGTATCAATCCATGGACATACCTAGCCTACTTAACAAACTTTTTGTTTGACTATCAGATTTGGTTTTTGGTAAAGAAAATGATAAGTTGCATTGGAAATATTTTTAGGGTTTAAAAACAATAATAAAAATAAAGTAAACTAAGATTGAAGCGTTTGGATTTATAACCAGGGAATAAAGGTTATCATCCTAAATAAACTCCACTTATGTAACCGTGATGAATTGGTGGTGTGATTTAAAGATATTGATTAATGTAATTATGTTAATGTTTATAAAGATGAGCTGGCCCGATTTCTCGTCTATCCTGCTCCGTAGTGACTAGGATCACGTCAGGTTGAGTTTTACTGCTTAGATCAAAACTAGTAATGTAGGTGAATTTTTTGTGACCTATTTGACATACGATTTTTGAAAACATAACTTAATGTTAAAAAGAGAGTTGATCAGGTTCCTTCCTAACATACCATTAATTTTAGAAAACCGTAACAATTACTGAAGATTTCTCAAACTAATAAAAGGGAACCCGCAAATGATCAGAAAGTTAAAGTGATATGATTTCTAATAACCATTTCTAGTTCATTTGCCATGGGTTTATTATGAAGACCAGTTTCGCGAATGAAAGTTGATCATACGTTTTTCAACTGTGTATGACAATCACAATCATAAACCATAAATTTATAACTTCCTGTTCAAATGTAGATGCTACCCATCAATAGTTTTCCCAAGACCACCATAACATTAACATAATATATATCAGACCATTAGTTCATCACAAATTACATAAGTTTCATATAATTAGGATGATAAAAAGAGTTTAGCTCATAAAGAGCTTGAACATAACAACATATAGCAAAGAAGATAGATATGAAATCATTGGTGAAATGGAACAATCAAACTGATAATCCACAATGCATGACGTTTAGACGATCCCCAGCTTCTTCCAAGTGTTGTATGCACCTCCCGAGCCTCCAAGTGATCTTGAAGACTTGATTCCCGAGAGAATTCTGCAGAGTAACTCTCCCACCAAAGCATGCTAAAATTGGTGAACTTAGGCTTCTATTTATAGGCTTTCTGGAGTGTTTAAGCACGGCCCCGTGCCTAAAAGGCACGGCCATGTGCTAGTACAATGCTTACGAAAGTTGGTCGGCTCGTACATGCAGGTTGTGTTGGGCACGACCCTATGCTTGATGGGGCACGACCCCGTGTTGAAGGTTGGGCACGGCCCCATGCTTAATGGGCATGGCCCCGTGTTTACTTTTAGGGGACAGTACTTTTTGTCCTGTCAGATGTCCAAACACGGGGGTGTGTTAATTTAGCACAGGGGTGTGTTTCCGGCAAGGCATGGGGTTGTGCTTAATGAGGCACGGCCCCATGCTTGGACTCCAAAGCTTGGATTACTTCAATTTCTTGTCAAATATGCTTCTTTTGTCCATCTTGCCCTTTTAAACACCTAAAAACACAATTTAACATTTTTAAGTACATATTCATCATTTTAAGGGAGATATTAAGGAATAATTGATGTGCTTATGATAGGATTTTTATGTATAATTTGGAGCACATCACTATGACTTTGGTATCCAAAGAATTCTGACTTCAATCTGTATGCATATACATATAGTGACTATGGTGGCTGCAACATGACTGTAAAGTCTACATCTGGAGGATGTCAATTCCATGATGGAAGGATAGTCTCATTGCAATGTAAGAAACAATCTTGTGTGTCTACATCAATTTCTGAAGCTAAATACATTGCTGCTACAAGCTGCAATGCTCAAGTGCTTTGGATTTAGAATTAGATTGTAGACTACGGATTTAACTTCAAAGAGACTCATATCCACATAGGCAACAATAATGCTATCTCTATCATAGAGAATCCTGTGTGGCACTCAAAGATAAAAAGATAATTTTGAAAAGGGATTGATAAAATTGGTCAAAGTTAACACAAATGAATAATATGCTAATGTGTTCATAAGAGTTTTTGATGAACAGAGATTTAAGTATCTTGTTTAAGCTATTGGGATGATTAACATAGAGTTGATTTTCTTAAATTAATTTCAAGATTGTTTTTTGTACATGTGTGCCTTTAGATGTCTATATTATCACTCATATAGGCCCTGATTACCTTGGAAGAAAATTTTTCTAAATGATATTCCTTAGAAAGTTAAGAATATATATTTCTTTCGAAAGACAATAGTTGACTTTGGAAGAAAATCATATCTTCAAAACTAATAACTACTTACTAAGAAATTTACCGTCGGATTATATGTTTTAAAGGACAATTTTCTTCTGAAAGAAATTAAGTCTCGGAAGCTTTATTCATCCTTTGAATACAACTTTTAAAATTTAATATCTTCCAAAACTAAATATGACTCCGAAACAAAACTAGTCTAAGTAATTTTCTTCCGAAGCAATTCTTGTCAAACTAAAGATATCTTCCGAAGTCAAATTGGCTTCTGAAGTTTTCTCAAAAACATCCAAAAACAAATTATCTTCGGAAGATTTTCTACTTCGAAGATAACTACCTTTTTAGGCACTATTTCAGAGGTGGGACCGACATCCGGATTTCAAAGTTTATCCTTTTGCAATAACTTTGTCTCAAATCCATCCATAGATATAACCTTACAACGGTCCCCCCTCTTTCTTCTTCCTATTCATGTGCAAACCTTAAACCCTAAATTCACCCACCAATCCTATTTGTTCTTAGCTTTCTTCGTCCCAAAAATTTTTCAAATGGCCAACCCTGAACCCAAAACCAGCCAGATTTCTCCATGCACCTTCACAGGCAACACAACCAGGGGCTATGTTATTGTCTGAGAAAGATCCTAGTTTCTCATACGTTTGTTGCTTTTTTAATCATCCTACCTCACCGCACTCACAATAGACACTCTATTGTATGAAAAACAACTCCTTGAGTTCTGGAAGACCTGCCAAGAAGTTATATTGGATGATGAGAAGGCACTGTCTGCCATAGTACATGGGAGGGCAGTCTTCATCACCCCCCAGCCACAATCAACACTCATCTCATTGCTGGATGATGAAGAAGGAAAGTAGTCCTTTCCAAAATCTACTTTAAATGAATCATTTAGGTAGATGGGCTATGAAGGGGACTTCATAGTCAGCACCTTCAAAAAGGGTAAGGTATCCTACCAATGGAAGTACCTCATGCATGTTATTATTCACTCTATATCAAGTAAACATGGAGGATGGGACCAAATTCCTGAGTACTTATCCTATATAGTCCATGGAATGGTTCAACGGGTCAAGTTCAAGTACTCTTAGTTTGTTTATATAAATTTGCTTGTAAACTTGGACTCCTTAGAATACTACATGTTCCCTAGATACGTCTAGCACATTCTCAACTATGAACTGGGCTCATAGTTGAAGGGAACGGGTGCTAATCTTAAACTGGGACAGATGAAGCCAACATCTTTAAAATCATGAGAAAAACCATTGTTGGTTACTCAGTGATAAAAACAACCCTGATCCCAAAAATGTTAGAGCTCATTGCTGAAGGTGACAACTTGACAGCACCAGTCAATGTTGAACCCACACCTTCTATATCTACACCACCCAAACAACCTCAAATAACCCTCACCTACTCAAAGAAATCTAAATGAACCCCTACCTAATCTATCAGATTGAGTAGGCTCTCATACAATCACCCATGCAGGAGGAAGTGAAACTAAGAGCTCTCACTTACCCTGAGGAGTAAACCACTTCCATTTCTCATTAATTAGTGCTGAGGTTCCTCATGCTCAGCCTGATGAGCTCATTACCCCAACCTTAAGCATTCACTCTGAGTCTCAAAACTCAGGTGATCAACCTTCACGGGACAATTACCACCCCCAACCTCTAAATCTAAACTAACCAATCCATGACCTCCAATTCTATGATGATGAGAATATGGGTTTCAGTGAGTATCATTAATCTCTCTTCTGTTTCCTTGCTCAAAGAAAGATGAGTACTCCTGCAACACCCATATCTAGTCCACATCATCCACCCCTAACTAAGGTGTAGTTCCTTAAACATGTTAAGGAAGTCCATATGGAAGAGGCTCTCACTTCTTCTAGTGATAACATCATTAAGAGCTCAATCATGGCAACACAGCTCATTAACACTTCTCTTGAAGCTGTCATGGTGCAGGGGAAATCTTGTAGCCAAGAACCACAATCTGGTGGTAAGGGAGATGACTTTGGTCATGTTCTCTCACCCTTGATTCTTCTGATGAAGATGAGGGGAGTCTGTAACTAAAGGTGTAAAAACTGTCAAAAACATCCATCTATGTAGTTTCAAAGGTAAGTCGCCTAGAATCACAGGTGGCTACCTTACAAAGGCAGGTCATTGATCAGCAACTTGAGATCACCGATCTCAAGGGCAAGCTAAGTGAGGACCTTCCAGGCGAACTCAACCAGGTCCATAAGAACATATGGATGCGGTGGACCTAACCCTTAGCTCCCCTGTGCAAGAGGGTGATGCTACCAAAAAGGGGGAGGAAGTCATGCCTGCTATCATAGAACCTGAGAATATCGCCCAGAGCATGGACATAGAGGCCTCACCATCCTCACTTGCAGTTGTCCATACTTAAAAACCTCCTTGTTGGATCTAGAGAGGCTGGTGCAACCAAAATTAAGTCACTTAGAAGATTTTGAGTACAACATACAAAGGACTTCCGAAGCCAAGTATGGAACTTCCGAAGGAAGAAGGAGCTCTTCCGAAGTCTAAGTGTAAAATGCACTTCCGAAGGAAAACTCCAACTTCCGAAGAAAAAGAAGCTACTTCGGAAGATCAAGACTTAAAGACAAAGATCTGAAGTCAACTTTCGAAGTACAAGAAGTCCTCAAAGCCTCGGAAGCATAGAAGCATCTTCCGAAGTATAAGTGGCTTCGGAAGAACTTGTTCTTCCGAAGCCAGTTAACCTTCGGAAGACACTCCTATTATCCAGTGGACATAAGTATGGTCTGTCTGACACTCCGTTGCAAATCTCTGAGATACTGCATGGCGTTTTCTCAAAAGCCATGTAGTTGACCATACTTTAATCTACTGTTTACCTTTTTATGTTAAGTACAGTTGCCATCTTTAGTTGGTGACAAAAGGTAAGTCATGGACATGTCATGACTACCATATCTTAGATAATACTTTATCTAAGATACCTTAACTATAGCATTGTAGTATATGCTTTAGTCTTAGGTTTCCAGCTGGTATCAAGTATAACCGGCTGTAGGATCTAGTATATATAGTTTCTCATTGTAACTCTTGTTTCATGCTTGTAAGTGTCTTGTAATCTAGAGTTGAGAAGTAATATATACAAGTACCTTGAAAATATATTTCTGCTTGTTCCTTTGATTACTTATTATATTATTATCAACTCTTGTTAAAGGCATTGCTTCATCTTATTTGAGTGTTATTATAAGTGAGTTTGAGAGAATCACAAGTGTTTAAGTGACAAACCCGATCCTGCAATTGGTATCAGAGCTTTTTAGGCTCTTGATTGTGAGATCTTACCATCCTAATCAACCAGTTTTTCACTCCTCCTTATACCTCACTCAAAATGGCCCTCAACAAATCTGAAGTTAAGATGGGAACGATGACCAAAGCTCCCATCATCGCCCCTGAAAACTTCAGGTCTTGAAGCAGAAGAATGGAAGGCTTCATCAGGTACCAGGATAGCAAGATGTGGCAATCCATCGTTAATGGCCCGTATAAGCCAAAAGTAGCTGGTGGAGACGGTGCCATGATCGAGAAGGCCGTTGAAGATTATTCTGATGAAGACAGGAAGAAGCTTGACATAGACAGCAATGCTATGACTGTTCTTATGACTGCAATCCCAAACTCCATCATGGTGGGGTTTGAGCATTGTAAGTCTGCCAAAGAAGTCTTTGATGCTCTTACTCAAATGTACTCAAGCTCGAATGATTCAAAGAAGGACTCACTGAAGCAGCAGTTTGAGAACTTCACCTATGTTGCTGGAGAGACTCTTAGCCAGCAATATTTCAGGTACATGGATCTTATCTCTTCCCTTCAATCTGTGGGAATCACTCATGAACTCAGAGACCTTACTAGAAAGTTTATGAGTGCTCTACCCAATGAGTGGACATTCTACCGTGTCTCCATCAAGAGAACAGAGAATTTGAATACACTCACCATGACCGAACTCTATGGGATCCTTGATGGATACCGTTTGGAAATGGAAAGCAAGAGGGGTCACAAGGCAAGCAGACCCTTGAGCCTTCCTGCTAGCAACGCTTTAATGGTTGCTGAAGGCTCAGGCATCTCCCTGTCTCAGTAGTACCTGACCTACACCCAGCAGCCATCTTGTTCATCTGGGCCTTACATCACATTCCCTGAGACTCCAAGGTCTCAACAAGCTCAGCAAAGCTCCTTTCAGGAGGGCTGTGCATTTGTCTCAGGGAGTGGGCACTCAAATGATTATCAATATTGCTTTGATGATCTAGAGTGTTTTAGCCCAGATGACATAGAGTATGTGGACATAGTCCAACAAATGGCTCTTCTAACCTACAGAGCGAAGAAGTTCTTTAAAAGAACTGGAAGGCAATTCCCTCAAAACACAATCACCAGCATGTTAGGGTTTGACAAAATCAAGGCCAAATGTTACAACTGTAACCAACTTGGTCATTTTGCAAGGGAATGCAAGGCTCCCAAGTCCAACCCGGGAACCTCACAGGCCTCCACACATCCTTCTACACCAAAGCCCACCGGAAAGTCAACTGAAACTGTAGCAATGGCTCAAGAAGTTGACTGGAGCTTCATGGTTCAAGATGTGACTCCTGCTCAAGCACTCATGGCAGGAACAGATGAAAACAAGGTATATGAACATCTCTGTACCCCTGCTTGCATTGCTAAGGTTAAACTGTATCAGGACTACAATATGGAAATTAAATCTGATATTGAGTCTTTAAATGTTTTAAAATCTGACTTTAAAAGGGCTGAATCAGACTACCAAAGAAAAATTGAGGAGTTAGAGAAAACTGTGTCCCTCTTAAAACATGAACACACAAACTACAAGACTCAAATCAAGGATTTAATATCCAAATTGACTGAGGCTCAAGCCCAGCTTGTCACTGCTGAGGCTCAAGCCAGGAAGTATGCTATTTCCGAGCAAAACTTCCAAGCCATTCTTGCATCATCCTCTCACTCCAAACTTTGTTATCAAAACAAAGGTGGGTTGGGAACCAATGAAATTGCTCCACCACACTCTTATGAGTCTGTAAGACAACCAAGGTGTGGTACTGAAGAGCAAGAGGTTCCATCTGTTGACCCACCTTCTCAAGAGTCAAAGAGTGATGCAACTATGGAGACCATGACCATCACAGGGAAGGAACAGGTAATTGTGCCCTCCCCAGCCAATGATGATCAAACCCTGACCACCAAAGCCAGAAGAAGCAGGGCTAAAGCAGCCAGAAAAACTGCCAAGAAGGTGGCTGAATCCAAGCTAAAGATAGACCCAAAGCAAAAGGGTGTATTCATATCAGCTGGATTCCAGGTGGTTGGACCTTCTGATTCAGGAAAGGAGTATAGTACCAGTACTCCTATCCTACCAAAGGATCAGAAGCTAAAGGGAAAGGTTGCTGATGAGGAGAAAAAGAACAAGAAACACCAATCCTCTCATTCCCAGAAAGTTAACATTGCATGCATAATGTGTGGTCTGCAAAACCACATGGCTAAAGATTGTTACTACGATCCTGCTAGCACACATTATGCAAATAATGTTAAAAGAGAAGGAGTCAGGGAAGGTTTCACATTTGGACCATATCAAATGGTTCAAGTGATGAAAAAGGGAAAGCTTGTTTCCGAAGCAAGGCTTCTCTCGGAAGAAAACTCTTCTTTCGAAAGGAAAAAGGCTTCGGAAGTTAAAGCTGCAAAGTCTCACAAAAGAGTCCCCTTGAAACCATCCCAGAAGAAGACTGCTTCGGAAGAAAAGGTGGTGAAGGTCTCTTCCGAAAAGAAAGAAGCTTCGGAAGAATTCCAAGCTACAAAAGCTTCAACAAGCTCATCTTCTATGATCAACCAAGGAATGGAATGGAAGATCAAGGAAGATGCTGTAGCCCAAACCTCTTCTTCAAAAACATCAATTGAACCCCCATGCATAAATTTTGGTTCAATTATGTCACTCTCATTGGAAGAACCCAAGACCAACAAGGCTTGGGTTTCCAATCAAAACTAATTATCTCACCTTATGTGCAGGGACATCCATATGACAAGAATAACAACATTTGGATTGTAGATAGTGGATGCTCCAGGCACATGATAGGGAACAGATCTCTCCTTCAACAATTTCAACATTATGATGGAGGTCCTGTCCAGTTTGGAGGTGAGGCCGGAGGATATATTTCTGGCAGAGGAAGTATATCCAATGGAAAGTTAAAAGTTGACAAAGTTAATTTTGTCAAACAGCTTGAACACAATCTGTTAAGTGTTTCTCAATTCTGTGATCAAAAGCATCAAATGCTTTTCATAGAACATGAGTGCATCATCCTCAAACCTGGGATGACAATTCCTCAGGAATTGGTGCTTCTTAGATCTCCCAGGAGAAGGGATATGTACAAGCTTGATATGAACAATGCTTCCCCAATGAGAGAAGTATCATGCTTTCTTTCCAAAGCTGATGGTGATGAGTCAACACTATGGCATAAACAAATGTGTCATGTCAATTTTAAGACAATGAATAAATTGGCTAAAAATAACTTGGTACATGGTTTGCCTAAAAAGGAATTTTTCTGCAAAGATAACTGTGTTGCTTTCCTGAAAGGGAAACAACACAGGTCTTCTCATAAATCCAATGTTGTTAACTGTATCACAACTCCATTACACTTATTGCACATGGATCTATTTGGTCCCACAAGTATAATGAGCATTGGAAGAAAATCATATTGCCTTGTGATAGTTGATGATTTTACTAGATTTACATGGGTATTCTTTTTAAGAACTAAAGATGAAACTGCTGAAACTTTAAAATCTTTTATTCTTAAAATAGAAAATCAAGTTGGTCACAAGGTTAAAATAATTAGAAGTGATCAAGGGACTGAGTTTAAGAACTTTGTTCTTGACTCATTTTGTAACTCAAAAGGGTTTGCCAGACAATACAATGCTCCTAGAACTCCTCAACAAAATGGTGTTGCTGAGAGGAGAAATAGGACACTTATTGAGGCTGCTCGGACTATGTTAGCTGATTCAAAGCTGCCTCTAACATTCTGGGCAGAGGCAGTCAGCACTGCATGCTATGTGTAGAACAGAGTTCTTATAGTAAAGCCACATGGAAAGACCCCTTATGAGTTATGGAACAAGAGGCCACCGTTCATTGGCTTTCTAAGGTCCTTTGGCAGCAGGTGTACCATACTTAACACAAAAGACAATTTTGCAAAATTTGCTGAAAAGTCAGATGATGCTATCTTTGTTGGATATTCCTCCTATTCTAAAGCATACAGGGTTTATAATATTAAAAACCAACAATTTGAGGAATCTTCCAACATTGTAGTTAATTAGCACACTCCTTGTGTTAGGGGGAATGGCCCTGATCATATCTTTGATTTAGAATTGTTTCCAAACTATTCTAAACCATCTTGTGAGAATGTTTCAGCTGGAACAGGTGCTCAAAGTAATTCTGATGAAGATCAATTGTTTGAGCTTCCCAGACCTATTCCAAGTTCTCCAAGAGCTGCAACAAATCAAGTTCCTACTATTGAAAGATCTGACAGCATAACCATTTCAAGAGATAATGGAACTTCAACAAGGGATTCACCTACTGATTTTCAAATCTCTTCAGGTGATCCTGCACAACACCAAACTGATGGAAGCAGCATTTTGAAGGAACAGGCAACTGTTAATGATGCTTCACAGCAAAGAAATGATGATGTTTTTATTTCATTCAATCAGTCCTCATTGAATGAGCTTTAAACAACAGCTGGACCAAGTATTCAACTCCTGAGCAAAATATGTCCAACTTGGACTTATCTTTGCAACTGGAGGTGATTCCAAGATTCAGAATTGACAATACTCATCCAGCTGAAAACATCATAGGGGAAGTCTCTGAAGGTGTGAGAACAAGAGGATAAACTCATAATAGGAATGTCTGCTTATACTCATGCTTCTTATCCCAAATGGAACCCAAGAAGGTGGAAGATGCCTTGAAAGATAGTAGTTGGGTTGAATCAATGCAAGAGGAGCTGCTTCAATTCAAAAGACAGAAGGTTTGGGACCTATGTCCGCTACCATCTGGTCAAGTACCTATAGGCACCAAATGGGTATTCAGGAACAAAAGAGATGATAGAGGCTTGATTATCAAGAACAAGGCAAGACTGGTGGTTCAAGGATACACTCAAGAGGAAGGAATCGATTATACTGATGTCTTTGCACCTGTTGCAAGACTTGAGGCAGTTAGGATCTTCCTTGCTTATGCTGTATCCAAGAATTTCACTGTCTACCAGCTTGATGTCAAGTGTGCCTTTCTATATGGGGATATAGATAGGGAAGTCTATGTATGCCAGCCTCTAGGATTTGAAGACACACAGCATCAAAACTATGTGTGCGAGTTGGATAAAGCTCTATATGGGCTGCACCAAGCACCTAGGCTGTGGTATGAGACATTGTCTC
Organism: Flaveria ramosissima; assembly: GCA_025215565.1. Taxonomy (NCBI): domain Eukaryota; kingdom Viridiplantae; phylum Streptophyta; class Magnoliopsida; order Asterales; family Asteraceae; genus Flaveria; species Flaveria ramosissima. The sequence goes on along the minus strand of CM046044.1, from coordinate 13,443,209 downwards.
AATTTCTCCTGAAGAATGGTTATACTAGTGGTACCATTGATAAGACTCTCTTCATTAGAAAGTCTGGGAAAGACATTTTGCTTGTTCAAGTCTATGTTGATGACATCATATTTGGTTCCTCAAATGACCAAATGTGCAAAGACTTTGAGAGCATTATGAAGAAGAAGTTCGAGATGAGTTCCATGGGAAAAATGGACTTTTTCCTTGGAATTCAGGTAAAGCAATTGAAGGAAGGGTTCTTCATCAATCAATCTAAGTATGTCAATGATATCTTAGAGAGATTTGATATGAAGGATTGTAAAGCAGCAAAGACACCTATACCCAGATACCATGATCAATGCCCTGATTCTGAGGGGGAGGATAATGATCAACATCAGTATAGAGGAATCATTGGTTCTCTGATGTATCTCATAGCAAGTAGACCTGATATCATGTTTGCAACTAGCATCTGTGCAAGATATCAGGCTGCTCCAAAGGTGTCTCACCTAATTGCTGCCAAGAGAATCCTCAGATACCTCAAAGGAGCACCTAAATTAGGTCTCTGGTATCCAAGAAATAGTGATTTTAATCTCTATGGTTACTCTGATAGCGATTATGGTGGCTGCAACATCAATAAGAAATCAACATCAGGTGGATGTCAATTTCTTGGTGGAAGGATCATCTCATGGCAATGCAAAAAGCAATCATGTGTCTCTACATCAACTGCTGAAGCTGAATACATTGCTGCTGCTAGTTGTTGTGCTCAGCTGCTGTGGATTCAAAACCAGATGATAGACTATGGATTCAACCTCATGAGCACTCCTATCCACATTGACAACAACAATGCTATATCCATTACTGAAAATCCAGTAAAGCACTCCAAGACAAAGCACATTGATATCAGGTATCATTTCATTAGAGATATTCATGAGAAAAATCTTATCAAACTAATCAAAGTTGATTCAAATGAACAATATGCTGATTTGTTCACCAAAGCATTTGATGAACAGAGATTTAAATATCTCATTACAGCTATTGGGATGATAAACATTGATTAGTTAAGATCAATTGAAAACCTTTTATTGTGTAAAGTCTTATGTCAAAACAATCTAAGCCCTGTTACAAAAGATCTTTTCTTAAATTTATCTAAGTATAAGTTCTTCCGAAGAGAAATTAACCCTCGGAAGATGTCTTGCATATCTTCCGAAACAAATTTCTCACAGGATAATTTTCTTCTCGGAAGAGTGTTAAGTCTTGGAAGAAGCGATTGAGTTCATCTCAGGTCTACTTCCGAAGCACTTAACACACTCCATCTGAAAGCAACATATACTCTCGGAAGTAAGCAATTTACCTTCGGAAGTAGATTTGCCTTCGGAAGAACTTTACCTTCGGAAATGCTTTATACTCGGAAGAAAGATTTTACTGTGTAATGGAAATCTTTTGGGCCCCACACTGTAAAAAGTAAAGATTTTGTTAATGATGTTGGATTATTTAAATGGTCTAACCTTACCGCCCATGTCACATCATCCACTGAACCCTCACATCATCTTATCCAAACCACCCTTTAAACCGCCATTTCACCCATTTAAATACTTTCGGTTAATCACTTACACTCTTTTTACCCAAATTACTGCCCTAAAAGCTTTCTTCTTCTCCAGTTTACCTTACTCTGAACTATTCTACTGTTATCTTCTTCAATGGCCTTAAACCCTCAGCACAACCAGGTCGCACTCCTTGACTCTTCAAGGGATGATGACTTCTCAGATATCATTTCTTTCCTGGCCCAATCTTCATACTACACTGCCTTGACCGTAAACCCTACCATCTACTCAAACCAAATGTCCGAATTTTGGGCAAATGGTCGGATTGAAACCCTAAATGGGGTTCGAGTTATAAGGTCAAGCATTTGTGGCCAAGAGTTGGTCATCTCTGAACAGATCATCAGGGAGCATCTCGAGCTCCATGATGAGGGCGCTCCGACGGAATTCCCCAAATCAGATTTAGATAGTTCTTATCTCCAAATGGGATACGGTGGAGATGTAAGCAGGTCAACGGTCTACAAATTCAACTTATCCTACAAGTGAAAGTTCCTGCTGCATGTGGTTCTTCACTGTCTATCTAACAAATCTGGGGGATGGGATCAAATCCCTTATGAACTTGGGTGCTTAGTTCACGGGTTGGTACAAAGCCTCCGCTTCAACTATTCAAGGTTTGTGCTGACTAACCTTATGGGAAATCTGCAAAGGGACACATTCTTTATGTATCCTAGGTTTCTCCAGCACATCATCAACTGTGAGCTGGATCAGGAGTGCTTGTCTATGCAGCTGCTCTGTCTGCTCCCCAAATGAGGCCGACCATCTTCAAGATCTTGAAGAGAGTGTCTACCAACTACACTGGAAGAGATACCGCACTACTTCCAGGTATGATTGAGCCAATGGCTCCTGGTGACATCCCTGTTCACCCCACAGGTGATGAACCCACACCAGCAACCTACCCTCACCATCCAACCTTCTCCACCCATTACTGTCACATACCAGAGACGTACCAAACGAACCCTTGTTCAATCTACTCTGATTGAACAAGCCCCTCCTCTTCAATCCAAAAAGGCTAGAGTGGAACAAAGGGCTCCCACTCAGCCAGAGGTCCACCCATCCTTCACTATTGACCTCAATATGGGTCTTGAGTCTCCTCAGTCTCAGACCCATGAGCCCAAACCCCAGCTGATAGCCCTTAGGGTGAGTCTCTATACTCCCCTGAGTAGCCACAAAGGGACAGCTCAATGCCTTTTGACATTGATCAAAGTCCCGGGTCATTAGGTCTTCACTCCTTTCTTTTACTGACCTTTGATCGGAGCTGGTGAAGAGATTATGTCTCTTAAAGGCAATGAAGTTGATCCACAACACCTCTCAAGGATCAACAGAGCCTAGAGAGACCCCTTATCTCTAGCCCCACACCAGCAAAGCCCTACTGAGGTGAGTCCCACTGATGTGGAGGGGACTCATGTAGATTCAGCTGCCACTACTGAAGGAGCCTCAATGGATCCTCAGGACAGTGGTAACGACAGTCAGACTGAATCTACGGCAACCATGCCCTTTGATGCCTCTGAAAGAGACATCATTGTTCAAGGAAACCAGGGTGCCAAGAAACCACATCTGGTGGTGAGGATGAACATACAAGGTATGTTACCTCATCTCCCCGTGATTCTTCAAAAGAAGATGAGGGAAGTATGCAACTCACCATTCAAGACCTACTTTCTAAAGTCTCAAACCTTGAATCAAAGGTTAAGACTTTAGAGGATAGGTCTGCCACTCAGCAACTTGAGATTGAAACTCTCAAGGCCAAACTAGCTGAGAAACAGATTGAGAGATCTGTTAGGCATGTACCAGTTCAGGTCTCCTTGACCTCTTCCTCTAGCTCATCTAGCTCTCAGATGATGCTACCAAAAAGGGGGAGAGTGTGAGAGACAAAGCCAAAGACAGGAAACCCAAAGTCAAGCTCTACCTCTTTGAGCTCAAGATATCCAATGCAACAAGCTGCTATCTTCCCTGAGCCTCCTCCAGTTGTCTTTCAAGTGGATCAAAGGATGCTCTAGGATCTCAATAGGTTCTTCAACAAGTTCCTTTTAAATCCTCATAGAACAGCCTAGCCCAGATATGTCTGTGATTTACTTTGGAGCTCAAGAGCTTCAGAGGTTGAATGCACCTCCTACCACTGTCGAGGAAGTTGGTCAACCTAAGGCCCAAGTGGAACCTGAGATTAATTTCGAAGGGGAGGAAACTAGGACTAGGATGGCCCCAGCAACTGAAACAATTGGGACAGAAGGTGTATTTCACAGACTTCCGAAGCACAATCAAAGCCTCGGAAGAACAAGCTCAAACTTCCAAAGCTGAGATTGCTGCTGCGGAAGGACTATTTTCTCTTTCCGATGATCTTAATAGTCACAGATGCAATTCTGGAACTTGCATCTGAGGTTAATAGGGAGGACTTTCTCAGCCAACCATTGGCTCTAACATCTGCATTGACTCCAGCTCCCACTCTACTAACCCAACCTAGATCTTCTATCCAAGAACCCCCAAAGTCTAGCACTTCCGAAGACATATAAAAGGGCAAGAGGAAGATGACATCGGAAAAGCTCAGGAAGAAGAAAGGTTGGGAAGCTCAAAAGGAAAGGTAGACTACCAACTGGGAAACTGTTAGCTGCAAGTACCAAAGCAGCTGCAGCCAACCAGGAGGCAGTCAACAATCGAAGAAGGGCAGAGGTTATAGACAGACTTGTCAGTCTAGGGGCTGCTTCTGAAGATGTACTCCTGCTACCATTAGAGGAGTTGATAGAGCTGGAAAAGGCAACCTTGCTGCAAAAACAACAAAAAGAAGAGGCTGCAAGGTTGGCCTTAGAAGAGGAAAGGCAGAGAAAGGAAAGGGAAGCTGATCTGCAGCTCAGGAGAGAAAGGATCACTTTCCTACTCTCCAGAGGATTCTCTCAAGAGGAATTGTCTCCATACAACAGTGATACGATCTTATGGCTCTTCAACAAAGAGCAAGATCAAATGGAGAAGGAGAGAAAGAAAGCTGCAAGGGAGAAGCTTGTAGAAAAGAGGAAGAAAGAAGAAGAAGCTGGACTGTCTGCCGCCAAGAAGATAGGTGAGAAAGCCTGGATGAAGAGTTATCTCAAAGCTCACGGCTTCTCTGGCAGGCAGGTGGGTCCCATGTCTGAGAAGACTCTCCAACGACATGTCAGTGACATCAAGGCTGACATTCGTGCGGGCAGAAGAAAAGAGATGTATAGAAGGGGACAGGGGATGACCTTCAAAGTAACCTCTCAACCCAAAATCCAAACCCAACCTCAACCAGAACCTATACCCTTTCCCTTCCCAATCAAAACTGAACCCACTTCTGAACCATTCACCCCTGAACCTACACCATCATACCCACCAACCTCTTCACCTTAACCACCTAAACTACCCATCATCCAACCCAAAACCTTAGCCAAAACCCAAACTCCTAAACCTACCCAACAACCAATCAAACCATTCCCTCAGCCTTCCAAACATCTCTCTATGGAGGAATTCAAGGAGGTCAAGACTAAGCTCATCAACTGTACTACTCTGAGCGACATCTCCTGTGAGGAGGATTCAGTCAACTTGACTTATGTTGATGGATCCTCAAGTTCCCTCACAAGAGATCAATTTCTTGATCTGCCTAGAGGAACTTTGGACCAAGCTGCAAAACTCCTTGGCCTCAATTCAGATACATTGAATGAGGAAGAAAAGAAGCTTAGGAGAAAGCTGGTGACTCTACTGGATACAAAGAAAGGAGACAGGGTACCAAGACAACCTCTTGTACCTAGAAAGAAGATAATCCAGTGGAGGTTCGAAGACTCTTCTCACAACTTTGTTGTTGAGAGAGAGAATGGAGAGCTTAAAGGCTGAATGCCTCATCTCTGCTACACTTAAGCAGGTTCGACATTGCTGAGTTAGCAGAGAAACCATTTTCCAACCCTTCAAACTCCAATGTAGCTGCCCACATCAGAAATCATCTAGGCAGCCTTCATATGGCCGAGCTTACTGCTAGAAGCAAGGTTGAAGAGGAGTTGAAACTGAGAGAGGAGGAGGAAAGGATTGGATCAGCAACCAAAGGCAAAGCCTTTCTTCAAATGGTTGAAGGTCCTGAACTTGAGACCATAGTTAGATGGGAGTATGACTATAACTCCCGTCAACTAACTCTCTTCAGGGGGTCACAACAGAGGGTACATGTCATTCAAAGTGATAGACTGGATCTCCTATCCACGAATGACTTGTACAAGCTTCTCAGCACTACTTCGGGGAAGAACAGAGAGACAGACAAATATCTTTTATCCCTGGTGCTGAAAGCTTTGAGAAGCAGAAATATGTGAAGTTTTGGTAGCATCAGCCTAGGGGGAGTTTGTTGGATCTAGAGAGGCTGGTGCAACCAAAACTAAGTCACTTAGAAGATTTTGAGTACAACATACAAAGGACTTCCGAAGCCAAGTATGGAACTTCCGAAGGAAGAAGGAGCTCTTCCGAAGTCTAAGTGTAAAATGCACTTCCGAAGGAAAACTCCAACTTCCGAAGACAAAGAAGCTACTTTCGAAGATCAAGACTTAAAGACAAAGATCTGAAGTCAACTTCCGAAGTACAAGAAGTCCTCAAAGCCTCGGAAGCATAGAAGCATCTTCCGAAGTATAAGTGGCTTCGGAAGAACTTGTTCTTCCGAAGCCAGTTAACCTTCGGAAGACACTCCTATTATCCAGTGGACATAAGTATGGCCTGTCTGACACTCCGCTGCAAATCTCTGAGATACTGCATGGCGTTTCTCAAAAGCCATGTAGTTGACCATACTTTAATCTACTGTTTACCTTTTTATGTTAAGTACAGTTGCCATCTTTAGTTGGTGACAAAAGGTAAGTCATGGACATGTCATGACTACCATATCTTAGATAATACTTTATCTAAGATACCTTAACTATAGCATTGTAGTATATGCTTTAGTCTTAGGTTTCCAGCTGGTATCAAGTATAACCGGCTGTAGGATCTAGTATATATAGTTTCTCATTGTAACTCTTGTTTCATGCTTGTTAGTGTCTTGTAATCTTGAGTTGAGAAGTAATATATACAAGTACCTTGAAAATATATTTCTGCTTGTTCCTTTGATTACTTATTATATTATTATCAACTCTTGTTAAAGGCATTGCTTCATCTCATTTGAGTGTTATTATAAGTGAGTTTGAGAGAATCACAAGTGTTTAAGTGACAAACCCGATCCTGCACTCCTCAAGCCTACATCAATGTGGATGCTTTTATTCAAAGTTTATTTGAGGAGGTCATACCAAGGGCTATGTCTACCATATCCTATGTTGCTGACAACCCAATAATAGGATGGAGGTATGACACTTTTAGAAGAGCCCTGGTACTCTCTAGACTTAGGGGCAACAAAAAGTCTTCAATCTTCAAACCCTAAATACTATGAGAGCTTTCCTCTGGTTGACCTGCCACTCGCCAACCCAAGTCATAACAGGCAAGCTAATAGGTTAGCTAAGAGGATCAAGCAGAGGTTATGGCAATTGAACAAGAAACTCTAGTAGGTAGGGAACAAGATAGACAAAACATGATAACCTACCTCAGTTCCACAGGTCTCTATCAGGCAGCAGACCTACTTCCCTTGTCATATGAGTACATTGAATTTGAGTACCTCAAGCAGCTAGAGCGAGAAGTCTTCAAAGAATAGAAAGCTGCTAAGAGGAAGATGAGGGAAGAGGCTACTAAGTCAAGAGCCACCATCCGAGCCAATCAGAAGAAGTCTACTGACAAACTTAAGATGGTGAGCTTGTTGAAGCTGTATGGTTTCTTCGAAAGGAGACTTGGTCCAATGTCTCTATTCATTACGGATTAGTACATTAGAGTGATCAAGCAGAAGATTAAGAAAAGTAAACTAGTAGACTTGCATTCTCCACCAAGTCAGACTGAACTTGAAGATGAGGTCAAGGTTGAACCCCAAGACACAACACAACCTCGAGCTAGTGCTGAATCTCAGCTAGCTTCATCTCCTGACCCACAGTAGGGTCCTAAACCTTCTCCTTCTGAACATGTGAAGTAAAAGGACCCAACTGAGAAGGATAAAAAAGGAACATCTGGTACTCAAGACCAGCCTTCTTAGTTAAAGTATAAAGAGAGGGAGAGGATGGCCATAAGATAGGACAAAAAGAAGAAGAAGAAGTCCAAGGCATCCACCTTTTCACTTCAAGATGGATTAGAGCATCCTGAGGATGATCAAGAAAAGTCTGTTCAACCAACTCCACTTCTAGTAGATCCTCTTGCTACTGAGAGACCCATCTTGTCTTGGGCTTTTGCTACAAATCAAGACAGATGGTATGTCACAAGAAATCAAGAGGGTCAAGATGTATACTTTTGGCAAAACATGCTTAACCTTCCTCTTCATGATTTCTTTGACATGAGAAGATACTTTGAGAGTCTGAGGAATTCAGACCAACTGATCATGAAAGGAATGGTCTTGATTCTGATGAGGACTGCCAATAGATAAAGATCAAGACTCAAAGTTATTCTCAAAGTTTTGGTAGCATCAGCCTAAAGGGAGTCTCTAAGAATTAACTTAGAGGTTGATGCAACCAAAGAGCACTCAACATGCACACTGAAGTACAAGGAAAGTTACTTTGGAAGATTTGACAAAAGCACTAAGAAATTCTCTAAGTGTCAAATCTTCCGAAGCCAAAAGATCAAATCATTCGATGCCAAAGATGAAGTCTTCCGAAGCTTCAGTACAAAGTCTTTTGAAGCCAATAGATTGATTTCTTCCAAAGACATAGAAGGCATGTCTTATCTGACATACTTTTTCACAATAGCTGAATCACCTTTCCGCTGCCATCTTTGAAGACTCACCAACTTATACAAGTTGGTGATATCTCCATACTTTTTTCAATTGTAGATTAAGGTCATTGAGTCTGTAACTTTCTATTTTTGTACTTTTATCCTTTTGTAATATATTTGGATGTGAGCTATGCATGTCATAGTTACTAGTCGAAAGGATATCTATCTTTTGACTATACATTGATCTTCTTGTCTAGATTAGTGTTTCAACTGGCTTTCAAAGTATGGCTGGTTATAGGATATAGTATGAAGTATCTCATATAACCAGTCTTTAGGACTATGCCTTGTAACATTAATAACACTTGAGAGCAATATACATCATTCTTGAAAACCAAATACTTTCTTCTACTTGTGTTCTTTATCTTTGTTCATTGTTTCATTTAGTCGGTTCCCTATTTGAACTGTTAAGTGTTCAAGTCTCTCCAACCTCATGAAATTGTTGCATTGCTCCCCTATACGGTCCTTCAACAATGAAATAAAACAACGATTCATTGTTTTATTTTGTTCTTATTTTTAATGTATTAGATTAATTAGTTGTTAATTTATATTATGTTTTACATATTAGAGATACACAATAATATTATTTCACAATTATACTTTCTTTAAAATTCATCATTTTAGAATAACACAATAGTATTTAGAAAAAATTAGTAAATAACAAATAGACACAATTAACTGTCCTAAAAGACAAAATTACGAGATATGAGCTTAAAAACGTAAAAAATTACTATCTTTTTATATAGAAATACTTTACTCGTTATAAAAATTAGAAAACACTCGTTTTTATAGTTTTAGGCCCATAGTGCATAGTTTTAGTACTTAACATGTCTATACGCGCCTAATGTAGTAATTGTAAGGCCCTGGTTTCAGGAAGCCTCACAGTTGGTCATTCACAGTATATCAAAGATTTAAAGCATTTATTCAAGTAAACATTGCAGCGGAAATTACTTTAATTCTAACTCGTCATGACATAAATCAAAGAAAACATTAACTTTGTCTTAAATACATCAAACAAGTTTTAAGAGAATGTTTAGCAATCTTCTAAGATTTGGGATGCCAGTCTTTAGTTGCCAAGAAGCTTTGGATCCATGCCCCCATCCTTCTAAGACCAACAACTCACCTGTCAAACTAATATGCATACAAAAGTCAACTTTGCTTCGTGAATTCTAGGTTTACTTTATCAGATAATATTTTAGTAAGATATATTAACTTTATCATTCCAAAGTAGTCATCATAAGAACAAACATTTACTCTACACAGACTATCACTTTATCAATAGTTTATCATTAAGACTTTCACTTGTTTATTATCTATTACTCTCCTTTATCTTTCAATTCCTAGTTACTATGTTTCGGGATCTACCCAAGGGCGAAACCCCCACAGATGAACACAACACTTTAGCTTAGCCATGATTGTGATGAACACAAGACTTTACTTTATCCATGAGAGCACAACAAATGCAACTCTCCTTTATCCTTTGCTTGCAAGACTTTACTTTAGCAATGGTACATAGTTATGAGCTTAATAACATTTCTTTAAGTTTCACTTTAATCTTTAGTTATACATATACTTATACATGCTAAGAATCAACTCATAGTCCATGTATTCACGTTCTTCAACAAAAGAATACATACAGTATAACCGACCCTCCGCGGGAAAGCGGGGGTTCGGGGGCGGCAGCCCTTGATAGCGGGGTTCTAGGGGCAGAAGCCCCTAATGAGGTCCAAAGGGCAATGCTCCTGGATGTTTTCTTGTTAAAACTTCCTTAATCTTTGCCATAAAAATCGTATATTTAGTATGCATATCGCCCCTAAAAAATTGAAAACGTTTAAATAAGGGGGATCTAGAACTCACCTTGTTAGTAAGCAACTTCACGTGTATGTTTTCTAAGATAGGATTGTGGCACACGGTCTGCATATAAGTTAACGCACAAACAGGTCATTTTGTACATAGTTTTGGCAACAATTTCGCATGGCAGTTTCGCTGCCAGTTTCGTCCAACTTTCGTTGGAATTTCCTAGATTCACTAAATCTACTGATCTACCTATGCACTTGCAAAATTACCCGTGAAAATATAGTTTCGTTATAAGGAGATTGTCTTAGTTTCGCAAGAAGAACTCACAGCTTCGCTGAACGTATAAAAAAGACTAACCAGCTTAATTTTAACCCAAAATCTCAACTTTTTACGTCCAAACCCTTAGTTTTTCATCCACAAAACTATATCTATGCTTTTTACATAATTTCATACGTAAAAATGTGACCTTTATATGATTCTTTGTAACTTTTCAAAACCCAAAATCCTAAAATCCGGATATGTTCTAAAGAGGTGTTTGGATGGTGATTCTTACCTGGATTTCTTGTTCTTTCCTGTAATTTTTATGCACGAATACTCAGATCTTCAATCCTTGAGTCACTGAAATTTTAAATCTTTGCTTTTTCTCAACTTTCTCTCTGTACTTGTAAGGTTTCATATAAGGTTGATGCACCTAAAACATTCAAAGTCTTTTCTGCATGCATGCACTGAAGTACAAAGTAAAAATGCTTCGGAAGTTTTACACTATGCATCAGAAATATTATAAGTGTAAAATCTTCCGAAGCCAATAGCAACATCTTCCGAATCCAAAAGTGAAGTTTCCGAAGCTTCAAAGACAAAGTCTGCCGAAGTCAAGAAGTGAAGACTGATTTCTTCCAAAGACTTTTGAAACATGCTTTATCTGATCTACTATTCCATAAAGCTGGACCACTTTCCGCTGCAACTCTGTTGACTCACCAACTTTCACAAGTTGGTGAAAAGGTCCATGCTTTTGGTAACTGTACATTGAGGTCTTGAGTCTGTGCTTTCTACTTGAAGTACTTTTATCCTTTTGTAATATATCAAGATGTTATGGCATGTCATAGTCAATAGTCAAAAGGCTATCTGCCTTTTGACTCAACATTTAATTTTGTTGTTGTCTAGATCATATGTTTTCAGCTGGCTTTCTGAGTATGGTCGGCTGTAGGATGTAGTATAAAGTATCTCAGGTCCTTGTATCTTTTCTTATGCTTTGTAACACTTGTAAAGAACTTGAAAGCAATATACAACATTCTTAAAAACCAATACTTGTGTTATTTGCTTCTTGTTCTGTCTCATATTTACTTGTGTTCTAAGTATCAAACCATATAGTTATCAGTTCCCTATTTGATCTGTTAAGTGTTCTAAACTCTCTTCTCATTGTGTGTTGTGTTGTAAGTGACCATCCCTTAAACGGTCATGCATTTGGTATCAGAGCTTTCCAGGCTCTCGATTATAAGATCTCACCATCTTAAGATCCCTCACACACATAAAATACTTAACATCTCAAATGTAAGCTAAGACACCCATAGCCAGAAACCACTCCCTTGGACCTGATCTTGAGGGGGAGTTTGTGGATGAACATCTTTACAGGGCTATGATTGGGTCTCTTATGTATCTCACAGCTAGCAGACCTGATATCATGTCTGTCAAGAGGATTTTAAGATATCTCAAAGGTGCTTCAACTCTTGGCCTTTAGTATCCAAATAATTTTGAATTCAATCTGCATGCCTATACAAGTAGTGACTCTGGTGGCTGCAACATGACTGCAAAGTCTACATCAGGAGGATGTCAATATCTTGGTGGAAGGATAGTCTCTTGACAATGCAAAAAACAATCCTGTATGTCTGTATCAACTGCTAAAGCTGAATACATTGCTGCTGCTAGTTGTTGTGCTCAAGTACTTCGGATTCAGAATCAGATGTTGGACTATGGATTCAACTTCAAGGAGACTCCGATCCACATAGACAACAACAGTGCTATCTCTATCGCAGAGAATCTGATAGGTTCAAATGGATCGATCTGTGATTGTTATCAAGCAATTGACAATTATATGAACAATGTATTCAAAACAAACAAATATCAGAAAAATTCATAGAGTTTTCATTGATATTAGAAGGATTACAAAGTGCAATTGAGAGAATATGAAAATATCTTCATAAGTCTTGACCTGCACTAAAACAAGCAATCCTATTTATACTAATAACAAGAAAACAATAAGGAACATATATTTACATAATAAGTCCCTACACTATGACAAAAACTAATCTAAAGACTAAAATGCTAATCTTTCTAGGGTTCCAACAATACTCCCCCTAAGATTTGCATTTGTCTTCAGCAAAAGAAGTCTTCTGGTTCTTCCTTGATTTTGAACATTGGCTTCTCTTTATGTAACTCTAGTTCTCGAAGAGCTTTCTTTATGGAAGACTTGAACTTCTCAGCTAGAAGTTTTTGCTCCGGTTTAGAGTCATTTGTCTTTATCTCCATTGCTTCCATTATCAACAAAGTTTCTTTAGATAAACATGCAATGTCAACATTAGCATACATCTCAATTGGCTTTGGATTCTCTTTGGTGTAGATTTCTAATACTCTCTTGCTTGAAATTCTCATGAATTCTATATCTTTGATATCTTTCTTCACAATATTAGCATACGCCATCGCCTTCCTCAAAGAAATTCTCTCCATTGCTGCATTCATTACTTTGATTATTTTCATAAAATACTTTCTGTCATTTTCAGCTTCAACAGAGGATACTTGATCAAATTTCTGATTTGACAAAAATGATATGTAACTTGGATGAAGTAACTTTAGCTCAAAAACTTCAAACAAGCTTATCATGTCGTTCTCTCAATCATCTTCATCTCTTACAAGCTTTAAATGAAAAGTATCAGAATCATAAACCCATCTTTTGATTGGTTTTGATGTCTGAGTACCATCTATCACTTGCAGACCAGGATTGGTTACTTTCTCAAAGAATTTATCTCCAAAGGCCTCTAGATATTGATCTGCCATTTCAGATCTAGACTTACTCTTCTTCTCATCTCTTCTCAAAGTATCAAAGTATGCCTTATCCTCTTGATCACTTCTAGTTTTCAGAAAAGATGGCATTCTGGAGATTCCTCTATCAAGTAGCTTTACAAAATTTTCTCCTCTGGCAGCCTTTGATGGATTAATGAGAGGCAACTTATGCAATTCTTTTAGATCTTGCACTGGAAGAGTAACAATGCTAGAATAAAAATGATACACATCACAAATTGCATTTACTCTCTTTATCAGAAAAGCATCAAACACCTCATCATACTTCCATGCAACTATCTTCACTTCTTTTGTCTTATCAGGCACAATCATAGTATTTAATAGCTTTGAAATAGATTTTCCTGTTTGTAACACATTCCTCATTATGTCTCCAGCAGATCTTGCTTTATAACATAGTTGTTTTTTATTCAAATCAACTTTGTATGCTTGTTGCTTTGTGTTGGGAAACATTTTCATCAATTCTTTTCTTCTTTCATGAGTTTTTCGTACTAACTCCATAGATTTTATCTCTTGAGGCTTCAGAATCTTTTTTCTCTTTGTGATTTATAGATATTGAGGATTATCCATGTCAAGTACAATCATCTTATTATACATCTTTTCTGTCTGTTGAAAGCTTCTCACTAACTTCCTCAATGATTCTCCTTGTATTCTTTGTTATCTTTTCCATGGATAGTTCCTTGATTACAACCACATCCTCAAAGCAGGTATGCTCATATCATCAGGATCAGGATGGTGCAATTCCTTCTCAGGAATATCATCAATATTAATGCTTTCACTCATAGGTGCCTATTCTCTATGTTCTAGACTTATCTCATTTTGATCAACAGGTGCTGTTGATTCTGCTATCATGCATTTCTCATATTCTTCATTAATTTGAGATACAGTCAGTCCATCCAAGAATAGTCTATTGTACTTTTGTTTGACTAGATAATTGTATCTGTCTTCAAAATCAATAGGTATATCATCTTGAACAACAAGAGATTCAACAAAATCACATACATCTTTATCTTCTAGCACCTCGTCATACCATTCGTCTGGTAGATCAGAATCTAAATCCTCAAGTGCTTCTATTCTTTATTGCATTTTAGTTTCTTCTAAATTTTTAGCTATATCAACAATCTTTTGAACTTTTGAAGGAATTGAGGATAATTTAACTTCATCTATCTTTCTCTTTCCTTTTTTAGCTTCAGACAACTTTCCAGTTTGAATCTCTTGGTTTTCTGGTAAAGTCTCTTTCTCACTAACCATTCCTTCATTTTCTTTCTCTGGCTCTTTCAATCTTTCTTTTAATCTTTCTATCTCTTCACACATTCTTTTCACCTTTTCTTCAAGATCAGTCATGATGATGTTTTTTTTCATCATTTGCTTTCAACAATGCATTTTCTTCTTTTAGTCTGTCAATTACATCATTTTGATCTGCAATTTTGGCTTTCAACTCATCAATTACTTCTAAGTTCTCATCAATTTCTGTTTGCACACAAACATAATTTGTTTGTTTCAATTCTTTCTCTTTCTCTTTCTCTTTCATAACTTCCACACTTGGTGATTGCACAGGAGAAATATCATTCTCTGTGATAGGCTCAAACCATATAGAATCAAAATCAAAGGCTTGATTAAAATCAACATTATCGATAGTTTCATTTTCAACATAATCATCATTTCTTTGATCATTCATTGGAGTATCAATAACATCATTAGCATTCATTTCCTTTGCATTATCATTTCTATGGTCAGAAATTGTTTGCTCACTATCCATTTCTTGAATAGTTTCTTCATCATTAACTTCTATTTCACCTTCTTGATCATCACCTTGATTGTTATCATCATCATCATCAGAAGAACTTTCATCATCATCATTTCCTTCATCATCATTTTCTTCAACATCATTTTCTTCATTATCATTATCTTCATCATCATCATCATCAGATTCTTCAACAACTTCTTCAATAACATCTTCAATAAGATCATTAGGATTCACAAGCTCATCCTCAGACAAATGAAAGGGTTGTTGATTAACATCAACAATATCATCAGCTACATTTCTCACATACTCAAATAAAGGTACATTATCTGCTCATGTGATCACAGCAAGTCTCTTATACACTACTTCAGACATATGCTCTAACTCAAGTCTATCACCTTGTATACCATAAGCATGAATGTCTGGATATTTTTCATTTATGATCACTTGGAGAAATCTAGGATACATCAAGTACTTGTTCCTTTTTCCTTTCTCCAAATTGAATATAAACCCATTCATAATCCACTTGGCCATGTTGAATCTTCTATTAGTGGTTATAGCTACTATTGGATACGCTATATCAACTGGAAATGAGTTCCATCATGCACTTCTTTTTGACATACAATGCTGAAAAATATAGCATAGCAGCTTCCAGTGATTATAAGCTCTTGCTCTAAAGAATTGCTTCTTTGGAAAGTTATCTGGGTGACCCATCTGCATGAATGTCTCTCTACATTCATTAAAAGTGTATTCAGATAAATCTTGATCATCATTTTCACCCAGTCTTAAAGCACTTCTTATAGATTCTTCAGAGACTTCAATCATTCTATCATTTGAAATGAATCGTCTCAAAACTTTCCTTCTATTATCATCAAGCTCAATTTCTGCTGTTCTCCAGAACTTCTTCATCAATCTTGCATATATTGTTGGTCTTGCACACATAGCATACACATACTTTGTTCTTAGAAGAAATCTGATCATCTCTTCATAACCAGCAGATTCTCTAACTTCTTCATTTTGAAAAGCAGCAACATTGTGCTTAGGCTCAAACTTTAAAGTACTCATCTGTCAATCAAAAAGAAACATGAATTAGTTTGAAAGATTATACTCAATTAAGTTTTTATCAACTATGAAACAAGTATAATTCCTCCAATTGATTTATATTTACTTAATAATTTTATATTTTAAAATTTGATCATTTAAAAAGTTCAAAATTATGAACTTACTGTTTCTTATGATTTAATCAAATTTTAATATCTAAAATCAATTAAGTAATTTGTTACTAGTTGATTTGAGCATACAAGTTGAGTTTTTGATGAAAAACAGATAAGTTTTGATTAAACAAAATACAAGTGTCGATTCATTTCAAGATTATTATTTTATTATTTTTTTTTACTCTGATGATCCTTGAATCAAAAAAAAAATTTTGAGATGAAATTTTTTTTTATGATGTCAATTTGTTCGCAATCCATTGTTATTAACAAAATCATATTTCATTTTTAACAATTTGTCACAAGGAGTCACTAATTTCAGATTTATTCATGGTTTTAGAGTTCGAACGCCTGAATAGGGTTCAAACGTCTGATTTAGTTTGATGATAATACACACTGATTTGATGATATAATCTCACAAAGCTAATCACATTCACTGATATTACCTTAGAGAATCAATCAATCTTAGAAACAACAAGTAATCAGTGAATATTTGAGAGAGTCGAAACTGAGAGAATGAACAGAGTGAATGAGTGTGAAAAGTTGTAATGAAATGAAATTTGTGCAAGTGTTGAATTTATTTAAGTGTAAAAATCATTGTTTGCAATACAACTGTTTAGGCGCATGACCACTATTGAGACGCATGAGGTCCAGGTAAACCTTAGATGCATGAGTTGTACTTGGTCAAATTTTTGATTTTGAATCTAGGCGCATGAGCACTGTTCAGGCGCATGAGCACTGTTCAGGTGCATGAGCACTGTTCAGGCGCATGACCTAGAATGAAACGCCTAACACTTGTTTTATTTTTAATATGAGATGTCTGGTACTGTTTAGGCGTATGAGCTTGTACAAAACGCCCAACACTTAACCAAAAATTTTAGACTTATGATCACTGTTTAGGCGCATGAGGATGACTCAAAACGTCCAACACTTATCATAAAACTGAAATTTCATCATGCTTCTAAACTTAGACTTATGGTCACTGTTTAGGCGCATGAGACATCCATACGTCTAACACTTGTGTAATTTTCACAAATTTCATTCAAACTGAACTTTTGATCAATTTCACTGTTCTTCATGGAAATTTTCAACCTTTGGTCAAACTTTGACTTAAAGCCTTAGACTTTGACTGTTTCATCAAAACTTTGATTTTTGACCAAAACTTTGACTTTTTGACTAACTTTTGACTATTTGACCAAATTTATTATTAATTAATTTCCCGTCATTTTAGTCTTAAAATTTCATAAAATAGCAAACATTCTTAATTCTTTGCAAGAAGCTTTTCCAACTAATAGAGAATTTGGAAATTATTATTTTTGGTTCATTTGAAGACATATCAAACACATACTACTTGAATAATCACAAACTTAGAAATTTATGTGTGGAAAATGAGAAAAAAAACAATCATTATTGACATGCCTGCATACATAGAAACATACAAAAATTGAAAATAAAGCAGAATCATAAAAATACTACTAGATGTACACAGAATCATATGTCTGCAGTGAGCTCATACCATAGAATAATCAGCATATTAAAGTAAAAAAAATGATGAATAGTCATGAACATTGATTAAATCCTAATCAAGTGTGTTCCAGGTCAGCAATATTGCAGCAAAGGAGACACAAGATCTAAGGACAGATAATGAGTATTTTGGTAAAAGTATTAGCACACTTACTTTTTCAATTCTTGGATTATTAAGGTTCTATTAGATATGACATTATGGACCCCACACTTAGACTTAGAGAGTCCAACCCTCTTCAAGGTATGCAAGCAAACACTTTTTTTCAGCTTAATTACCTGATATATATAAATAACCAGATCTCATGTTTAGGTCAATGAGAGAATTATTATCATAAAACCAATTGATAATCTCTGAGAAAACCACCATGGACAAGCCATTAGGTAATTTCCGAATCCGTTTCATAAAAAATTAGATATAGATGATTCATAAGAATCAGAGGACATCCATTTTGGACTTTTGAAAGGATTGTGCACATTGGCATCTTTTGCCTCAAGTGAGAATATCCAGGTCTGTAATCACTTACAACAGAGGATACCTCGTCACTTCAGGTCTATGATGACTCATAACAGAGAAGTGAACAGATGCATTAAATAGATCTCATGGTTATTTTTATCACCATCAGGTGTGAGTTTGTGACCTGACAAGCAATCAATCAGAAAAGTTAATACCACTCATAAGAACTAAGATGAATACCCACAATGCATAATGATTTAGTTAAATCACAAAATTTACTTTTTCAGTATAATTGCATGACAATACCAGCACATCATATCTGATCATGTCAAACTTTATTATTGAGTGAAGTATGCAACTGATTATATCTGATGTACTATCATTGCTCACATGTTGCAAAGGCAGGTGAAATCCTGAACAAAGAAATAGCTAAAGTAATATCTATGAATTTTTCTTTTTATAAGATTCTAATTTTTGTACTTGCTTTTTCATTTAGCACACACACACATAGTATATACAATCAGGCAGTCAATTTTGATAATTTCCCTTTTTGAAGTTAAGAATAGGCGGGAGGGTTATTATCATTTTGATGAAACAAAATCATTTTTCAACATGATTAATAAGGCCAATAGACTCAACCTGATACTCAAACCTTCCGGGTAGAAAGGATTTAGTAAACAGGTCAGCTAATTGTTTGTCAGTTGAAATTTGAATCAAAATGATTAAACCTTTTTCAGAGTTATCTTTGAGAAAATAATATCGAATTTCGATAAGTTTTGTTTTTGAATCTTGAACAGGATTAGCTGTTATAGACATAGCAGCAGTGTTATCAATGTAAATAGGAGTTTTTAGAAAATTGAACCATTAATCTAGTAGTTGATTTTGCAACCAAAGGATTTGAGAACATCCTACTGAGGCAGCAATGTACTCAGCTTCTGCAGTTGATACTGAGACGTTTGTCTGTTTCTTCATTGCCATGAGACTAATCTGGGACCCAACTGACAACCACCCATAGTATATTTTCTATCTTGACTACATCCCCCATAATCACTGTCAGTATATCATAAGAATACCATAACCCTAGAGCTGGTTTTCTTTTGAGATATCTGAATATGCATTTGACAGCAGTTAGATGAGATTCCTTTGGGTATGATTGATACTTGGCACAGACACAAACAGCATACATTATGTCAGGTCTAGATGCAGTTAGATACATCAAAGAACCAATCATAGATCTGTATAATGTTTGGTCTATTTATTTTCCTTTTGGATCAGGATCAATCTTGGTGTTTATGTCAGTTGGAGTTCTGATGGATTGACAATCTTGCAGCATGAATTTCTTCAATAATTTATCAACAAACTTCTCTTGATTGATAAAGATACCATCTGCAGATTGTGTAACTTGCAATCCAAGAAAGAAATTGATTTCTCTCATAAAACTCATCTGGAAACACGATTTCATGATTTCTTCAAATTCTGAGCATAGTTTTTGACTGGTAGATCCAAAAATGATATCATTTACATACACTTGTACACAAAGAAGATCATATGCATCCCTCTTGATGAATAAATTAGGATCAATCTTTCCTCGTGTATATCCATGTTGGATCAAGTGCTGTGACAATGTGTCATACCAGATTCTTGGAGCTTGATGTAAACCATATAGAGCTTTGCTGAGCTTGTACACACGATAAGGAAATTCAGCATCTTCAAAACCTTGAGGTTGCTTAACATACACATCATCGGTGATTGGACCATACAAAAATGCGCCCTTAACATTCATTTGATACACTTTGAATTTCATATAAGAAGCATATGCCAGAAAGACCCGAAGTGCTTCTAGTCTTGCAACTGGAGCAAATACTTCGTCATATTTTATTCCTTCCTCCTGAGTGTATCCTTGAGCTACTAATCTAGCTTTGTTTCGAGTGGTTGTTCCTCTATCATCTGATTTGTTTCTGAATAACCATTTTGTGCCAATGGCATTCTCTCCTTCAGGTAAATCCACCAAATTCCACACTTCTTGTTTATGGATTGAAGTAACTCTTCTTGCATAGCTTCTATCCAACTATTGTCCTGTAAAGCTTCAGTGATATTTTTAGGGACAATTTGAGAAAGAAAACATGAGTATAAGCAAATGTTTGCTTGCTTTTTATGATTTCTCGTTGTTCTCTCATTCAAAAGACCAATAATTTGTGAGATAGGATGCTTTTGGTGAAAACGAGTAGTTGGAATCTCGTCTTGTTGAACATTCACCTCTAGATTTGATTGGTTCAAGTCGGAGAGTTGATGCAACAAATTTGAAGAATGAGGAATGAAATTTGGAACTTGAGTTGGAGAATTGAGAAAGTAATCAAACTTGTCATTCACATCTATATCGCCGGATACAGAAGAAGTTCCAGACTTAGGATGGTGAATTTCTGGACCATCATTAGGAAAAGGATGAGAAACATCAAAATCTGAAGGAACTTGTTGATGCTCATGATTTGCTGTAGAGAATAGAGGATATCTTGCAAAAGAGAAAAATGGATAATTTGAGCTTGTATCATCCATGTCATCAGAATCAGAATCATCACTAAAGGATCCAAGATCTCCTGTTTGTTTTCTGTTGACACATGAAGATTCAAACATATTAGAATTAAATGAATTTGTTAATGAATCTAAATCAAATAACCATTTTGGGCCATTTGCAACTGATGGAAAAGAGTTTTCAAGGAATTTAACATTGAACATTTCAATGGTAACATTCGTCTTAAAGTTATAAACTCTATACGCTTTCGTAGTGGACGAATATCCAAGAAAGAATCCATCATCAGACTTTGAATCAAATTTGCCTAGATGGTCATTTGAATTTAAAATCAACACAGGACATCCAAAAGATTTAAGAAAATTAATATTGGGTTTCCTGCCAAACATTAACTCATAAGGAGTTTTTTGTTTCTCCTTAACCAACAGAGTATGATTTTGAATAAAACAGGCAGTTGATATTGCTTCATCCCAGAATGTGATAGAAAATCATTGCATCAGCTAACATTGCATGAGCTGCTTCAATCAATGTTCTATTCTTCCTTTCTGCAACTCCGTTTTGTTGTGGAGTTCGAGGAGCACTGAACTGATGAGCTATTCCTTTGTCTGCATAAAAACTTTCAATACTAACATTTTTAAATTCTGCTTCATTATCACTTCTGATTATTTTAACTTTTGATCTAATTGGTTTTCTACTTTAATGATGAACTCTTTTAAAACATCAGCTGTTTCAGATTTGGCATGAAGAAAGAAAACCCAAGAAAATCGTGTATAATCAGCAATGATGACTAAACAGTACGACTTCTTCCCGATACTTTGTATGTTTACAGGACCAAATAGATCCATGTGTAACATTTGTAAAGGTTTTGAGTTTGAGTTCATCTGTTTGGTCTTATAAGACGCTCTATGTTGTTTTCCCTTCAAACAGGCTTTGCAGAGGTCTGATGTTGTGAACTTCTTTGAAGGAATGCCAATAACATGATTTCCTGCTACGAACTTGTTCATGTTATTAAAGTTTGAATGACCGAGGCGTCTATGCCAAAGATGACTTTCATCATTTGATGCACGAGCAATGAGACAGGTTGTTTATGTTGATGGATCAACTTGAGACATGTCTAGTTTGTAGACATCTTTATCACGAATAGCTTTGACAACAACCCACTCTTTGCTGATCTGAAATCCCGGCTTTAAGATATAACAAAAAGAATCATCAAATAACGTAGAGTATGATTTTTCACATATTTGAGAAACACTCAAAAGATTGAAATTCAATTGTTCACAAAAGTTGACTTTGTCAAAACTTATTATTCCGTTAGATACCGTTCCTTCACCAGTTATCTTTCCTCCTAAATCTCCACCAAACGCCACATGTGTACCATCTTTTAGCTTAAAATCTTGAAGCAAGGCTTGATTGCTTGTCATGTGTCGGCTACACCCACTGTCAACATACCATGTGTTTATGGGTCTCCGTGGGCGTACCTGCATTCAATATATTTAAGCAGAGTTAGTAACCCAAGCCGAAATGGTCTTGGGCTTTCCAAATTTATCTATGATGGTAAACTGTTTGTAATGATATTTATGATTTTCAAATCCTCTTTGAGACACATTTTGACTGTCTCTTCTTTGTTTGATTTTCAAAACATTAAATCTATTTTCAAGATGTTGATACATATGTACCTAGATCCTGATATGAATGTAATATGTCTTGTTTGTCTTACACTGATGTAATGTTTGGAATATTAATGAAATGAGAATGGTTGTTTGTGATTTATAATGTTTAATATTTCATTAATGAGTTGATGTTGAATTGGTTA
Source organism: Flaveria ramosissima (assembly GCA_025215565.1). Taxonomy (NCBI): domain Eukaryota; kingdom Viridiplantae; phylum Streptophyta; class Magnoliopsida; order Asterales; family Asteraceae; genus Flaveria; species Flaveria ramosissima. The sequence continues at coordinate 13,420,692 of CM046044.1, read as the reverse complement.
AATAGGTTTGTGATTGTTTGAATTGATACACATAATGTTATATTAATGAATACATTCAAACTTAACAAAATGAAGTTCTCATGCGAATGGCCCATACGAATGGACCATACGCATGAATAACTTCAGGTGAATGACTCAGTCGCACGACTAAACCAGGAGACTGGATCAGTCATATGATTGTAACTCAGTCGTGCGGATGGATCAACCGCATGGCTCAATCACACGACTGAACCATGCTAATGGTTCAGTCGCCCGAATGAGCAACCCTAACCTATAAATACCACCCAATTCGTGGAAAAACGTAAGCATTCATTCTATTTCGACTCCAGACGTACCCTACCGTCCAGAAGCCTCCAAGTTCATACTCCAAGTTCATAGAACGCTATAGATCGATTCCTAATCGATTCTTAACGTTTGATTCAATACCTTATTGATTCTACGTGCGTTCTCACTGATTGGATCGCCAATCAAATAGGATTCCGCACTATTTGGTTTGGTTTACACGTTAATCAGTTGGTGTTTCGTTCAAATACCAGATCCTAACAAGTGGTATCAGAGCTTTGGCTCTTGATTACGTGTGATTCAATCAATTTTGATACAAAGTTTGTGTTTTTTCACTAAAAACGCAATCTTTTTGTGTCAAAAGTTGTCTTGGACGTCCCCTGCTCATCAAGTTTTGGTTTCTACGGCATTAGGCGATTAGGGTTGGTGAAAATTCGGATTTTTACGGCCAAAACACGTTTAACCTAGAAATTTTCGAAAAACAGCAGCTCCAATCGCACGATTGACCCAATCGTACGACTAGACTTCATTCGCATCTTCCAGACGCACGATTGGACTAAGTCGCATCTTCATTCGTACGACTAAGCCTACCGGTCGCACTGTTCATACGCATCAGCTTCATTCGCACGACTGAACCAATCACTTAGTTCAGCCGCACGATTGAACCAGTCGCTTAGTTCATTCGCACGGATAGCCCATTCGCATCACTCCAGTCGCACAAGTTGACAGATTGTTTAGGAGACTTAAAGTTAATCGAGATGGAGGATCAGTTGTTAGCGTTTACAGCCGGGAAGGACTCACGGATCCAGAACTTACTGCTACTTGAGAGTGAGGTGGGGAATCATAATAAACCCCCAAAGCTTTTAACGTTAGATGAGTTTCCCCACTGGAAACAATGTTTTGAGATCCACCTCAATGGAGTGGATCCAAATATGTGGGAAGCTATTGAGACGGGATACATTATGCCGGTGGGAGCTGATGGGGTGAAGCTTACTTTAGGAGGAATGACTGATGCACAGAAAATTAAATATAATGCAGAAAAGAGAGTCTATGCATTGCTAACGCAGTCTATTCCTAAGGATATTTTTCACCAGTACCTTGAGAACAGGAAAGCCAAGAAATTATGGGATGAGCTGGAGAAAAGATATGACTGGAATGCTTCATTGAAGGCAATTAAAGCTAAGGAGTTGAAGAAAGAATTTGACAACTTCTCATCGATGGGAAATGAGAGTTTAGACGATGTTATTGATAGATTCTACCATTTGATGAGCGAGCTGCATACACATGGTGTCAAAACTACCATGGAAGATAAAGTGTCAAATTTTGCAGACGGTTTACCAGAAAGTTGGGCTTCGTTTGTTTCAAACCTGAGACAAAATGGATTGCTAGCCACTATGGATATCAATGATTTCATTCTAAAGCTGCGAGAAGAAGCACTTAGGATGAAGTATTGAGCTCAGAAGTCTTCATACACTCAGAATCTAGCTTTGTACAATGCAACTCCTCAAGTTAAGACATCTGGAGCACGTCTTCAGACTGCATTTGTGTCTAGCTCATCTGGTCCTTCACAAGTCTCTCATTCAGGATCAGAAATGTCAGGGACTTCTACTACCCACTACATTGGATCTGAAGCTAATGCTACAAGACTGAAGACCGAGAATCTCGGAAACGTGATCGTGGAAGTAGCTCGAGAGCACATGGATCTCCTGGCAGCAGTGGTTCATTCCTATGATGGACTTGTTGCTGGGAAAATTGGAAACTGCCATCTGGTAGATGAGGACTACGAGCAGGTAGATGAAATGGAACTGGAGAGGATGGATATTATGTGGGCCTTAGCAAGTGCTGTCCGGAGGGCGAAGAAGTTTGTGAAGAAGACCGGACAAAACTTGGTTTCTACTAAGGACACTACATTTGGCTTTGACAAGAGCAAGGTGACCTGCTTCAACTGTGGAGAAAAGGGGCACTTCAAAAGAGAGTGTGTGAAGCCAAAGAAGACTGGGAACGGGAATCCATTCTCGTCCTTCACTCGTCAAGACAAGCAAGCTATCAGTTCTACTTCATCAAGCAAGGATCCAAAAGCCTTGACTGCTCATGATGATGAAGGACAGGACTGGAGCTTTCGGTTTGTCTCTCCGGGAGAATCTAACATTGCGAGCGTGGAAGACTTAGATGATGATTCCGCGAGTGAAGGAGATATTGCAGTTGAGATAGCGATGTCAAACAGTGAAGAGACTACAACAGAGGTCAGATAAAAGCCTGAAGAAGGGACGTCTACAACAAAGACAGAATCACCAGAACCAGAGACATCTGATGCTGCGTTGATGGCTAATTCATCAGAATCTCCTCAGGTAAGTACCACTGACCAACTGTGTCAAAATCATGCTTGTTCTGATTGTAATAAATTTAGAGAAAGCATAGATCAGAAATTTGCTAGGTTATTAGATCATAATGATAGCTTAGTAAAGGATTTGCAACTGTGCACTGAGGCAAATAGAGTCTTAAAACAAAATGAGCATAGTTACAAAGAAAAGATAGACCTTTTGAATAAACAGCTAAGGGAAATTGAAGTAGTAGCATTTAACCAAGCTAATGACATTAGGTACTATCTTAACTCCCTAGAAGACACTAAGAAGCAAAAAGCTGTTTTGGAAGTAGAAGTCAACTCTTTAAAGCAAAAACTTCACAGTTGGACAAGTTCATCGCATATTGTCCAACACTTAGTGAGAGAGTGTAACAACGGGGAGGGTTTGGGTTATAAAGTGGTTCCACCACCACCTGAGACCTTGATGAACACTAAAAGTAGACCAATAAATAACAATCCCATCAAGGATCATGTGGTGTCTACTCCTCTTGTAAGTGATCCAGATTCCTCATGTTCTTCAATTGAATCTGGAACTAAACAAAAGGAGGCCACTTCAAAGGCAAAGGGTAAAATGCCTTGTGTTAAACTGGAAAAAGAATTTGAAAAGGTTAATATAAAGTCAGGGTCAATCAAAGTCAAATCTGAACCTAAAAAGACTGTTAATGTTAATCTTTCACAAGTCTCATGTCAAAATCCAGTTAACCAAAAAGGAAAAGGTGTTAAAAGTGTTAAAACAATTAATTTTGTTAAACAAGAGAAAACATCAAAAGAAAGAGAGTCAAAACCAAACAAAGTGATGTCACTAGGGTGTCACACACATCTCCACAACGAAAGTTTAATCATAAAGTTGATAGCAGGTCATGCTACAACTGTGGAGAGTGTGGACACATTGCTTCCTTTTGTCCTTACTTTCAGACACCTAGGAAGACAATTGAACTTCAGGATTCAAAACCTAGGTCTTCTAAAAGGAGTTCTTTAATTCCACCTAGAAGAACTAGTGAACCCAAAGTTCAACCCATTAGCCAGTCGACTGTTTATCACAAACAGGCCTTACATAAATCTGGCCTATGGAAAGAAAAGTCATCCTCTGTGTCTGATAATGAAGACAAGAAGGCACCTGAGCTACCCTCACTTTCTAAGGGTCAATGGGTTGAATTCATGATGTGTGATGCCTCTGGGAAACCCAAGCCAGTAAAGGCTTGGGTTCCTAACCTAAACTAATGTTTTACATTGTATGTGCAGGGTGTTCACTACACTGCTGAAACCAACACGTGGATTGTAGATAGCGGAGCATCCAGGCACATGACAGGAAACAAGGCTCTTTTATCAAACGTCAAACAAATAAAAGGAGGGCATGTTTCGTTTGCTGGTAACAAAGGAGGCTATATTACAGTTCAGGGAGAGGTTGGAAATCAGAAAGTTAAGTTTGATAAAGTGAACTACGTTTAACAACTTCAAAACAACTTACTTTCTATTTCCCAAATATGTGACAAAGGATTTAAAGTCATATTCGACAACAAGAAGTGTTACGTCCTAAAGAAAGACTACATGATTTCGAGGACCAAGTTTTAATGACAGCTTCAAGATATAAAGACCTTTATGTTTTGGATCTCTCAACGGCTTCTACAACGGATCATGAAGTTCAGTGCTTTCTATCAAAAGCTACTGAGAAGGACTCCATTTCCTGGCATAGGAGAATGGGACACATTAATCAACAGAAGATGAATCACTTGATCCAGAAGGATCTCGTGAGAGGAGTTAACGTCAAAAATTTCCAACTTCCGGATTTCTGTGTAGCATGCAAGAAAGGCAAACAGACAAAGAAGTCTCATAAGGAAAAGAAAGTTCATTGTATCGAGCTTCCTCTTGAACTTCTTCACATGGATCTGTTTGGTCCAGTCAGTACAAAGAGCATTGCAGGTGACTTGTACTGTTATGTGGTTACTGATGACTACTCAAGATTCTCTTGGGTAATGTTTCTGAAGTCCAAATCAGAAATATTTGAGTCATTCAAGAAGTTAGTAACCACACTGGAATCTCTCTACAAGCTGAAGGTGAGACAGGTATGCTCAGACAACGGGACTGAATTCAAGAATCAGTGGATGGAGGCTTACTGCAAGGAAAAAGGAATTGTGCACCAATTCACTTCTGCCTACACGCCTCAGATGAATGGTGTTGCTGAGAGAAAGAATAGAAGCTTGATAGAGACAGCACGGACAATGCTGGCAGACACGAAACTGCCTATCCAATTCTGGAATGAGGCAGTGGCAAATGCATGTTATACATTGAATCGAGTTCTGGTAGTAAAGCGCCATGGCAAGACATGTTACGAGTTACTACAAAAACGTAAACCTAATCTGGAGTATCTCGAACTGTTTGGCGCGCCGTGCACTCTTCTGAAGAAGACTCAAGAAGGTAAATTCAGCGAGAAGGCTGATGAAGGGATCTTCCTAGGATACAACCTACCAAACAAGAGAGTTTACAACAACTCAACGGGTTTAGTAGAAGTGTGGTGTAATGTTGATGTTCAGAGATATACCACACCACCTACTGGGAAAGGACCCACTTACTTTTTCGACTATGATGGATTCTTCAAGTCCTTCAACATCCCTATCTCTCCTTCTGATGACGAGTTAGCTACACGGATGATGTATGATATCTTGAATACACCATCTCTTGATTCAACATCATCGAGCTCACAGGGAGAATCATCTCACCACTCAGGGGGAGCAGTCGAAGACAGTGACTCCTCCTCAGAAGATGAAGCTGAAGAAGATGACCAGAACAGTCAGGAGGAACACATTCCAATTCCTGCAAGTGCACAAGCATCTAACAGTGATGCCCCTTCGACTTCGGAACCTCAAACTCCATCTACCTCAGATGCAGAACCAAATGTTCATAATCTTGGCTTTGAGGTAGCTGGTCCTACCACTCCAGGATCACGTCTAAATGTCTATCATCCCCTAGACAATGTCATTGGGGATGTCAGATCAGGAGTGCAAACCAGAAATCAGCTGTACTCAGCTGATTATGCCTCTGTTATGGAAAAATATACATTCATGATGGTGCTTATGGGTGTTTTGTCTCGCAGTTTGAGCCAAAATACGTCAGTGAAGCACTAAACGATGAGCGTGGGTGAGTGCCATGCAAGAAGAACTTCTTCAGTTCAAGAAGTTAGGTGTATGGACTCTGGTAGATAGACCTAAAGGTGCTAAGGTCATTGGCACCAAATGGGTCTTGAAATGCAAGAAGGATGACCAAGGGGTCATTATCAGAAACAAGCCTCGACTGGTGGTTCAGGGATTTCGCCAAGTCGAGGGGATTGATTACAATGAAGTGTTTGCACCCGTGGCAAGGATGGAAGCCATCCGTATCTTCCTTTCCTATGCATCATATATGAAGATTAAAGTCTATCAATTAGATGTGAAGAGTGCATTCCTTATCATCGGGACAGAGTTTACAAACTCGACAAGGCGTTATACGGGCTTCATCAAGCTCCAAGGGCCTGGTATGAGAAACTCTCGACTCATCTTGTGAAACACGGCTTTCGCAGGGGAGTCATTGACTGCACACTGTTTATCAAAGAAAAAGATGGAGACTTACTGCTAGTACAGATCTATGTCAATGACATAATCTTCGGTTCAAAGAACGAAGAATTATGCAAAGAATTTGAAGCAGTAATGAAGGTAGAGTTTGAGATGAGTGCTATGGGGGAGATGAAATTCTTTCTCGGGTTACAGGTGGATCAGACACCAAAAGGTATCTTTCTACATCAGACCAAGTATGTGGGAGACATTCTCAGTCGGTTTGACATGAAGAATGCTTCTGCAGCTGGGACTCCACTTGCTACAAACCATGATATAGCACCTGATGAAAATGGAGATCTGGTAGATGCCATAATGTACCGAGGAATGATTGGATCCCTCATGTACCTCACTGCCTCAAGACCTGATATCATGTATGCTACATGTCTATGTTCTAGATATCAGGCTAAGCCTAAGGTTAACCATCTGATCAGGGTCAAGAGGATATTTCGTTATCTTAAGGGTACACCCACACTTGGGTTGTGGTATCCTCATGATGATGACTTTGAGCTCACGGCGTATAGTGACTCGGATTACGGGGGCTGCAAGATGAATTACAAGTCTACATCAGCAGGGTGTCAATTCTTTGGGAGGAGATTAGTGACCTGGCAGTGTAAGAAGCAGACCTCAGTTGCATTGTCAATCTGTGAAGCCGAATACATTGCTGCTGCAAGTTGCTGTTCACAAATCATTTGGATTCAACAGCAAATACGGGACTACGGTTTAAATTTCTCTTCTACTCCTATTTTTGTTGATAACTCTGCTGCAATTGCAGTAACTAAAAATCCAGTACAACATCCAAAGACCAAACACATCGGTATTAAATACCATTTTATAAGGGACTGTTTTGAAAAGAACTTAATTGATGTGGTAAAGATTAATACTGATTTTCAACGCGCTGACCTCTATACAAAAGCTTTTGACAAACCACGTTTTCTATATCTGTTAGAGGTCAACGGCGTTAAAAAGAAAAGTGATGTTATTCCTGATGATGATCATGTGTAGTCCGATACAGTTAAGTCTAATTTTTTTTTCTTTATTTATTCTATTTTCTGTTTAAATTAAATTCATGTTATTTAGCTGTCCATTAAAATCCTAAAATAATTAAATCCGTTATGATATCAGAAGGAGAGGCTAGCTGATATATAAGGTAGATCGTATCTGTGTTACCGATTCATATACTTTGGAAAATGATAGTACACAGGAACAAATCAAAAGGGACTTTAAAATTTAATTTAGAAAAGATGCAAAATTCAAAGTATAAGTCTGTGTAGTCTGAGCAATATAAAAGGAAAGATGATAGAAAAACTGGTAACTACTAAGGTAACACAACGAAAGTAGACCTAGAGGTTGCTAGACCACAGATGATATGTCGGTAGATTCAACACAATAGATGATTAGACCTGACTGGTGATCTCAAGATCAAACTAAGTTGTTCAACTAACTGTGGGCTCCCATCTTGTCACTGGTTAACACAATCAACAATATTCCAATAAGGGGTAATGAGCATGTAAACGCCACAAATGTGTGCGAATGACCATAAATAGAGCAAAGCACGAAAAAAAAGGCAAATGCTATCAAGCTAATAACTTATGTTGTTGGTCCATTATGTGCAAAAGAAAATTAAGATGCTCTAACAAGAAGATAGGTTGTGTGCCTCTCTGCTGTGCGATGGCACTGACCTGAGGATAAGCATAACCTAGATATTCTTGAATTCATTGTTGTTTGCCGCCTCTCTGCTGTGCGATGGCACTGACCTGAGGATTGGCTTCTCTTTGAAAGATCTAAGAATAGTCTCTTCTTGTCAAAATACCCGTAGACCGCTCAAAAGCTCCTGAGGAATGTTGATTACCATATAAGTGTGGGATCCACAAATGTTGGTTGAAATAATTAAACCTTAAACTATAACCTATCTGTGTCAAAAGTCTGTGTATGGATTTAAGAGAACAAATATACAGACAATCATCGTGGCTGCAATTCTTGAAAGTTAAAATCAATGTGGGAATCTAATAGTACCAGTATGATTTCCAAAATTTGCTAACGACTCTGGATGAAAACCAATAAGTGAGCATCAAAAGGTTTTGATAACAAGTCCCAAATGATTTGAGTTGCCTGTATGATTCCAAAATTGAATTGGTCCAGGTATGGTCAAACTAAATATAAGCTGCCTATTCTGGAACCGAATCCAGTAGATTTCTATCTTAGGATTTACCTCTCACAAAAAGTCAAAAACAAGTTTAATTTTTGTACTTTAGTTTAATTTTCTAGTTATTTAGTCATTTCAGTTTGTTTGTTTGTCGGACTACATCATGAAATTCAGTAAGGGATTAATTCACCAAAAAAAGGGTCATGTCTGAGATGACCACATGTGTTTTCAAAGGATAAATGGGTCACGTCTGAGGTGACAAATTGTTTACAATGATCACGTCTAAGGTGATCAAAAGTTTTTCAAGTTAAAAGGATCATGTCTGAGATGATCAAATGCGTATTATGTTGATTCTATAGTTTAAAAAGGGTTTAAATGTAAAATGGTAAGAAATGCAGAAAATTTCATAAGTATGACCCATTCGCACGAATGGACCATTAGTATGGACTTATCATACGAATGGGAGCCATTCGTACGAATGGACCATGAGTATGGACCATTCAACCGAATGGCCCATACGAATGACCCAGTCGGATGTTTAAGAGCGAACGAATGAGTAAGTCGCACGACTGAACTCCAGTCGGACGACTGAAGGGGGGCGACTGAACCAATCGCACGACTGAGGCCCATTCGCCCGAATGAAATGAGCGTATGAGCCCAGTCGTACGATTGAATTTAGGTTTAGTATAAATAGAGGGAGAGTCGGTCGCAGAGACTCACCACTCTCAAATCTGCCCTAAATCACACGACTAACGTTACTCTGCCCAAATTTCGTTTGATCACTATAAACCCTCGATTCTCACATACTGACCATTTGCCTTGACTCTACAGGTAATTTGCGATGCAGAAACATTACTATATCACTCAATTTGACACTTAATCTGGACAATCAGACTCGTTAGAAAACCCGTGACTTGTGTGGCAAAATAACCTAACTAAACGACGTAAACAAATGAAATTAAAGGTGTTAGGTGTTAAACGAATGGATTGCGAGTCTAAAGAACCAAAACACGAAGTCTAAAACTCAAAATTGGTGAAAAAATGAATTTGAATTGAACAGACAGAACAACATGCGAATGGACAGGTTGATGAACTTCAGTCGCACGACTGAAGTGTGCGAATAGCTTAACCGCACGACTGAACCATGCGTATGAGTTCAGTCGCACGACTGGTGTAACCGCATGAGGTTACATACTCATGAGTCCAGTCGCACACTCAGTCGTACTTATGGGGTCATTCGCACGACTGAATCCCAGTCGCACTGCTCATTCGCACGACTTGATCTCAGTCGCACAACCTCATTCGCATAACAGAAAAGAATTTTTTCAAGTCCAAGTGTTTCATGACATTCTTAGCCAATGGGTACTAATGTTTACTTTCTTTGTGTAACAGATGGCGAGTCGATGGACCATGAGTACGAAGCACAATATTTGTGCTCATCTGGATCTGACATCCAGAAATGCTTCAGACTTCTCTGGCATTATCACCTTTCTCAGGAGATCGAGGATTGCACACGCTATATCTGCTCCATGTACTCCATATCGTTCTATACAGCATGCCTTCTGGGAAGGTGCAGTAGTTGATCGATCCTCTGAGCCTCATTGTATCAGGAGTAATATCTTTGGAGAGGCTATAGAGATCACAGAGGAGGATCTTAGGATTGTGCTACAGTTGGGGGACGATGCTGACTGTCCTACTAGACTACACACCCTTACTGTCAGAGGATATTTTCTTCGAGCTAAGTACTCTGGGGACATCAATGCACGGGTGCTCAACAAGAGCAACATGTGTCCCTAGTTCAAGTACCTTGCTCACGTGCTGCTAAAGTGCATAGCATCCAGGAAGGGAGAATTTGATGAGTTGTCTGATCAGATCCAGAACGCCCATGTTGCGTTGGTGCTGAACCATCCGTTCAGCTTCTCCAGGATGATCTTCACCTACATGGTGGAGAACATTGAGGGGAAAGGGAAGGAGGGCTTCTGCATGTACCCCCGATTCATGCAGATGATTATAGACCAGAAGCTCCCTTCCCTGCCGAAGGAGAAGGAAGATGCAGTAATGCTTGAGGTGATGGATGATACCACCTTAGGCCGGATGAAGGTATACAGGGGGAAGCAGGTAAAACCCCCTGTCAGGCGATTGTTTGGGCATCTGGCCCGTGAGGACTATGTGGTGCCAGCTCGGAGGAAGTGGCGCCACGACGACAGTGATTCAGATGTTGAGCAGATTGCTCTACCCACCGATCATTCTGATGATGATGACAGTGGGGATGCTGGAGATTCCATGCCCATTCCTCCGAGGGGCACAACTACTGATAGCACACCTCTAGTATCTGCCCCCACTGGAGATATAGCTGAGTTGGCTGGGTTCCACCATGACTTTATACCTGGTGAGGAAGAAGAAGAGTCAGATAAGGAGCCACTGACTAAGACTGTGGGAAGCAAAGTTGTTCCCACAGAACATGGACTTCGGGCGGTTGGTGAACGCCTCAGTGGATCGGGAGAGACTGCTGCTGACCCGACCTATGCTCCAGAGCCGTCGACCCGTGTTCTAGGGGGAGCATCCTCCTTGACAGGATCGAGGAAGAAAAGGATGGCTCAGCCCCACGGCATGAAGAAGAAGAAGCGCAGACTCACCTACATCACCACCACAGCCACCACCTCAGCCACCACTACTACCACCTCTACGGCCACACCAACCACCACCACAGCTACCACTACCACTACCACTACCACACCCCCTATCACCACACCTCCCACCACTACATATATGCCATCCACCACCATATCATTCACACCTACCTCACCAGCACTATCATCTAGACCTAACCCAATCTTCACCACTGCCACCACCACCACCACTAGCCACCAAGCCGATCCATCTTAACATCCCACCCATCTATATGGATCACCTCTACCTCCCATTGGGGTAGAGGAACAGCTTTCAGCGCTGAACCGTATGGTGATGCGTCTGTTAGCCGCTGATGAAGAGAAGACTGCGCAGATTCGTCAGCTGGCAGAACTCACAGCTGCACAGTCCTAGCGGATATCTCAGCAGGCTCAGCTGATCGAGCAGCAGGCCTTACAAATGGCTGCTCAGAGCCAAGAGATTACCCAACTCCAAGAGCATAGAGTCATATCAGCAAAGAAGATTGAGGAGTTGGAGGATGCTAAAAAGACCATCATGCTCAAGCTCAAGGGAACTAAAGATGAGCCTCTGAAGATCAAGGAAGGAGATGGTGATGATGGTGATGATGATGATAATGATGAGGAGGAGGATGAAGATGAAGATGAAGAGAGTGATGATGAAGAAGGGATTGAGGAAGAAAGGACAGAGGACAGGAAGGAGGATGATGATGATGAAGGAGGAGATGCAGCTGCATCTGCCTCAGCTCAGGGTCAAGAAAGAAGATCAAAGAGAAATCAAGACCAACAAGCTTCCTCTCCTGCCTCACCGAGTGATGATCCAGCGATTCAAGATAAAAGTAATGATTAGATGTCTATGTATTTGATAGCTTTTGTACTTGAATCATGTATTTAAACTTATGTATTTGATGTTTATATTAAGATTAATGCATTTCTATCTTGATTATTAACTAATGTTTGATGTGTTACATGTTTAAATCAAACATATCCAAACTATCAAAGGGATGAATTTGATGTTGCTCCCCTTCAGCAGGTCAAGACTCAATTAACTATGATTCTTGATCTGCAAGGGATCGCCAGGAGATCTGTGAGTTATACCCCTGAAGAAGGGGAAATAATTCATGATCTTTCAAATGAGCAACTAGCTGAGATGTTCAAGCTAAATCCCGATGAGATCATTAAGGATGCTCCAACGTGTGAGTCTACCAGTGACGAAGAGCTAAATGACATTGATGAGATAGAGATAGAAGACGTCACAGCTGAGCACTATCCTCAGTATGCTGACAACGAGGGAAATGTGGTCCCCAATCTGGGTGAATCCCTAGCCAGCGATACATTTGAAGTATTAGATCAGATGAAGCAGGAGTCTGAGAAGACAGAAGGAAAGGCCCAAGCCTCAAACGACGATGTTGATATCAGAAAGGTTGAATAGGCTGCTTGTTTTGAGGAAATCCGAGCCCAACGCGCCGCTCCTAAACAGAATGTCTACACCAAACTCTACAGAGTGAAAAAACATCATAAGGTGTCAGGCAGGATTATAGCGTGGGCACATTTTGAGGATCTAAACGTTTATGCCATTAAGAGGGAGAAGGGCATAGAGTACTTTAGATTTCCACATGATCTAAAGACTCTACCTGGTTTTGAGCTCAACCAGCTGGCGAAATTGAAGCTACTATATGCTGACCCAAGGAAGATGTCAGGCTGGTTTAAGGCTGCCCTGAACAAAGAGTACCACACCAGGTGGGTCAACTTCAAACCTCAACAACCTACTAGGTATATCAGACGTTCAGAAGTTGATCCCATCACTGGTAAGCCCAAGATTATGCTGAAGTGGAGTCCTCCAAGAACGATGTCAAGAATCCCTCTCAGGGAAATGCCACAGGACTTCACTCCACACTTTAAGTGGTGGTACTATGATTGGAAAACCGGGGAGGCGGTCATAGTTCTAAATAAAGAGGGACAAATGGATACCATTAGGGTGTTTGACCCAATGTGGCTCACTAACTTGTCTGCTAATGATGTCTACACATTATACAAGTGGCCACTATTCTATGCACGCAAGATATTGTACAAGCCCTCCAATTCCAGAATGTCATAAGACTCTATTTTGCGTTTGAGATTCACACAGGAGTCACAAGAGAGGAAAAGTACAAGAAGTATGAGGAGGTGATGCAGAAAGTAAGACATTAGATAGATCTAGGTCCAAGATGGAGTTTGTTGATACATATGTACCTAGATCCTGATATGAATGTAATATGTCTTGTTTGTCTTACACTGATGTAATGTTTGGAATATTAATGAAATGAGAATGGTTGTTTGTGATTTATAATGTTTAATATTTTATTAATGAGTTGATGTTGATTTGGTTAAATAGGTGTGTGATTGTTTGAATTGATACACATAATGTTATATTAATGAATACATTCAAACTTAACAAAATGAAGTTCTCATGCGAATGGCCCATACGAATGGACCATACGCATGAATAACTTCAGGTGAATGACTCAGTCGCACGACTAAACCAGGAGACTGGATCAGTCATATGATTGTAACTCAGTCGTGCGGATGGATCAACCGCATGGCTCAATCACACGACTGAACCATGCTAATGGTTCAGTCGCCCGAATGAGCAACCCTAACCTATAAATACCACCCAATTCGTGGAAAAACGTAAGCATTCATTCTATTTCGACTCCAGACGTACCCTAGCCGTCCAGAAGCCTCCAAGTTCATACTCCAAGTTCATAGAACGCTATAGATCGATTCCTAATCGATTCTTAACGTTTGATTCAATACCTTATTGATTCTACGTGCGTTCTCACTGATTGGATCGCCAATCAAATAGGATTCCGCACTATTTGGTTTGGTTTACACGTTAATCAGTTGGTGTTTCGTTCAAATACCAGATCCTAACAAGTGGTATCAGAGCTTTGGCTCTTGATTACGTGTGATTCAATCAATTTTGATACAAAGTTTGTGTTTTTTCACTAAAACTCTCATGTCTTTTCAACTTCTGTCTTTTGAGATCTTGAATCTTTTTTCCTCCTTCACATACAACTTTCAAAGCTTTATATAGGGAGTACCCAGTTTGGTAATTCTCAAGCCTTGATAGAAATTCTAAAGGTAATCTTACACATGAGAGAATTTGCTTTAACATCATTCTTCACTTTATTCAGATCATCCCCAAGTAATCCATCTTCTGGGTAAGGCTCTTGAGTATCTTTAGTGTATACAAAGCCATCAGGACCAACAGAAGTAATAGGGATGTGAGGACTTTTCACAATTGATTTCCATAAGTCAGTATCAATTGAGTTTAACTGATGTTTCAGGCTGAGTGTCCGATTCTTGAAGTCAGCTCTGTTCTTCAATTTTGGGACTCTATTCTCTGAATCTTCAGACTTTGTCATTTTTAAACTTTAAATTTAAGAAAATATACTATTTTTGTTGTTTTTAAATTTGAAATGAATCAAAGGAGACAAAAAAAATTTTATTTTTTATTTTTAAATTTTGAAAAATTTTCTAAGTGTTAAGTGAAACGTCTGAATTAGATACGCCTGAACAGTAGAAAAATGCCTGCACAGTAGTTAAACGTCTAAACAGTAGAGAAACACCCAACTTGTCTTAGAAATGCCTAAGGGATTGCCTTAGTGAACTTCTGAGGTTTTCAAGAGTAGAAACGCCTGAACAGTATCAATACGCCTAAACAGTGTTGATGCGCCTGAATAGTTCCAAAACGTCTAAGACTTAGATTTCTGAATAAACGTTTGAACTGTGCTTAAATGCCACAAAGTGTCAAAACAAACTCTCTGAAACGCCTAAACAGTGTTAAAGCGTCTGAACAGTGTTCGTGCGTCTGAACAGTGTTCATACGCCTAAACACTTAGGTAATTTTCAGATGATTTCAACACCTCAAACGCCTAATTCATCTTTTTTGTAACAACCAGATCTTAACAAACTTTTTAAAACTTGATAAAATGATCTGAAACTCTTCAATCAAGTCACTAATACATTGATAATAAATCCTTTAACATCATTTCTTTCAATTAGTTGATTCTCAATTTTGCAAATTCAGTGTTCGAGTTTCGAAGAACAGTTCGAACACAGATTTGACAAAAATTCAGATTTAATGATGTAAATTCACTCAATTGTGATTCAATTCATGTTTCTAGTGATAAAACACAACTAAATCATCAATTAATTGAACAATTGCGATCAAATCATAGATTCAAGTGATTCAAAAGGGCTCAAAAGTTGCTTTTGAACTTCAACTCATTGAACCGAAAGCTCTGATACCATTTGATAGGTTCAAATGGATCGATCTGTGATTGTTATCAAGCAATCGACAATTATATGAACAATGTAATCAAAAAAACAAATACCAGAAAAATTCATAGAGTTTTCATTGATATTAGAAGGATTACAAAGTGCAACTGAGAGAATATGAAAATATCTTCAAAAGTCTTAACCTGCACTAAAACAAGAAATCCTATTTATACTAATAACAAGAAAACAAAAAGGAACATATATTTACATAATAAGTCCCTACACTATAACAAAAACTAATCTAAAGACTAAAATGCTAATCTTTCTAGGGTTCCAACAGAATCCTGTGCAGCACTCAAGGACAAGGCACATCAATATCAGGTATCATTTTATTAGAGATAATTTTGAAAAGAGATTAATCAAACTAGTCAAAGTTAACACAAATGAACAATATGTTGATCTGTTCACCAAAGCTTTTGATGAGCAGAGGTTTAAATATCTTGTATCAACTATTGGGATGATTAATTTTGAGTAGTTTTTCTTAAAACTTAATCTTATTATTTCTAAAACCTGTGTGTCCTAAGTTGTCTATTTGATCATCTTCATAATCCCTTGTTAATGGAAGTAAAATCTTTTGGAAAGACATCGCTTAGATTTTTGAAAATTTTGATCCTTTTATTCTTCGCAATATATGAAATTATCTTCAGAAAAAACTTATGTCTTAGAAAACAAATAACTATTTCAGTAGATTACATTCGGAAGAAATTTTAGAAAATATCTTCTGAAGCTTAAATTTAACTTGAGTACTTGTATGTTTTTGAAGAATAATATTCTTTCGAAAGCAATTTAGTCTCAGAAGTTTTATTCTTATAAAGAATAAAATTCCCTGAGTATAAATCTCATCCGAAGCAAAATTTTCTTAACTCTATGGAATATCTTCCGAAGTCATTTTGGCTTCGGAAGCTTTTCATCAAAAACTTCTGAAGCAAATTACCTTAGGAAGATTTTTTAGACTTCCAAGAAAACTACCTTTTTGGGCACATTTTCAAGGGTGGGACCGACATCCGGATTTCAAAATTTATCCTTTTTCATTAACTTTGTATTGAATAAATTTCATATAAATACCCAACGGTTACCCCCTCTTTAACTCTCTTCTTCATCTGAACTATTCCAAAACTAAATTCACCCACAAACCGCCTTTGTTCTTCACTTTCTTCATCCTTAAGCTTTATAAAATGGCCAACCTAAACCGTAGAAACAACCTTGATTTCTCCATGCAACTTCACAGGCAGCACAATCAGGTTGGCCTGTTGAACTCTAAGAAAGATGCTAGTTTCTTAAAGGTTTGTCAATTCTTGACTCTATCCAACTACTTCACCTCCCTTACCATTGCTCCTTCTCTCTATGAGGATCAGTTGTTACAATTCTGGAAGACAGGTCAAGAAGTCATTATGGATGGGGAGAAGGCACTGGCTGACACAATGCAGGGGAGGACAATCTTCATTACTCCAGCCATTATCAACACTCATCTTCAGCTGGATGATGAAGAAGGTGAGTTCTCTTTTCCAAAGGAAGCTATAAATCATTACTTTGAGCATATGGGTTATGATGGGGATTTCTCTGTAAAGACCTTTAGGAAAAGGAAGGTCTCATCCCAGTGGAAGTACGTCCTTCATGTGGTCATCAACAGCTTGGCCAACAAGCAAGGAGGGCGGGACCAGATTCCTAAAGATCTCTCCTTCATTGTCCATAGAATTGTCCAGGTGGTCAAATTCAGGTACTTTTAATTTGTTTATACAAATTAACTTGCTAATTTGGACTCCTTAGAGTATTATATGTTCCCTAGATATGTTCAACACATTCTTAACTGTGAACTGGGCTCACAGTTAAGGGGAATAGGTAATATTCTTAAATTGGGACTGATGAAGCCCGGCATCTTTAAAATAATGAAGAAGCCAACTGTAGGCTTCTCTAGGGTAGAAACAGGCCTTGTCCCAAAAATGTTAGAGCTCATTGCTCAAGGCGACAACCTAGCAACACAAGCTAGTGTTGAAGCCACACCTTCTACCTCTCAACCGCCTAAACAGCCACAAATCATCCTCACCTACCAAAGAAAATCCAAACGGACCCTTGCTCAAGCTATTAAGCTTGTGCAGGCCCCCATATCATCACTCATACAGGAGGAAGTGGATACTAGAGCTCCCACTTCTCCTGAGGAGCAAACCACTCCCATCTGATCAAGAATCAGTGCTGAGGTTCCTCATGCTCAACTTGATGAGCTCATTAGCCCATCAGGCCTTAAGCCTTCACTCTAAGTCTCAACACTCAAGTGAACAAACTTCAGGGGAAAGTTACCATCCCCAGAATTTATATCTAAACCAACCCATTCCCAACCTAGAATTCTATGATGATTAAGACATAAGATTTAGTGAGTACCATGAGTCTCTCTTATGTCTAGCCCACATCATTCACCCATCATTCACCCATCACTGGGGTGGATCTACCTGAACCAGTTCAGGAGGTCCATATGGAAGAGGCTCTCACTTTTGCAAGTGATTACATCATTCAGACCTCAATCATGGCAACTCAGCCCATTGACACTTCAACTGAAGTTGTCAGTGAGCAGGGGAAATCTAGAAGCCAAGAATCCTATGTTGGTGGTGAGAGTCAAGACCTTGGTCTAATTCTCTCATCCCCCCATGATTCTTCTGATGAAGATGAGGGGAACATGAGACTAAAGGTACAGAAATTGTCACAAACATGCTCCTATCTAGTCTTTAAGGTTAGTCACCTTGAATCTTAGGTGACTACCTTATAAAACAGGGTCAATGATCAGCAACTTGAGATATCTTATCTTAAGGAAAAACTAGCTAGGAGACCTTTAAAGAGAGCTCATCTAGGAACACAAGAACCTGTGGATGTGATTGACCTAACTCCTAGCTCACCTGTGCAAGTGGATGATGCTACCAAAAAGGGGGAGAAAGTCATAACAATTACAGAACCTGGGAGTTCTTCACAGAGTATGGACATTGAGGACTCACCATCCTCACTTGCAGTTGTCCATAATCAGCAACATCCTCAAATTCAAATTGATGTGGATTCACTAGACTCACTCATTCAGAGTCTCTTTGAGGAAGGTATACCAAGGGCTATGTCATCCCCACCACAAGGATCTTCAAACTATATAATTAGGTGGAGGTATGATGCTGACAGAAGAGCCCTTATACTTCAAAGAGTTTAAAGGCAGCAAGAGATTTTTAACTTTCAGACCTTCAACTACTATGAAGGTCTTGACCTGGTCAACATGCCACTTGCCAATCCAAGCCAATCTAGGCAAGCTGACAGAATGGCTCAAGATTCAAGACATGATTATTGAAGAGTTTAGCCAAAGAAGAAGTCAAAGGCAATCAGGTAATGTCATTGGTCAACTGAATGTTAAGATAGACCCTGAGATTAGCTTCAAAGGGAAAACCTCGACTGAAGGTGTATCACAGCCTCTCTCTGGCCAGAGCATGGAAGCTACTCCAAGCAATGAAGGCTAAAGCTCTCTCCACCCTATGTCACAAAGGTCTGTGGGTGATAAAGGGAAAAGGATAATGACTCCGGAGGAGATTGAGGAGGAAGAGGAAGCTAAGGGGAGAAAGTTCCTCTGGGTCTTCAGGCTTCATGCAAGCTGCAATCAGGGTTGCCCCCAGACCAAACACTCAAGATGATGAGCTAAGGGTAGTCAGGATTACTTACCTGCAGACCAGGAACTATGACATTAATGAGATCATATCTCTCCCGTTAGAGGAACTAAATGAACTGGCAAGAATGGAAATGTCTAGGGAGAGGAAGGAAACAAAGGATGCAAGGTTGCTCCTCCAAATCAAAGAAGAAAAGAGACAGAAAAACTGTACAAACATTCCTACTCTCTCTCCAGTTCAAGAAAGCCCTGTGCAAGAGACTATGACAACTCCACAACCTCAGGTAGATAAAGAAGTTGATAGGCAAACGATGATCAGTTACCTGACTGCCACAGGACTCTACCAGGCAGCTACACTTCTTCCTTTGTCCTTTGAGTATATTGAGTTTGAGTATCTCGAACAACTTGATCTTCAAGTACTCAAAGAACAAAAGGAAACAAAGAGAAGATGAGGGAAGAGGCTGCAAAGTCAAGAGCCATTATCCAAAAGAGTATGAAGAAGTCTGCCGATAAACAAAGGATGATGAGCTTCTTGAAGCTG
The DNA here is from genome assembly GCA_025215565.1 of Flaveria ramosissima. Lineage (NCBI taxonomy): Eukaryota > Viridiplantae > Streptophyta > Magnoliopsida > Asterales > Asteraceae > Flaveria > Flaveria ramosissima. The sequence continues at coordinate 13,401,184 of CM046044.1, read as the reverse complement.
TATGGATTCTCCGGAAGGAGACTTTGTCTAATGTCTCTATCCACAATGGATGAGCACATCAGGGTGATCAAGCAGAAGATCAAGAGAGGAGAGCTCATTGACTTATTCTCCCCACCAAGTCAAGACCCTCCTAAAGAGGAGGTTAAAATTGAACAATTTAAGACAACACAACCCGGACCTCCTACTAAGTCTCAGCAAGCTTCATCTTCTGATCCAAAGCAGGGTCAAACTCCCTCTCCTTCTTAAACTATGAGGGAGGTAGGCCCAACTAAGAAAGACAAGACTAAACAACAAGGTGCTGCAAGCCAGTCTTCTTAGTTGAAGTTTCCAAAGAGGAGGAAAAAGAAGGCCTCTAGACCAAATTCAAAGAAGAAGAAGAAGTTAGAGTCATCCACCTCCAAGCCTCAGGATGAATCAGATCATTCTGAGAGAGTGCATGAAGAGGCAGCCCAATCAACTCCAATTCAAGTAGCTCCTCTTGCATCAGAAAGACCCATCTTACCCTGGACCTTCACTACTAATTCAAAAAGATGGCATGTAATCAGAGATCAAGGTGGTGAAGATGTCTACACATGGCAAGACATGTTCAACCTACCTCTGCATGATCTCTTTGAGATGAGAAGATACTTTGAGAGTCTGAGTGATCCTAACCATCTAATGAAGAAGGGTATGGTCATCATCATAATGAGGACTATCAACATCTAAAGTCTTCAAATGTTTTGGTAGGATCAGCCTAGGGGGAGTTTGTAAGGTTTCATATAAGGCTGAATCACCTAAAACATTCAAAGTCCTTCCTGCATGCATGCACTGACGTACAAAGTAGAAATGCTTCTGAAGTTTTGCACTCTGCATCAGAAATATTCTAATGTAAAATCTTTCGAAGCCAAGACCAACATCTTCTGAAGCCAAAAATTGAAGTCTTCCAAAGCTTCAAAGACAAAGTCTGCCAAAGACAAGAAGTGAAGACTGATTTCTTCCGAGGAATTTTGAAACATACTTTATCTGATGTACTATTCCATAAAGCTGGACCACTTTTCGCTGCAACTCTGTTGACTCACCAACTTTCACAAGTTGGTGAAAAGGTCCATGCTTTTGGTAACTGTACATTAAGGTCTTGAGTCTGTGCTTTTTGCTTTATGTACTTTTATCCTTTTTGTAATATATTAGGATGTGAGCTATGGCATGTCATAGTCACTAGTCAAAAGGCAATCTGTCTTTTAACTCGACATTGAATTTTGTTGTTGTCTAGATCATATGTTTCCAGCTGGCCTTCTAAGTATGGCCGGCTGTAGGATGTAGTATAAAGTAGCTAAGGTCCTTGTATCTTTTCTTATGCTTTGTAACACTTGTAAGAACTTGAGAGCAATATACAACATTCTTGAAAACCAATACTTGTATTATTTGCTTCTTGTTCTGTCTCATATATATTGTGTTCTAAGTATCAAACCATATGGTTACCCGTTTCCTATTTGATTTGTTAAGTGTTCTAAACTCTCTTCTCATTGTGTGTTGTGTTGTAAGTGACCATCCCTTAAACGGTCCTGCACTACCTCTCTCTCTCTCTCTAGAATGTTGGTGGATTGGGTTGCAAGTAAGAAAAATATGGTTGATTATGGGTGTTTAATGGGTTGTTATACACCCTTAAACCCATCAAACCCTTAGCCCATAAGGTAATTTGGCCCATGATCTTTTTTCTTTTTTTATTATATATAACCCCCAACTTAACCCATTACTACTATATTGCTCGCTTCGACATTCCAGGGTGTTACAGTAATCATAGTTAAAATCGAGGTTAAGTCTAATTTTTTAAGGCGTGGTCCATATTTAGTCAAAGTAAAAGGTCAACGCATCCCTTTGGTGACGGATGTCACAATTATTGACCGGAGACTTAAACTAATGATTTGTAAACTATTTGACTTATTAACCAATTTAGACTATTAGTTTATCATTGATTTTAGTTCCATTCATTTTTTCGTATTTTATTGTTTTGGTTCACATTCCTTATCGATTAGCACTAGAAATCAAATAATATTAATGTTTATCCAAGTTTGAACATTACATTAATATTTTCTAATGGTGTTACCAAAAAAAATTTGTTCCCAAGGTTTTCATTAGGACCAGAATACACAAGATTACAAATCAATATAATAGTATACAAGAACAACATAAATTAGAGTTTTACTAACTTGATGATCCAAATTCGAAAACGCATAATAATGTAATATCCAAAGCATAATGCCAAGAATAAATGAACATTAGATGATGATTTTGATGTTTGATTATAAAATTTTCTTAGAATATCAACAAATAAAGACTAAAATCACCAAATCAAACGTTTATTTACCGATAAAAGAGTATATAATCAAGAATTGATCAAAATCTAATTTTGAATGCTTGAACACATCAATATCGATGTAGAAGTCGATGACGATGAAAATTGGAGAAAAAAGTTGGATGGTGCCAAGGGTTTCAAGACTAGATAGCAAACTTGTGGAAAACATTTCCGAGAATGAAACAAAACAAGGGGAGAGACCTATTGTTGTTCTTGGCCTTAAACAAGGAAAGGGGCAAGGGCCTCGTGTCCTTGGCCTGTCTCATTCAATTTTGTTTTGTCTCTTACCATGTGTCGTTTGATTTTCACATTTTTAATTTCTTTGTGATTTTACGATTCCAATAAGCAAACGATATATAATTTGTTGAAATTCCTTTTTTGTCCAAGTATTTAGTAGACGTCTACCGATGTTTAGCTTTTAATATGTTATTAATGTAAATTTTATGCTTTTACGTTTTTTAAGTACTTAGTCTTGTCTGATAGGATCGGATCAATCAGATTTGAATTTTGCAGCGGATTATAACAAAATAAGATCGAATTCAAGCAAGAAAATGATGAATATGCAAACACACAATTACGATTATAGAGAGAGAATATTTCTGTTAAAGGAATGTTTTCATTCACGCGTAATGCTTCGGTTGCAAAACAACTAGGACAACATTCCTTATATAGAGGAATGTGACGTCTGCTGATGTCACTTGATAGTGACATCTAACAGAATTATACAAACAACTGAAATAATACAAACTACTGAAATGTTCTCAATAACTGATCACATCTCAGAGAATGCTAAGTACAAGAACATAAATCTACTGACTTACACCTAATGAAACAATAAACTACTGAAAGATAAAATACAAGTACTGAAAAGAAAAAACCATCACAACTACTGAAGTTAATAACTTCAGCTGTTGTGACAACTACTGATCACTCTGGTCTTCAGTCTTTGTCTTCAGTACTTTACTTTCAGACTTTGTCTTCAGTTCTTTACTTTCAGACTTTGTCTTCAGACCTTTGTAATCAGCTGATGTCTTCAGCTGTTGTGATCTTCTTCAGCAGTTGTAATGTCTGTGGGACTTAGAGGTTTTTCTGATCAGGCTCATTGGTTCTTTTGGTCCAACAAACTCCCCCTAAACCAATGCAGCCAAAACCTCTAACTTTATTTATGATCCCACTTATTCTTTGGCAGAAATACTCTCTTGATCAGCTTCAGAGGTACTCATATAAGCATAGGCCGGAAAAAGGTTTCTAATCTTTTGATTGGCTAAGTATGGAAGGGAACTCTGTCTTGGGGAAACTGGACACAGAGTCTTGTCCCAACCATGAAACCTATTTCCCATTGATGAGTCTGTAAGACTCTCTTGCATAGGCCTCAAGGAGAACAACTTGTTCATCCTTGGTGAGTTCTTCTGCTTCTCCCTCAAAGAAGAATTCAGGCCCATAGTATTCAGACAGATACCTTACTGTCTTCCCATTCTTCAACTCAACAGTTGTGATCTCTCTATATGCAAATTCATCTGGATGAGAGCCTTCAAGCAGCAACTGGAGTTCACTCTTTTAAAGATCTTCAAGTCTTTTGTATAACAACCCCTTCTTGATCATTTTGTTCTCAAGTATAGATAGAGGGGTTGATTTTGAGGTGTGTGCTCTCTTGAATTCTTCAATAATTTCCCAGGGTGAGACTACCATGGCCAACATAATTGCAGCATTCAAAGTCTTTCTCACTTGGCCATGATATCTACTTGGTATGTTCTTTTTGTGTATTCTGGAACTTACCCTGGGGTCTGGCCAAATCCTCACTCTTTCTCTTTGATGTTGAAATGTATGCCTAAGAGTGTACAGCCTCTGAGCTTGTTTCTTCATTGCTTGAATGGATGAGGACTGAGGGAAGTCCTTGTCAACCTTTTTGAGAAATTGCTCATCATGCTGTTTCTACTGTTCTTCTTCTTCAATCTTAACTTTAACCATTTGCCTTTGAGTTTCAGGAGTTATTGTTTGTGATTGACTCCTAGGCTCAGGTTTCTTCATTTTGATAATAGCATATATTGGCAGACTATCCTCATCATCCTCTTCTTCTTCATCTTCCATCCTCAACACCCTTCTTTTTCTTTTAGGTGCATCACTGGTGGTAGATTGAGTGGGTTTCTTAGGTAAAGGGGTTGGTTTAGAGGGTTGTGAGGTTGGTTGTTTTGAGGATTGTGAGGGTAATTGTTTTGGAGGTTGTGAGGTTGATTTTGAAGGTTGTTTTGAGGGTTTTGAGGTTGGTTTTGAGGATTGTTTTGGTAAGGAAGATTGTAAAGGCTGGTCTATCATTTTGTTTGTGAGGGTGGCTTTGGATAGCTTAGCCATGTCAGATCTCTTCCCAGCACCAGCTTCATCCAGAGCTGCTATGATCATACCTTTGTTGAAGCTTTCAGAGGAGCATATTTTGGTGGTTATCTCCAAAATGCTATCTCTAGACCATGACTTGACTTCAATGATGGGTCTTCCCAAGTGTTTGGATAGAAATCTGATCATAGCCTCCAATCTTTCCCTTTCTTCTTCATTGCAGCCTGCCCATCGATTCTCAATCTCCTGAATCTCAAGCCTTCTGATCTCTGAATCAAGTTTGGCAGTATCAAATCCTTGCCTGAAGAGCTGGTCAATAAACCTGTCCATGGATCTGCTATGTTGCTCATCAGCTTCTTTGATCATCTCATCCAACCTCTTCTCATCCTCAGTTTGTTCACCAACACTCTTCTTTCTCTTGTAAGTAATGATCTCTTTTCCTTTATTCTCCTTGGCTTCTTCCTCTTCAACTCTCTTTCTTTTATCATCTTTCACTGACTTAGACTCCCCCTTTTTGGTTGCATTGGGTTCAGGGGTTTGAATGTCAGAAAGTTTCTTTGACACAGCATCATCCACAAGGGTTTGAAGATCTGAGGAAATCCTCTCATCAATGGTTTGATGGACAATAGTAGTGATGATGGGAGTGATGAGAGGTAAGGAGGATTTGAAAGCAGCAGCCATTTGCTCAGAGGAATTCTCTCCCTGAGAAATGGTACCTGAAACAGAGGCTGGTGGCTTGTTTGATTTGAGTGGCTCAGTGTTTGGGAGAGCTACAACAGAAGCTGCCATCTGTGGGGTAATTGGGACAGATGGACTTGATTTCTGAGACATTTTGGCAAGCAGTTCTTTTAATCTGCAAACCTCAGCATCAAGAATGGTATTTTGGGCTAAAACTTCAAAGAAAAAGCCCAGGTCATCATCAGTGTAAACTGAATCAGCTGACCTCCTGAGTGAATCAGGATGAACATGTGCTGAGTGTAGATCAGTAGTCACATGTGCCCCTTTGTCTTGGAACTGGGGACTTCCTGCCTCAGGAGCAAGTCCTTCATTGGCAGTTGCCTCTCGTGAGGTCTTAGAGATGATACCTGCTTCATCCTGTTCATGTGTTGAAACAGAGGAAGAGGTAGCCTCACCAGATGTTCTAGTCTCCTCATCTACACTAGGAGATTGAACTTTATAATCCCTATGCTGTGGGTTATCAACTAGATTAGGATCCTTTCCCTCAGCTGTTGAGGTTTTCCCAGTGTTAACAGGTTTCTGAGGAGGGGTAGAGGAATGTAGTTGAGTCAGCACTTGTGCAATGACTGCAGTTGGGCTTGTAGGGGTGGTATCAGTGGGAGATGGAGGTGAAAAGGATTGCACCCGGGGAGAATGGTGCTCTTCAATGGCAATCTTCTCAAGTGAGAGAGATTCTAGTAATGTGGCTTCCCTAATATTGGTTGCATCAGGATCTTGTTGAGAGGATACCTGAGCGGTTTCAGCTGGTGGAGTCATTGAAACTACAAGGGGATTAAGGCTTGTAGGTTCATCCTGCGTTTGTGCTGCAGGGGCATCATCAGGGGACTCAACTCCCTGAGTAGCCTTTTTGGTTTTCTTGGGTTTTGGTTTGGAGGGGACTTTAGATTTGGAGGTGGAGGCTGTGGGTTCCCTCTGCTTGGGTTTTAGCAGTTTGGCAGCCTCTTTGAGTTGTGGATTGGAGTTGTGCCTGGAGTATACCTCTGGCAAAACTACCAGAGCAGGGACTCCAAGGTCAACAAGGCCATCAGATTTTAATTGATTTAGAATTATGGCCATAAGAAACCTTGGATATAATATCCATCTATTTGCCACAGGTTTCATTACCAAATCTTTTAATTCCAAAAAGATAATTTCAGAAAAGTTTAGGCTTTGATGTTCAAGGATAGAATACAATACCTGTTGCCACTTGGATGACATTTAATCCCATGAGGATGTTTTGGGGCAAGACAGACATTGATCATGTGGAAAATAAGTCGCTCAGCATCATGGAAGTGCTTCTTCAGAATGGTAGTAGCACTTAGGTCACCCTCATAACCATGATTAGCAAAAGATAGATCAATGGTGCCTTTGGGGTATTTGGTGGTATAGGTGGCATCATTCAGGTCTAGGGTTTGACGAATGATCTCAGAAGTGATGACCACCCGTTTCTGGTTGACAAACGACTGGAGAGTGATGGAGTCATCATTCTAAGCAGTATGAACAGTGATGTTTGTTCAGAATTGGCAAAGGGTATTGGGATAGATGGTAGGATTCAAGAGAAAGGCTGTGCGGTATTGGGAATCAACCATCAAATCAATAGCAGCATCAAACTTGTTCCAAAAGGGTGATTTGGTAAGATGAGCGACACAGTTGTGTCGAGGTTTGATTTGCATGGTCGCCATTAATGGAAGATGAACGTTTGGAAAGTGGGTTATGAAAAGTTTGAAGTTAAGGTTAGGTATATATAGGTTATGAAACGGCTGAAAGAAAACAACTGAAAGTTTTGGTGTGAGTCATCAGGTGTTAGAAAACAACTAAAGACATGGTTTTAACTTTCAGATATTGTAAACAACTGAAGACTTGGTGTTGGTCATTAGTAGTTGTAAACTACTGAAGACTTGGTTTTGGCTTCAGTTGTTTTGAAATGAAACAGTAGTTATCGTCAATTCACAAAGTTCAGCTGTTTCAATGACCTTAACATTTACTCATCAGATCATCTGATTTTCAGATGTGTCATTGGTCATCAGTACTTATTTATTATAAAGGCATCAGTAGTTTGAACTACATCAGTACTTTCCAACAAATAAAGTATTTCAGTACTTTTTAAGTAAATTAGTCTTCAGTAGTTATAAACACTACTGAAGATAAAATGACTTATCAGCACTTATTTTTGACAAAAGTATACTAATGCTCATCAGTATTTATTGACTAAGAGCATCAGTAGTTGTCAAATTATTCTAGTTGCAGCATACGAAGCCTGAGTGCAAGATTATGAAAAGTTGCACTATCGAAAGGCTTAGTAAAAATATCTGCATGCTTATCAGCACTAGGCACAAACTTTGGATCAATCAGACCTTTTTCATAACAATCCCTGATAAAATGATGTCTGATCTCAATATGTTTGGTCCTAGAATGCTGGACAGGATTCTTAACAATACAAAGAGCTGAAGCACTATCCATTAATAAAGGAGTCTTAGTCTCTGTAATATCATAATCCAATAATTGATTTTGAAGCCAGAGTACCTGAGATGTACAGCTTGCAGCTGCAATATACTCTGCTTCAGCTGTGGATGTAGCAACTAAAGTTTGTTTCTTACTCTGCCAAGAAACCAAACAGTTGCCTAGAAATTGGCATCCACCAGAAGTTGATTTTCTGGTTAAATTACACCCTGCATAGTCACTATCAGAGAAAGCAACCAATTTGCAAGAGTGCCCAGTGGAATACCAAAGTCCTAGAGATTGAGTTCCTTGCAAATACCTAAAGATCCTCTTGACTGCAATCATATGGGAATCCTTAGGAGCAGCCTGAAATCTAGCACAGACACAAGTTGCAAACATAATATCTGGTCTAGAAGCTGTTAGGTACATCAAGGAACCAATCATACATCTGTAAAGAGTTTCATCAACTGCTTTACCTTTTTGATCAACATCCAGTTGTGTGTTGCTGCACATGGGAGTAGAACAGGGTTTACAGTTTTGTAAATCAAACTTGGTTAACAAATCTTTTGTGTATTTTGACTGATGAATGAAAGTTCCATCAGCCATTTGTTTGATTTGCAAACCCAGAAAGAACTATAATTCTCCCATGGCACTCATTTCAAACTTTTGTTGCATCAATTTAGTAAATGCATCACACAACTGTGGATCAGATGATGCAAAAATAATGTCATCAACATAAATTTGAACAAGGAACTTATGCATGCCTGCTTTCTTTATGAACAAAGTTTTATGTATGGAGCCTCTAGTGAAATTATTTTGAAGAAGAAAGTTAGATAATGTTTCATACCAGGCTCTGGGTTCTTGTTTCAACCCATAAAGAGCCTTATCAAGCTTATACACCCAATCAGGATGTTTATGATCTTCAAAACCTGGTGGTTGACACACATAAACCTCTTCTTTTATTTTACCATATAAATATGCACTTTTGACATCCATTTGAAAAACTTTAAGGTTATGAAAAGCAGCATAAGCTAAAAACAATCTAATTGCTTCCAGTCTGGCTACAGGGGCAAAGGTTTCATCATAATCAATATCTTCTTCTTGTGAAAAACCCCTGTACAACCAGTCTGGCCTTGTTCTTGACAATTTGGCCTTTTTCATCAGTTTTATTCCTAAACACCCATTTAGTGCCTATTGCACACTTACGTTGGGGGTAGAGGAACCAGTTCCCACACTTGCTATTTTTGAAATTGAAGAAGCTCAAGCTGCATGGCTTCAACCCATCCATTGTCCCTTAATGCCGCATGATAATTCTTAGGCTCTTGCTGACTGATGAAGAGAGCATAGAGACAGAAATTGGACAATTGACTTCTTGTTGAAACACCAGCATTTATGTCACCAATGATCTGGGACATGGGATGATTCTTCAATTCTTGATATTCAATAATATCTGTGCAAGTGTTTGGAGGAAATTCAGCAGCAACAGATGTTGATACAGACTCTTGAAACCTAGACTGAGATGGCAGTTCAAATGAAGTAGAGGATTCAGATATTTCATCAGCATTTGTTGTGGATGGAACTGCTGAGGCTACAGGAACATCAAGTGTAGTGGATACACGCAGATGATCACTACAACTTGCATTTGTACCATTAGATGGAGAGGATGGAACTTCAGAAACAACAACATGTGGAGACTGATATGGAACATATTGCAGTATGTCCAAATCAAACAACTCAACAGGGTTTTGAGGAATCTTGTCTTTTAGAGATTCATTAAACTTGACATGCAAAGTTTCTTCAACAATCTTTGTTCTGCAATTGAAAACTCTGTATGCCTTGCAAGTAGATGAATACCCAACAAAATACCTTGCATCCACCTTGGATTCAAACTTCTGAAGTAGATTCTTTGTGTTAAGAATATAACAGGGACACTCAAATGCCCTAAAGAATGAAATCAAAGGGGCCAAATGATGTAAGAGCTCATAAGGAGTCTTCATCAACCTCTGATTCACTAATACTCTATTCTGAACATAGCAAGCTGTGTTGACAGCTTCAGCCCAAAAGGTCAGTGGCAAAGCTGAGTCAGCCAACATCGTCCTTGCGGCTTCAATAAGGGTCCTGTTCTTTCTCTCCACCACTCCATTTTGCTCAGGAGTTCTTTGAATACTATATTGTCTTTTGATGCCCTTAGACAAATAGAATTCATCAAGAGTGTGATTCCTAAACTGTGTGCCATTATCACTTCTCACACATTTGACTGGGAGTGAATGCTGCTTTTCCACATGCAACACAAAATAAATGATACTTTGAGCAGCCTCATCCTTGGAATGCAAGAAGAAAGTCCATACAAATCTGGAATAATCATCCACAATTACCAGACAGTACTTTTTCTTTGCCATACTCATTACTCTCACAGGACCAAAGAGATCCATATGCAGTAATTGCAAGCAGGCAGTGGACTTGGGTTCTTCTATAGGAGGGAATGAAGCTTTGTGTTGCTTTCCTTTTAAGCAAGTTGGACAGTTATCATCACACTTGAACTCCTTCAATGGCAAACCTCTCAGTAAACCATGATGAATGAGCTGATTCATGTTCTTAAGATTCACATGACCAAGCCTTCTATGCCATAGTTCAGATTCTTGAGGAAAGGCTTTGGAGAACAGACATGGATGGCCTATAAGATTGATTTTCTTTGATAGATCTAAGTCATATACTCTTCCAATCCTGTTGGCCTTCAGGAGAGTATATTCATCCAATATCTTGTCAATCTTGTGCAAAACTTTGGAAGACAGAATCATACAGTTTTGACTTGTGAAAAGTGCAACATGCCCTTTATCACACATTTGACTGACACTCAAAAGATTGTATTTGAGGTTCTCCACATGGTTAACATCATCAAATCTTATCTCCCCATTTGAGACAAAACCTTTCCAAATGATGTAACCCTTGGCATCATTTCAAAAAGAAACAAATCCCTTCTTCCCTTGAGAATAATCATGAAGAAGAGAGCTGCTCCCTGTCATATGCATGGATCCTCCACTGTCCACATACCAGATGCTTCTTTGGCATGCTGAAGAACCCTGCATTTTTCACAAACATTAGTTAGCCTTTGAGACCCAAACCTTTTTGGTTTTGGGTCTGTTGTCATCAACAGATGTTAGACTAACAGATTGCGCATGATTAACAACCTTTGAGGATGTAGATGGTGCTGAAAAGGATTCCTTGGATTTTGGCTTAGGTGTCCTTTTCAGTGGTTTAATCACAGAAACATCTAATTGGTTAACTCTCCCCAATAGATGTTGAACCATCATCACAAGTTGTGTCTGATTGGTTGTTAGAGTTTTCAACTCAGTTGACACATCAGTACTTGTTGATGATTTGTTCTTGTGATTCACTACATTCTTCTTTTGAAAAGACACAGACTTAGTCTGAGTTTTCAATATTCCCTGAGGAATATTTGCAGCTGTTGTTTCACAAAGCCCTTCCTTCTTTGTGACTTTTTGAAAAAGCTTTGGTTTATCAGATTGAGATGATTGAGGTACAAACTTGGTTTGAAATTTATTTTTCACTTTATGCATTTCCTTCTTAATGATTTTCTCTTTGTTGAATTTTAAACCCTTGTTATACCAGCATTCATCAGTAAGATGATTAAACAAACCACATATTTCACATGGCTTTCTTTTCATCTTTTCTTGATCAACTGCTGAAGAAGATGAAACTACTGAAGATTTGTTCTTTAGTACTTTCTTCCTTTCAGTACTTTTGGGAAGTACTGAAGGATTTTCAACAACTAAAGATTTGTTCTTCAGAAGTTTTCTATCAGTGCTTTTGAGATTCCTGATAGATTTTTCAGCAGTTGTCAAGGAATGCTTGTTTTCCTCTGATTTGAAATGCTCTTCAGGTGTTGTGTTTTGTCCTTCAGTACTTTGAGTACCTTGTGGAACAACACCTGAATTTTTCAGTCTCTTCTTGATCAAGTGTTTCGAAGAAGTGGGACCATCAGTAATTTGATTAGCTAAGGTACTCACACTATCTTCATCCTCAGATTTTGAATTATCATTTGAGGATGAAACACCTGATGATGTGGTTTGGGAATGACAGTCATCCTCAGATTTTACTTCTAATTTGGGAGTAAAATCTGTAGGAGGTATGGTATGATTATACCCAATCCCAAACTTCACATTAGAAAAACTTTGCTTACTGAGAAGCATTTCAAATCCCTTGCATGATGTTACCCAGCGTTCACAATCAACTTTGGTAGCTGCAAGTGTTTCTTTGAGATTCTTGTGATTTTCCAGAATGACCTCTACCTTTGCTTTTTCATCAGTGATTTGACACTTAAGTTTATAAATCTCCTCATCCTTCTCTTTTAAAACAGACTCAAACTAAGTTTTTCTTTTGGAAATTGCTTTTTCCAGGTCAAGGTTTTGATTAATTAAAGCTACATTTGCTTCCCTAATAGAAACAAAAGCAGCTATGCATGACTCAGAACATAACTTGGCCTTAGCCTCAGAAGATAACTGTGGTACCTGTGATGATGAAGGATTTTCATCAGTGGACTCCAGGGCCATTAGAGCAAGATTTCCAAAAGGGTTTTCACCACCATGTTGACCAGCACCAGCAAATTGTTCAGAATAACCAGAGACATCATCTGGTAAGCTGCTCTAGTCAACAACCTCAGGGGTGAAAAAGCTCTGATGAGATTGAGATTGAGATTGCTGATTTGTTTGAGATGGTTGAGGATCAGGTAGAGCATGTGGTTGTTGAGCCATGGGTATGGGAACTTGACCAGACTGAGGCATGTAAAAACATGGGTAAGGATATGGCATTGGACTTTGAGGAACAAAGTATGCAGGAGATGATTGATGTTGTGAATGATGATCAGAACTGGTAGAATGTTGCCCTTTGGATTGTGAGCTATTGCTTGGAAAAGTCACAAAGGGTGCAGATGAGTTAGATCCAGATGATCTACACTCTCTAGCAAAATGTCCAAGTCTATGGCACTTGTGACATCTCAACTTACTCTTGTCAAAACCAACCTTGGTTTTGCCAGAGAGACCAGGGAATTTTCAACCTGTTCTTTTGTAAAACTTTTGAGATCTGATATTGATCAATGCCATTTGGCTCAGAATATCCATCTCTTCTAGATTATCATCAGCAATTCCTTTCAAATCATCCATCATAAAACACAAATTATCAACACTAAAACCTGAGTTACCCTCAACTCCAACAAAAGCATGATTTCCACTGTTTGAAGAGAAATCAATATGCTCATCATATGAACTTTCAGATGAAGCATATTCAGACTCATGACCAACCAGAGCAGTGTTACCTGGTACAAAGTCATCAGTGAGCTTTCCAGATGAAGATAGTTTCCTTTTCTGTTCTATCTCTCTCTCAAATGTTAAGAGTTTCCCATGAAGTTGGGTGAGAGATAGAGTATCCAGATTTGCACTAGAGCGTAGAACAATGGTATAAGTGTCCCATCTCTCAGGCAGGGATCTGAGGAATCTGTTATTCATCTGGCTATTTGTGTATTCATGTTGAACCATTTTTAGCTAAGAGATCAAACATGAAAACCGCTCAAACTGTTGAGTCAATGTCTCACCCTTCCTATGAGAGAATGTCTCATATTGCTGGGCAAGGATTTCTCTGTTGTTTGCTAAGACCTCATCAGTTCCTCCAAATTGTTCCTTCAGAGCAACCCAGAGATCATAAGCAGTTTCATGATGCATAAGCCCAGAGTAGATTTCATTAGGCAGTGCCATGGCCAGAATTCCATGGGCTTTAGCATCAATCTCAAACAGCTTTAAATCCTCATCAGAATATTGTTCCTTCTTCTTAGGAACCATCTCATTGGTTTCAGGATTACTCACCATAGGCTTATTTGGTCCATGAACCACAGACTTCCAACAACCTGAACTGTTAACAGACAGGTGATGGAGCATTCAGCGTTGCCATATGTTATACTCACTTCCTAACAAGCATCGGAGGCTTAGTTGAGGAGCCAGTATTGTGAGGATCATTGATTGAAGTAGTCATTTTCACTAATTCAATCGAATTCAATGAGATTAAAATCAGTCTAGTTTAAAAACTCAACAACACAATTAGAAAACACAATTAGAATCTCAATTAATTAACCGGAAGCGACAGAATATCAACCTCTATAATCAATTCTTGCAAAAATGCTAATTCGATCAAATTTAGCTATCAAAAGAGCAGTTTCAATGATCAATTGTTAGATCGATCAATGATTAACCAGCTCTGATACCATTTGATAGGATCGGATCAATTAGATTTGAATTTTGCAGCGGATTATAACAAAATAAGATCGAATTCAAGCAAGAAAATGATGAATATGCGAACACACAATTACGATTATAGAGAGAGAATATTTCTGTTAAAGGAATGTTTTCATTCACGCGTAATGCTTCTGTTGCAAAACAACTAGGTCAACATTCCTTATATAGTGGAATGTGACGTCTGCTGATGTCACTTGATAGTGACATCTAACAGAATTATACAAACAACTGAAATAATGCAAACTACTGAAATGTTCACAATAACTGATCACATCTCAGCGAATGCTAAGTACAAGAACATAAAACTACTGACTTACAACTACCTAAACAATAAACTACTGAAAGATAAAATACAAGTACTGAAAAGAAAAAACCATCACAACTACTGAAGTTAATAACTTCAGCTGTTGTGACAACTACTGATCACTCTGGTCTTCAGTCTTCGTCTTCAGTACTTTACTTTCAGACTTTGTCTTCAGTTCTTTACTTTCAGACTTTGTCTTCAGACCTTTGTAATCAGCTGATGTCTTCAGCTGTTGTGATCTTCTTCAGCAGTTGTAATGTCTGTGGGACTTAGAGGTTTTTCTGATCAGGCTCATTGGTTCTTTTGGTCCAACATTGTCCAAGGCTCATAATCCATATGCTTAGTCCAATCCAATGAACGTCTCACTATCACTGGTTCTAACTCCCATTAGCCCTTTCTAGACATTTAATGTACAATTCAAGTACTAAACGTGTCTAAAGTTCTAATCATAGTTCAAGTCCACGTTAAGTCAAGGTCAACATTTCGCCAAAGCCAAAAATAAAAGTAAAAGTCAAGGTCAAATCACCTATTTTAGTGACGGATGTTACATGATTCACCATCATGCTTGTACATAGACCAATCATCTTTTATGCAAAGTGGTGGTTCAGGTATCATCTATATCAGTGGTTTAATAATGAACCAATCCACTTCTAATAAAAACCTTGGTGCCACTTTCCATAATCTTCATAGTTAGCTTTCCATATAGCAATGCTTCTAATTGTTCCAAATCACTAACAGGGTCAACTTTCCTTTGTTGTAGTTAGTAAATTCACAAATTCATCACCAAACTGATCTTACTATGTTGGAATATCATGACGCACAACCTTCCACTTGGTTAGGCTTAAGACACACTTCCATCTTTTTACTAACCTCATTCTTTGCGTCCTCTACCAATGAATCCTTCATCATGTCATCCTCACAAAACAAATGTGACACACAATATGGACCCCTACGACCATTGACTCATGAAAGATTGTCCAGTAAGGATCAAAGGATTGTTGCGCATCATCCATAATCATGCTTTGATTTTTCAAACCTAAATTAGTTTTTCTGGGGTTGGCCCTTTCAAATTTCTGAAACAATCTTCATAACCTAAATTATTTTCATTAAATCGTAAACCTCATGCACTAGATTTTTATAATGTTTCAATTCTATGCGAGTACTCATTGCCTTTAATTCTCTCTTCTTCTGTTCAGTGCTACTTTAACCCCAATATGGAGACAATTATTTTAAGTAATAAGCATATGATTAATGGTGTCTGCCACAGATCTCGCATCAAGTCTCTAAGTATTGATTAACCTGTTGTTTGTACATTTTACTCAAAGTAGTATGCGAGATACTAGCAACGATAATAAGAAAAAATCTTAAGAAAATTAATGTAACACCCCGAAAAGTCAAAACGAGTCATTAAGGATAATGGGCTTAATTATTGGGTATTTAATAAGGTAAAGAAATGGCCATGGGCTAAATTAGGCTTATTGGGTAGTAGCCTATGGGATTAAAAGCCCATAATCAGCCCTTAAGCAACCAAATCAGCCTTCATCTTTCTCATTTGCAACCCTAGCCACCAAATTCGTAGAGAGAGAAAGTGAAGAAAACTCAAGATTTGGAGCTTCAAAGGTTAAAGGATTGAAGATCTGAACAATTAAGCATCAAACCACAAGAAAGGAGCAACAAGTCCAGATAATAATCGACCTCTAAACCCTTCTGTAGATCAAACCCGGATTCTAGGGTTTTGGGTTTTGAAAAGTTGCAAATAATCGCATAAAGGTCACATTTTTACGTATGAAAACATGTATAAAGCTTAGATTTATCCTCATGGATGATAAACTAAGGGTTTGGACGTAAAAAGTTGCGATTTTGGGTTAAAAATGGGTTGGTTCATCATTTCAGCTCGATCTGCGAAACTGTATATGCATCCAGCGAAATTGCATATTCAAGCTGCGAAACTATGGGTTTTCTGCGAAACTATAGTTTCGCAGGTAATTTCGCAGCCATGGAAATTCCAACGAAAGTTGGGCGAAACTGCCATGCGAAACTGGTAGTGAAACTGTCAGCAAAACTGGCAGCGAAACTGGCAGTGAACTGCTTTTCTGGCAGCGAAATTAGTAGCGAATTTAGGCAGAAATTAACCCCTCTAAGTGTTAACTTATCTGCAAGCTGTGTTGTGTGATCCTAGCCTAGAAAGTTTAGTCTAGAAGATTACTCACTGTATCCAGGTGAGTTCTAGATCCCCTATTTATAAGTTTTTCCATGTTTTGGGGCTATTATGCATACTAAATATACGTTTTTAAATGACCAAGATTTTAAGAGGTTTTAACAGGAAGATCGATTTTTCTATAAGGAAATGTGTTATATAAATACTTAAAACTAAAAAAATTCCGTGCTAACCTGGCAGCCCAGCCCCAGCCAGGGGCGTTGCCCCTTGGACCCCACTAGGGGCTGCTGCCCCTAGGACCCCCCTGTCAGGGGCTGCCGCCCCTGAACCCCCGCTGTCTCGGGGCGGGTTGGTGATGTTTTATGATGGTATGTACTTGATATGTTGTGTTGTTTATCTGTTAAGTATTATATATATTAAAGTGGAAGATGATATTAATGAAAAGTGAAACTTAATGAATGTTACCCCCGGGCCCATTTGATGATGAAAAGTCTTGCAAGCACTATGATCAACTTCACTTACGTGAGTCTGATGTATGATGATTGATCTGTATTCATGAGCGCGCTATGTGCTGGGCAGTGTGGATAAACTGTCGGGGGTTAGCTACCATGATGATGTGTACCGACAGGGATCGACATTCGTTGTCGATCAACATGGAGCTCTTGCTTTGTGCAATCTCGTTTGTGATGAAAATGAAAGATAATGAAAGAATGAAAGATAATGAACATGCTTAATTTGATGCAAGAAATGTTATGTATTATGATGTATGAGTGGTCATTATATGAAGGATAAAGTTTATATTTTCTTATATTATTTAAAACTAGGATTCGCTCAATGAAGCTGACTTTTATGCATAATAGTTGGCAGGTAAATTGCAGGATCAGGTTTTATCACTTAACACTTGTGATTCTCTCAAACTCACTTATAATATCACTCAAACAAGATGAAGCAATGCCTTTAACAAGAGTTGATAATAATATAATAAGTAATCAAAGGAACAAACAGAAGTATTTTCAAGGTACTTGTATATATTACTTCTCAACTCAAGATTACAAGACACTTACAAGCATAAAACAAGAGTTACAATGAGAAACTATATATACTAGATCCTACAGCCGGTTATACTTGATACCAGCTGGAAACCTACGACTAAAGCATATACTACAATGCTATAATTAAGGTATCTTAGATAAAGTATTATCTAAGATATGGTAGTCATGATATGTCCATGACTTACCTTTTGTCACCAACTAAAGATGGCAACTGTACTTAACATAAAAAGGTAAACAGTAGATTAAAGTATGGTCAACTACATGGCTTTTAAGAAAACGCCATGCAGTATCTCAGAGATTTGCAGCGGACTGTCAGACAGACCATACTTATGTCTACTGGATAATAGAAATGTCTTCCGAAGGTTAACTGGCTTCGGAAGAACAAGTTCTTCCGAAGCCACTTATACTTCGGAAGATGCTTATATGCTTCCGAGGCTTTGAGGACTTCTTTATACTTCGGAAGTTGACTTCAGAACTTTGTCTTTAAGTCTTGATCTTCGGAAGTAACTTCTTTATCTTCGGAAGTTGGAGTTTTCCTTCGGAAGTGTATTTTACACTTAGACTTCGGAAGAGCTCCTTCTTCCTTCGGAAGTTCCACACTTGGCTTCGGAAGTCCTTTGTATGTTGTACTCAAAATCTTCTAAGTGACATAGTTTTGGTTGCAACAGCCTCTCTAGATCCAACAAACTCCCCTAGGCTGATGCTACCAAAACTTCACTTATTTCTGCTTCTCAAAGTTTTCAGCACCAGGGACAAAAGATATTTGTCTGTCTCTCTGTTCTTCCCGGAAGTAGTGCTGAGAAGCTTGTACAAGTCATTCGTGGATAGGAGATCCAGTCTATCACTTTGAATGACATGTACCCTTTGTTGTGACCCCCTGAAGAGAGTTAGTTGACGGGAGTTGTAGTCATACTCCCATCTAACTATGGACTCAAGTTCAGCACCTTCAACCATTTGAAGAAATGCTTTGCCTTTGGTTGCTGATCCTTTCCTTTCCTCCTCCTCTCTCAGTTTTGACTCCTCTTCGACCTTGCTTCTGGCAGTAAGCTCGGCCATGTGAAGGCTGCCTAGATGATTTCTGATGTGGGCAGCTACATCGGAGTTTGAAGGGTTGGAGAATGGTTTCTCTGCTAACTCAGCAATATCAAATCTGCTTAAGTGTAGCAGAGATGAGGCATTCAGCCTGTTAATCTCACCATTCTCTCTCTCAACAACAAAGTTGTGAGAAGAGTTTTCGAACCTCCACTGGACTATCTTCTTTCTGGGTACAAGAGATTGTCTTGGTACCCTATCTCCTTTCTTTGTATCCAGTAGAGTCACCAGCTTTCTCCTCAGCTTCTTTTCTTCCTCATTCAATGTATCTGAATTGAGGCCAAGGAGTTTTGTAGCTTGGTCCAAAGTTCCTCTGGGCAGATCAAGAAACTCATCTCTTGTGAGGGAACTTGAGGATCCATCAACATAAGTCAGATTGACTGAATCTTCCTCACAGGAGATGTCGCTCAGAGTTGTGCAGTCGATGAGCTTAGTTTTGATCTCCTTGAATTCCTCCATAGAGAGATGTTTGGAAGGCTGAGGTGATGGTTTGATTGGTTGTTGGGTAGGTTTAGGAGTTTGGGTTCTGGCTAAGGTTTTGGGTTGGATGATGGGTAATTTAGGTGGTTGAGGTGAAGAGGTTGGTAGTTGTGATGGTGTAGGTTCAGGGGTGAAAGGTTCAGGTTCAGTTTTAATTGGGAAGGGAAAGGGTATAGGTTCAGGTTGAGGTTAGGTTTGGATTTTGGGTTGAGAGGTTGCTTTGAAGGTCATCCCCTGTCCCCTTCTATACATCTCTTTTCTTCTCCCCGCACGAATGTCAGCCTTGATGTCACTGACATGTCGTTGGAGAGTCTTCTCAGACATTGGACCCACCTGCCTGCCAGAGAATCCATGAGCTTTAAGATAGTTCTTCATCCAAGCTTTCTCACCTATCTTCTTGGCGGCAGACAGACCAGCCTCTTCTTCTTTCTTCCTCTTCTCCACCAGCTTCTCCCTTGCAGCTCTCTTTCTCTCCTTCTCCATTTGATATTGCTCTTTGTTGAAGAGCCATAAGATCGTATCACTATTGTGTGGAGACAACTCCTCTTGAGAGAATCCTCTGGAGAGTAGGAAAGTGATCCTTTCTCTCCTGAGCTGCAGATCAGCTTCTCTTTCTTTTCTCAGCCTTTCTTCTTCCAAGGCCAACCTTGCAGCCTCTTCTTTTTGCTGTCTTTGCAGCAAGGTTGCCTTTTCAAGCTCTATCAGCTCCTCAAATGGTAGCAGGAGTACATCTTCCAAAGCATCCCCTAGACTGTCAAGTCTATCGATTACCTCCACCCTTCTTCGATTGTTGACTGCCTCCTGGTTGGCTGCAGCTGCTTTGGTACTTGCAGCTAACAGTTTCCCAGTTGGTAGTCTACCTTTCCTTCTGAGCTTCTCCAACCTTTCTTCTTCCAGAAGCTCTTCCGAAGTCATCTTCCTCTTGCCTTTAATATCTTCGGAAGTGCTAGACTTTGGTGGTTCTTGGATAGAAGATCCAGGTTGGGTGGTAGAGGTAGGAGCTTGGGTCAAAGGACCTTAGAAAGCCAATGAACGCTGGCCTCTTGTTCCATAACTCATAAGGGGTCTTTCCATGTGGCTTTACTACAAGAACTTTGTTCTGCACATAGCATGCAGTGCTGACTGCCTCTGCCCAGAATGTTAGAGGCAGCTTTGAATCAGCTAACATAGTCCGAGCAGCCTCAATAAGTGTCCTATTTCTCCTCTCAGCAACACCATTTTGTTGAGGAGTTCTAGGAGCACTGTATTGTCTGGCAATCCCTTTTGAGTTACAAAATGAGTCAAGAACAAAGTTCTTAAACTCAGTCCCTTGATCACTTCTAATTATTTTAACCTTGTGATCAACTTGATTTTCTATTTTAAGAATAACAGATTTTAAGGTTTCAGCAATTTCATCTTTAGTTCTTAAAAAGAATACCCATGTAAATCTAGTAAAATCATCAACTACCACAAGGCAATATGATTTCCTTCCAATGCTCATTATACTTGTGGGACCAAATAGATCCATGTGCAATAAGTGTAATGGAGTAGTGATAGAGTTAACAACCTTGGATTTATGAGAAGACCTGTGTTGTTTCCCTTTCAGGCAAGCAACACAGTTATCTTTGCAGAAAAATTCCTTTTTAGGCAAACCATGTACCAAGTTATTTTTAGCCAATTTATTCATTGTCTTAAAATTAACATGACACGTTCGTTTATGCCATAGTGTTGACTCATCACTATCAGCTTTGGAAAGAAAGCATGACACTTCTCCCATTGGGGAAGCATTGTTCATATCAAGCTTGTACATATCCCCACTCCTGGGAGATCTAAGAAGCACCAATTCCTGAGGAATTGTCATCCCAGGTTTGAGGATGATGCACTCATGTTCTGTGAAAAGCATTTGATGCTTTTGATCACAGAATTGAGAAACACTTAACAGGTTGTGTTCAAGCTGTTTGACAAAATTAACTTTGTCAACCTTTAACTTTCCATTGGATATACTTCCTCTGCCAGAAATATATCCTCCGGCCTCACCTCCAAACTGGACAGGACCTCCATCATAATGTTGAAATTGTTGAAGGAGAGATCTGTTCCCTGTCATGTGCCTGGAGCATCCACTATCTACAATCCAAATGTTGTTATTCTTGTCATATGGATGTCCCTGCACATAAGGTGAGATAATTAGTTTTGATTGGAAACCCAAGCCTTGTTGGTCTTGGGTTCTTCCAATGAGAGTGACATGATTGAACCAAAATTCATGCATGGGGGTTCAATTGATGTCTTTGAAGAAGAGGTTTGGGCTATAGCATCTTCCTTGATTTTCCATTCCATCCCTTGGTTGATCATAGAAGATGAGCTTGATGAAGCTTTTGTAGCTTGGCATTCTTCCGAAGCTTCTTTCTTTTCGGAAGAGACCTTCACCACCTTTTCTTCCGAAGCAGTCTTCTTCTGGGATGGTTTCAAGGGGACTCTTTTGTGAGTCTTTGCAGCTTTAACTTCCGAAGCCTTTTTCCTTTCGGAAGAAGAGTTTTCTTCCGAGAGAAGCCTTGCTTCGGAAACAAGCTTTCCCTTTTTCATCACTTGAACCATTTGATATGGTCCAAATGTGAAACCTTCCCTGACTCCTTCTCTTTTAACATTATTTGCATAATGTGTGCTAGTAGGATTGTAGTAACAATTTTTAGCCATGTGGTTTTGTAGACCACACATTATGCATGCAATGTTAACTTTCTGGGAATGAGAGGGTTGATGTTTCTTGTTCTTTTTCTCCTCATTAGCAACCTTTCCCTTTAACTTCTGATCCTTTGGTAGGATAGGAGTACTGGTACTGTACTCTTTTCCTGAATCAGAAGGTCCAACCACCTGAAATCCTGCTGATATGAATACACCCTTTTGCTTTGGGTCTATCTTCAGTTTGGATTCAGCCACCTTCTTGGCAGTTTTTCTGGCTGCTTTAGCCCTGCTTCTTCTGGCTTTGGTGGTCAGGGTTTGATCATCATTGGCTGGGGAGGGCACAATTACCTGTTCCTTCCCTGTGATGGTCATGGTCTCCATAGTTGCATCACTCTTTGACTCTTTAGAAGGTGGGTCAACAGATGGAACCTCTTGCTCTTCAGTACCACACCTTGGTTGTCTTACAGACTCATAAGAGTGTGGTGGAGCAATTTCATTGGTTCCCAACCCACTTTTGTTTTGATAACAAAGTTTGGAGTGAGAGGATGATGCAAGTATGGCTTGGAAGTTTTGCTCGGAAATAGCATACTTCCTGGCTTGAGCCTTAGCAGTGACAAGCTGGGCTTGAGCCTCAGTCAATTTGGATATTAAATCCTTGATATGAGTTTTGTAGTTGGTGTGTTCATGTTTTAAAAGAGACACAGTTTTCTCTAACTCCTCAATTTTCTTTTGGTAGTCAGATTCAGCCCTTTTAAAGTCAGATTTTAACACATTTAAAGACTCAATATCAGATTTAATTTCCATATTGTAGTCCTGGTACAATTTAACCTTAGCAATACAAGCAGGGGTACAGAGATGTTCATATACCTTATTTTCATCTGTTCCTGCCATAAGTGCTTGGGCAGGAGTCACATCTTGAACCATAAAGCTCCAGTCAACTTCTTGAGCCATTGCTGCTGTTTCAGTTGACTTTCCGTTGGGCTTTGGTGTGGAAGGATGTGTGGAGGCCTGTGAGGTTCCCGGGTTAGACTTGGGAGCCTTGCATTCCCTTGCAAAATGGCCAAGCTGGTTACAGTTGTAACATTTAGCCTTGCTTTTGTCAAACCCAAACTTGCTAGTGATTGGGTTTTGAGGGAATTGCCTTCCAGTTCTCATAAAGAACTTCTTCGCTCTGTAGGTTTGAAGAGCCATTTGTTGGACAATGTCCACATACTCTATGTCATCTGGACTGAAGCACTCAAGATCATCAAAGCAGAATTGATGATCATTGGACTGTCCACTCCCTGAGACAAACGCACAGCCCTCCTGAAAGGAGCTTTGCTGAGCTTGATGAGATCTTGGAGTCTCAGGGAATGTGATGTAAGGCCCAGATGAACAAGATGGCTGTTGGGTGTATGACAGGTACTGCTGAGGCTGGGAGATACGTGAGCCTTCAGCAACCATTAAAGCGTTGTTAGCAGGAAGGCTCAAGGGTCTGCTTGCTTGGTGACCCTTCTTGCTTTCCATTTCCAAACGGTATCCATCAAGGATCCCATAGAGTTCGGTCATGGTGAGTGTGTTTAAATTCTATGTTCTCTTGATGGAGACACAGTAGAAAGTCCACTCATTGGGTAGAGCACTCATAAACTTTCTAGTAAGGTCTCTAAGTTCTTGAGTGATTCCCACAGATTGGAGGGAAGAGATAAGATCCATATACCTGAAATATTGCTGGCTAAAAGTTTCTCCAGCAACATAGGTGAAGTTCTCAAACTGCTGCTTCAGTGAGTCCTTCTTTGAATCATTAGAGCTTGAGTACATTTGAGCAAGAGCATCAAAGAGTTCTTTGGCTGACTTACAATGCTCAAACCCCACCATGATGGAGTTTGGGATTGCAGTCATAAGAACAGTCATAGCATTTCTGTCTATATCAAGCTTCTTCCTGTCTTCATCGGAGTAGTCTTCAACGGCCTTCTCGATCATGGCACCGTTTCCACCAGCAACTTTTGGCATGTACGGGCCATTAACGATGGACTGCCACATCTTGCTATCCTGGTATCTAATGACGCCTTCCATTCTTCTGCTCCAAGACCTGAAGTTTTCAGGGTCGATGATGGGAGCTTTGGTCATCGTTCCCATTTCAACTTCAGATTTGATGAGGGCCATTTTTGAGTGAGGTATAAAGAGGAGTGAAAAACTGGTTGATTAGGATGGTAAGATCTCACAATCAAGAGCCTAAAAAGCTCTGATACCAATTGCAGAATCGGGTTTTGTCACTTAACACTTGTGATTCTCTCAAACTCACTTATAATATCACTCAAACAAGATGAAGCAATGCCTTTAACAAGAGTTGATAATAATATAATAAGTAATCAAAGGAACAAACAGAAGTATTTTCAAGGTACTTGTATATATTACTTCTCAACTCAAGATTACAAGACACTTACAAGCATAAAACAAGAGTTACAATGAGAAACTATATATACTAGATCCTACAGCCGGTTATACTTGATACCAGCTGGAAACCTACGACTAAAGCATATACTACAATGCTATAGTTAAGGTATCTTAGATAAAGTATTATTCAAGATATGGTAGTCATGACATGTCCATGACTTACCTTTTGTCACCAACTAAAGATGGCAACTGTACTTAACATAAAAAGGTAAACAGTAGATTAAAGTGTGGTCAACTACATGGCTTTTGAGAAAACGCCATGCAGTATCTCAGAGATTTGCAGCGGACTGTCAGACAGACCATACTTATGTCTACTGGATAATAGAAGTGTCTTCTGAAGGTTAACTGGCTTCGGAAGAACAAGTTCTTCCGAAGCCACTTATACTTCGGAAGATGCTTCTATGCTTCCGAGGCTTTGAGGACTTCTTTATACTTCGGAAGTTGACTTCAGAACTTTGTCTTTAAGTCTTGATCTTCGGAAGTAACTTCTTTATCTTCGGAAGTTGGAGTTTTCCTTCGGAAGTGTATTTTACACTTAGACTTCGGAAGAGCTCTTTCTTCCTTCGGAAGTTCCACACTTGGCTTCGGAAGTCCTTTGTATGTTGTACTCAAAATCTTCTAAGTGACATAGTTTTGGTTGCAACAGCCTCTCTAGATCCAACATAAATGTTGATGCTGAGGATGGCACCGGTTGGAGGCTACTTGGATGGCAATGGATGGCATTCATGTTTATGAAATCTTTTATTGTAATTTAAAGGAAAAATTACTATGTTTTATTTACAATTAAAGAACAAATGTATGATCACAATATCAACTGCAAGTTTTAAGTAAATGATTATTTTATTCCGCTGCATTGTTTTGTTATTAAAATGATTTTATGCTATGATTAACCAACTGTGAGGTTTCCCGGGAACGGGGGCCTTACAATTAAAGAACCTAAAGAAAAATTAAAACCCTAGAAAAACATATTATACTTGAATGAAAAAACAATAAACACAAATGGCTAGATCCTCGACTCAGGTCATTCTCGATGTTGCCCAACAAGTGTGCTTGGTAAGAATGCCAAAAACTTAACATGTGAAAAAACATATATTAATCTTTATATAGAAAAAAAATTCACAATTTAGTTTTAAAAAAGATTCACCAAACTAAACCTCATACAAACGACAATTTACCGATCACAATGGAGTATAGCAAAATAAGTCTGGATATCAAACCCCAAGACACTATCGGCGGCTCTTAATAATAAACCTTTATTGAATTTAAACCTAATTATGAAAGTAGGAATTTTTTAATATTAATAAAATTATATTAATAAAAATGAAACTTTTAATTTAAGCAGACCAGTTAAAAAACACAACTAACACAAACGAAGTCAAATATGGAGAATCAACTACTTAGAATTGAAAATCCTATTATCATTTAAACTATTATAGGATTGATTGACTCAATGGTAACCAATTTTTAAATTACAACTAACATGGTGTAACAACCTAACCTCCAGGCACAACCAGTTGTATCAATCAGACAATAATACCCAATGTAAGACTTAATCATACAAGACCATAAAATCTAGACTGAAAATTTAAGCCTTAATAATATGACATAAAAATCACATGTCCATCGTGTTCGAATTACAAAACATCATCAATACACTACCTAGGTAGGTCAAATCCAGTCAACATCTTCTACATAAAGAATTTGTTCAAACTTAACTCGTTAAGTCGCCTTAACAACGTTGCTTGTGATTTATAACAAATGACTATAAAGTAGTACACAACCATTACAAAGTGTGCCAGTAAATATCAACAAATTAAATCTATACCAAAGTCGCTACAATGAGCATTAGTTTTAACCACATATATTCCACTCCAAGGTTTATTATATAAACAATAGGATGGTAGGTTAAAGGCACAATGGTCGACTAAATCCACACCATCAATCCAGCTCAACCGTATCCACAGTCTCTACTGTGGCCTCAAACTAGCCCCAGTACTTTCTATAGATCTTTGTTCTAGCGTTAGATCATCATTATCCCCTAGCACTATACATTGTCTTTGATTTGGCCTCGAACTAGTCTTATCCTATCCATAGTTTTTGGTGTAGCATCAAATTGAGATGCACCAAAAAGTATGGCTTTCCTATCTAGATGGATCCAACTAAGTACACGTATGCCTTGATTCACCATTGGCTTTCCTACCTAGATGGATCCAACTAAACTATTTGCCCATGCCTAGTTCTCACCATTGTCTCGATTCACCTAAGACCATGGATACCTTGGTCTTTTCAGATTGTTTTACTTCTCCATACAATTGGAAACATTTTTATCAATTCTTTAACAAGCTCGAATACAGTCCCAAAATATTAAGAAAAAATACGCTATTTTGTAATCCTATATTAAACTTCAACCATGCAAAACCCTTGGGGTACCCCACCCAAGTTAATTTATTTGATCGACCCTAGTCATGTCAATAACCTCATACTAGAGTTTTCATGACTGCTAATCATCACTTCCGACACAGCTCATGACAAAAACACGTCGAAGAGCTAGGGTTCACGCACACACCCGACACAAGGACTAGATGGACATATCTTGCAATAACCCTAAAATCTTTATATGTTCGTTCCTATGTCAACCACAAGGTTTGGACACTAACATATTTTACCCATTTCATATAGAATCCAGAATTTGTCTCGCAACAAATTTGTTTATGAAAACTAGGCTGTAAGGATTCCTTTAAGTCTGATGCAAACCAAAACATCCAATGTCTCTCTGCGAGTAATGCACTAAGTACTGAAGAAGAAATGCTTCGGAAGTTTTACACCATACACTAGAAATATTCTAAGTGTAAAATCTTCCGAAGCCAAGACCAATATCTTCCGAAGCCAAATATGAAGTCTTCCAAAGCCTCAGAGACAAAGTCTTCTAAAGCTTCATCCTATGAAGACAGATTTCTTCCGAAGACTTTTAGTAACATGCTTTATCTGATGTACTGTTCCATAAAGCTGGACACCTTTCCACTGCATCTCTGTAAAGTCACCAACTTACATGAGTTGGTGAAAAGGTCCATGTTTTTGGTAACTGTACATTGAGGTCTTAAGTCTGTAACTTTCTGTTAGGATCTGGTATTTGAACGAAACACCAACTGATTAACGTGTTAACCAAACCAAATAGTGCGGAATCCTATTTGATTGGCGATCCAATCAGTGAGAACGCATGTAGAAACAATAGGGTATTGAATCTAACGTTAAGAATCGATTAGGAATCGATCTACAACGTTCTATGAACTTGGAGTATAAACTTGGAGGCTTCTGGACGGCTAGGGTACGTCTGGAGTCGAATTGGAATGAATGCTTCCGTTTTTCCATGAATTAGGTGGTATTTATAGGTTAGGGTTGCTCATTCGGGCGACTGAACCATTAGTATGGTTCAGTTGTGCGATTGAGCCATGCGGTTGATCCATTCGCACGACTGAGTGTTCAGTCGTGCGACTGAGCCAATCTCATGTTACAATCATACGACTGATTCAGTATCCTGGTTCAGTCGTGCGACTGAGTCATTCGCCTGAAATTGTTCATGCGTATGGTCCATTCGCATGGGCCGTTCGCATGAGAACTTCATATTGCTAAGTTTGAATGTATTCATTAATATAACATTATGTGTATCAATCAAACCATCACAAACCTATATAACCAATTCAATATCAACTCATTAATGAACTATTAAACATTATAAATCACAAACAAACATTCTCATTTCATTAATATCCCAACCATTACATAAGTGTAAGACAAACAAGACCTATTACATTCATATCAGGATCTAGGTACATATGTATCAACACTTTCTACTTTATGTACTTTATCCTTTTTGTAATAGATAAGGATGTGAGCTATGGCATGTCATAGTCACAAGGTCAAAAGGAAGATATGCCTTTTGATTCTACAATTGATTTTATTTGTGTCTAGTCAATTGTATCCAGCTGGCTTTCAAAGTATAGCCGGCTGTAGGTTGTAGTATAAGTATTCCAAGTTCTAGTATCTTTCTTCATGCTTTGTAACACTTGTAATAGAACTTGAGAAAGCAATATACTACCTCCTTGAAACCCAAATCTCTTGTTCTGTCTCTTTATCATTACTCGTGTTCTTTGTATCATTATCTTGGTTAATCCAGTTTACTGTTTGATCAAGTTTAGTTAATCTCCTCTTTGTGTTGTTGTGTTGTAATTGTTAAGCCCTTAACCGGTCCTGCAATTGGTATCAGAGTATTTCAGGCTCTTGATATAAGATCTCACCATCTTAAGATCCCTCAAACACACAAATACTAAACTTTCAAAATGGCATCCATTTCAAAGACTGATATGGAGACTGGAACCATGAACAAGTCCCCACTGATCACTCTTGATGACTTTGATACCTGGTGTATGAGAATGGAAGGTTTCATCAGGTCTCTAGACTTAAGAATGTGAGAATCTATTGAAAATGGACCTTTCATACCCAGCACTCCTTCTGCTACTGGTGCTGGTATGATCCCCAAAGATGTGGCCAACTACTCTGATGAAGATAGGAAGAGAGTAGAGATTGATAGAAAGGCCATGACTGCTCTTCAAACTGCCCTTCCAAACTCTGTGTACAGAAGTTTCAAGAAGTGCAAAACAGCTAAACAGTTGTGGGATGCACTAAAACTGATGTATGAAGGCTCCTCTGAAGCCAAGGAGAACAAGAAGGATCTCCTGAAGCAGCAGTTTGAAAACTTCACCTTCAAAACAGGTGAAACTATGACTCAGCAATACTTTAGGTATGTTGAGATAGTGGATACCCTTGTGGATGGAGGAGTTCCTCTTGAAAACAGAGACATTGTAAGGAAGTTCATGTCCTCACTTCCTAGGCAATGGACACACTACTGTGTGATGATCAGGAGGACTGAAAATCTCAAAACTCTTACTCTGACAGAGTTATATGGGATTCTCAGTGGCTACCAGATGGAGATGAACATGCAAGGTTCATCTGGCAACTCCAACAATCAAATGGGTTGAGCCCTGCATGCGGTTGAAAGGGATAGCATAGAACCCCAACATCATCTCATATGCTACCCTGAAAACTCACCAAAAGGTCCTTTCATCACCTTCCCAGAGACACCTAGGGAGAACTACACTCAAGGAAGCCCATTTCAAGAGACAAGCTCTTCTCAAGCTTTTATGTCTTCTGATGAAAGTTGTGGTAACTCTCTTTTCACTCTTGAAGACTTGGATTGTATCCATCCAGATGACCTGGAATATATGAAAATAGTTCAGCAGATGGCTCTTCTCACTCATAGAGCCAAGAAGTTCTATAAGAGAACTGGAAGGAGGTTTCCAAGCAATGCAACCAGTGGAAAGTTTGGCTTGGATAAAAGCAAAGTCAAGTGTTACAACTGTAACTTGATGGGCCATTTTGCTAGAGAGTGTAAGGCACCTAAAACAAATGGTGGCCAAGCACAAACCAGACCAAACTACACTGACAAAGCCCCTCAGAATGAGAAGCCAAAGCAACAAGCTGCTGTTGCTGTTGAAGAAGGAGGCTTTGACTGGAGCTTTCAGGTGGAAGATGCTTCTCCAAACCAAGCACTAATGGCAGATCATGATGAAGCCAAGGTATTGGAACATCTCTGTACTCCTGAATGCATTGCTAAAGTTAACAGATATAGGTCCTATAACTTGGAAACAAGATCTGATCTTGAGTCCTTAAACATTTTAAAATCTGATTTTAGAAAGTCTGAAAATGATTATAAGCTAAAGATAGAGGACATAGAGAAAACCATTTCAGTACTAAAACATGAACGTACAGATTTAAGGACTCAAATCCAAGATCTCATAACTAAGCTGACTGAGTGCCAGGCTGAGCTTGTGATCAGCAAAGCCAGGGTAGAAAAGAGTGTTCTTGAAGAAGAGACCTTCAAGAACATGATATCCTCATCCCTGCACAACAAAGTGTGTTATCAAAATAGAAAGGGACTGGGATCAAATGAGATAGCTCCTCCACACACAATCTTGTCTGTAAGGTCTCCTAGGTGTGGAACTTGTGAAGATGAGCTTCCTCTCATAGATCCTATAAGTGAAGAGGATGAAGAAGAGATAGTGAAGAATTCCTCTGAGAAGAGTGAAGAAGAGGATTCTACTAAGGGCCACTATCCTTCTAAGGAGAAGAAGTCTACTGTGATGACCAAGTCAAAGAGAAAGAACTTGATCAGGAAAAGCAAAAGAAAAGCAAAGAAGGCTCAAGAGATCAAGGCTACTTTTGACTCTAAGCAGAAACAAGTTTTTATCTCTGCAGGGTTTAAAGTAGTAAAGACTGAAGACATCATCAAAACTCCTCAGCTAAGAGTTCTGGTTCTTGTTTAAATCATCTCAGTACCAAGAAGAAGACTGATCTGCTGTGTACCACTGTTGCACAGCCTGGACCATCAAACTCCAAGAACAGTTCACAGCCCAAAAGAACTGTCTCAGCATCTACAAAGATGAAGGTGGAGAGGGGATGTGACCAAAGACAGTCTTGCTCTCATAAGGAGACTCTTATGAAGAAGAAAATGTTGTGTGTCATGTGTGAAAGTACCTCTCACATTGCTAAGGATTGTCCATATAATCCTAAAAGTACTGTCCATATGACCAATACAAAGACTTCAAAGAGTTTCAAGAAGATTCAAGCTTCGGAAGGAAAATCTATTTCCTTCGGAAGCTCCAAATCAAAGAAAAAGGTAAATGGAAAATTACCTTCGGAAGAAAAATTGGTCTCGGAAGAAAGGAGTTCTTCCGAAGCACTGAAGTCTGCTGCAGTGACTGCAGAATCTTCCGAAGGTTCATTCATCAAAACTTGTGAAGTCCCAAAAGCTTCCAAGGTTTTGAAGCTCAAGTCCAAGACTCCAAAGGTGGTGTGGAAGTCTAAGAAAGATCAAGTGACTGAAGTTTCTCCATCAACAACAGCTGAAGATCCCTCTAGCACGACCATAGGATCTATTACTGTTGCATTACCTTCTATTATACTTAGTGAGCCCAAGACAAGTAAGGCTTGGGTTTCCAAATGGAACTAATCATTTTCTTTGTGCAGGAACAGCTCAAGACAAGCAGGAATGTCTAGATAATTGATAGTGGCTGTTCCAGGCACATGACAGGCAATAGGTCACTACTCCATAACTTTGAGAGAATTGATGGAGGACCAGTTGCTTTTGGAGGAGATGAAGTTGGTTACATTTCAGGAAGGGGCAAGGTCACAAATGGTAAGCTCAGCATTGAAAAGGTAAACTTTGTCAAAGAGCTTGGGTACAATCTTCTGAGTGTATCCCAATTTTGTGATCAGAGTCATAACATGCTCTTTACTGAGCATGAGTGCATTGTTCTCAAGCCTGGAGTGGTCATTCTTAATGAGCATATCCTGATCAGAGCCCTCAAGAAAGGGAACATGTACAAGATGGATTTGCAAGAAACATCTCACTCTGGAGAAGTTTCATGCTTTCTATCTAAAGCAAATAGTGATGAGTCCTTCCTATGGCATAAAAAGAATGTGCCATGTAAACTTTAAGAACATGAATAAACTAATTAAACATGATTTGGTAACTGGAATGCCAAAGAAAGAGTTTACAAGTGATGATCATTGTGTTGCATGCCTGAAAGGGAAGCAACATAAGGTATCTCACAAGCCTAAGGAAAAGAACTCCATCACTACTCCCCTACATTTGTTACATATGGATCTCTTTGGTCCCACCAGTGTAATGAGTCTAGGAAGGACCTCTTATTGTTTGGTGACCACAGATGATTTTAAAAGATTCACTTGGGTTTTCTTTCTTAGAACTAAGGATGAAACCCCTGAGATTCTGAAGAATTTCATCTTAAAAATTGAGAATCAAAGTGATCACAAGGTCAAAACCATAAGATGTGATCAAGGAACTGAATTCAAGAATCAAATCCTTGATACATTTTGTGATGAAAAAGGTATTACAAGACAATATAGTGCTCCGAGGACTCCTCAGCAAAATGGAGTTGCTGAGAGGAGAAACAGGACACTAATTGAAGCTGCAAGAACTATGTTGTCTGACTCTAAACTGCCCATCACCTTCTGGGCAGAGGCTGTAAATACTGCTTGCTATGTGCAAAACAAAGTTTTAGTAGTTAAGACACATGGTAAGACTCCTTATGAACTTTGGCACAAGAGAAAACCTTTCATTGGGTTTCTCAGGTCATTTGGATGTCCCTGCACCATCTTGAGTACCAAGGATCAAATTGCCAAGTTTGTTGAGAAATCAGATGATGGACACTTCATTGGATACTCTTCCCAAGCCAAGGCTTATAGAGTATACAATCTCAAAACTAGAATTATTGAGGAGTCAGCCAATGTGACTTTCAATGAACACACACCCTGTGTGGCTGGTTTCTGGTCCTGATTGGCTATTTGATCTTGATTTAGTTACCAACTGTTTTAACAAATCTTGTGAGAATGTTTCAGGATCTGCAGAAAATTTAAATACAGGTGATCTTGATCCAAGATTTGAGCTAGGAAGACCCTCAACTCATACATCTTCAGCTCCAGTTGGAACTACTTCAGCAAATGAGGTTTCTATCAGCACTACAATGACAAATTCAGCTGATACATCTGGGGTGCATTCAAATTCCAGCTCAGAGGCTCCACAACCAGATAAAGATACCTCAATTATGGAGGACAACAATAGTGATGGTGAAAGTGATTAGGAATTCCTTGATGCTAATAACCACACCATAGATGACAACATCAATGATGTCACACACTCATTGGATCAAGTTAATCTTGATAAGTGTGGTAATATGGAGGGTGAATCATCTATGCCAGATCTAAATTTCTTAAATTTGGATCTTTCTCAGCAACTTGCTGTGATCCCTCAGCTAAGGATCCACAAGTCTCACCCCACCACAAACATCATTGGAGATGTTGTCACAGGGGTAAGAACAAGAGGACAAATCCATGAAGCAAGTGTTTGTCTTCACTCTTATTTCCTATCCCAGATAGAGCCAAATAAGGTTGATGAAGCTCTAAAAGATGGAAGTTGGGTTGAAGCTATGCAACAAGAGTTGCTTTAATTCAAAAGGCAGAAAGGTTTGAACCTTTGTCCTCTTCCTCATGGGAAGACTACCATTGGAACCAAATGGTTTTATAGGAATAAGAAGGATGATAGAGGAATTATCATCAAGAACAAGGCAAGACTAGGTGTTCAAGGATACACACAAGAAGAAGGGATTGACTACACTGATGTCTTTGCTCCTGTAGCAAGATTAGAAACTGTTAGGATATTCTTGGCATTTACTGCATCCAAGAACTTCAAGGTCTTTCAACTTGATGTAAAGTGTACTTTCCTGTATGGAGTGATTGATGAAGAGGTTTATGTCAAACAGCCACCTGGTTTTGTAGACCCTGATCATTCTGATTATGTCTGCAAGCTTGACAAAGCTCTTTCTGGGCTGCATCAGGCACCCAGGAAGTGGTATGAGACATTGTCTGAGTATCTTTGTAAACATGGATACAGGAGAGGTACTATAGATGGAACTCTCTTCATCAAAGGACAGGGAAATGACTTATTGCTAGTTCAAGTATATGTAGATGACATCATCTTTGGTTCAACTAATCCAAAGCTCTGCAAAGACTTTGGGAAGCTGATGAAAGACAGATTTGAAATAAGTGCAATGGGAGAACTCAATTTCTTTCTGGGAATTCAACTGAAGCAAGTTGAAGATGGCATCTTCATAAGTCAGTCAAAGTATGTTCAGGACATACTCAAGAGGTTCAACATGACTGATTGTAAGATTGATAAGACACCCATAGCCAGAAACCACTCCCTTGGACCTGATCTTGAGGGGGAGTGTGTAGATGAACATTTATACAGGGCTATGATTGGGTCTCTTATGTATCTTACAGCTAGCAGGCCTAATATCATGTTTGCTACATGTATTTGTGCAAGATATCAAGCCAACCCTAAGATGTCTCATCTAATCACTGTCAAAAGGATTTTAAGATACCTCAAAGGTGCCTCAACACTTGGTTTATGGTATCCAAAGAATCCTGACTTCAATCTGTATGCTTATACAGATAGTGATTATGGTGGTTGCAACATGACTGCAAAGTCTACATCTGGGGGATGTCAATTCCTTGGTGGAAGGGTTGTCTCATGGCAATGCAAGAAACAATCATGTGTGTCTGCATCAACTGCTGAGGCTGAATACATTGCTGCTACAAGCTGTTGTGCTCAAGTGCTTTGGATTCAAAATCAGATGCTGGACTATGGATTTAACTTCAAGGAGACTCCTATCCACATAGACAACAATAGTGCTATCTCTATCACTGAGAACCCTGTGTAGCACTCAAGGAACAAACACATCAATATCAGGTATCATTTAATTAGAGATAACTATGAAAAGGGATTAATTAAACTAGTCAAAGTTCATACAGATGAACAATATGCTGATCTGTTTACAAAAGCTTATGATGAACAGAGATTTAAATATCTAATATCAGCTATTGGGATGATTAACTTTGAGTAGATCTTTTCTTAAAACTAATTCTAATTATTTCTTAAAATATGTGTGTCCTAAGTTGTCTAGTTCATCACTTTCATAAGCTCATGTTTTCTTTGGATATAAAATCCTTTTTGAAGACTTTCCTTAGATTCTTGAAAATTTTCTGATCCTTCGAAAGATATACTTTTACCTTCGGAAGAAAATCATGTCTTCAAAATAAATAACTGCCTAAGAAATTTTACCTTCGGAAGAAGTCTAAATCTATCTTCCGAAACTTAAATTCTTGTCTCAGACAATTATTTGTTTTTAAGGACTTTTTCCTTCCGAAGCAAAATTAACTCTCGAAAGCTTTGTTGTTTCATATACAAAGCATTCAAGTGTTTATTACTCTTCCAAAGCAAAATTTTCAAGACTCTCAGGAAAATCTTCCGAAGTTATTTTAGCTTCGGAAGCTTTTTCATTAAAACTTCCGAAGATAATTTACCTTCGGAAGCTTTTCGAATTCCAAGAAAACTACTTTTTGAGCAAAAGTAAACTACTTTTTCAGAGGTAGGACCGACTTTCGGATTTCAAAGTTTATCCTCTTTCATTAACTTTGGTTCAAATCTCTTTTCAAATAAATACCCAACGGTTCCCCCTCTTCCTCACTATCTTCCTCAATTCCACTATTCCTCAAACCTAATTCCCAAAACCGCCTTTGCTTTTTACCTTTCTTCAACCTTAAGCTTCTAAAATGGCCAACCTTAACCACAGAAACAACCCAGATTTCTCCATGCAACTTCACATGCAACACAACCAGGTTGCTCTATTAAGCTCTGAGAAAGATGAAAGTTTCTCAGAGATTAGCCAATTCTTAACTCTATCAAACTATTTCACCTCCCTAACCATTGATCCTACTCTGTATGAGGATCATTTGCTTGAATTCTGGAAGACCTGCCAAGAGGTCATTATGGATGGGGAGAAGGCACTGTCTGCCACAGTGCAAGGGAGGACAATCTTCATCACTCCGGCCATCATCAACTATCATTTGCAGCTGGATGATGAAGAAGGTGAGTTGTCCTTCCCAAAGGAAGCTGTTAATCATTCCTTTGAGCAGATGGGCTATGAGGGAGATTTCTCTGTAAAGACCTTCAGGAAAGGGAAGGTCTCATCCCATTGGAAATACCTACTCCATGTGGTTATCCACAGCTTGTCAAACAAGCATGGAGGGTGGGACCAGATTCCTGAGGATCTCTCCTTCATAGTGCATGGAATGGTTAAGGGGTCAAGTTCAGGTACTCTCAATTTGTTTATACCAATTTACTTGCAAACTTGGACTCCTTAGCGTATTACATGTTTCCTAGATATGTTCAACACATTCTTAACTGTGAACTGCGCTCACAGTTGAGGGAAACAGGTAATATTCTTAAATTGGGACAGATGAAGCCCGGCATCTTTAAAATCATGAAGAAGCCAACTGTAGGCTTCTCAAGGGTAGAAACAGCCCTTGTCCCCAAAATGTTAGAGCTCATTGCTCAAGGTGACAACCTAGCAACACAAGCTAGTGTTAAACCCACACCTTCTACTTCTTTACCACTAAAAAGGCCTCAAATAACCCTCACCTACCAAAGAAAATCCAAATGAACCCCTGCTCAAGCTATTGAGTCTGTGCAGGTCCCTATATACTCACCTTTACAGGAGGAAGTAGGCACTAGAGCTCCCACTTCCCCTGAGGAGCAAACCACTCCCATCTCTTCTACTATCAGGGCTGAGGTTCCTCATGCTCACCCTGATGAGCTCACAAGCCCAACAGCCTTAAGCCTTCACTCTGAGTCTTAACACTCAAGTGAACAACCTTCAGGGGACAGTTACCATCCCCAGCCTTTAGATCTAAATCAACCCATTCCCAACCTATCCTTCTATACTGATGAAGAATTAGGATTCAGTGAGTACCATGAGTCTCTCTTCTCTTCCCTTACTCAAAGAGAGATGAGTACCTCTGATTCTCCTCAGTCTAGCCCACATCAGTCACCTGTTACTGAGGTGGACACTACTGAACCTGTTCAGGATGTCCATATGGAAGAGGCTCTCACTTTTGCAAGTGATTACATCATTAAGACCTCAACCATGGCAACTCAGCCCACTGACATCTCAACTGAGATTGCTAGTGAGCAGAGGAAAACCAGCAACCAAGAACCTCAAGCTGGTGGTGAGAGAGAGGACTTTGGTCCAATCATCTCATCCCCCAATGATTCTTCTGATGAAGAAGAGGGGAATTTGAGACTAAAGGTGAAAAAACTGTAAAAAACATTCTCCTATTTAGTCTCTAAGGTCAGTCACCTTGAATCTCAGGTGACTACCTTACAAAACAGGGTCAATGATCAGCAACTTCAGATTTCATATCTTAAGGAAAAACTAGCTGGGAGACCTTTAAGAAGAACTCAACCAGGAACAAAAGAACCTATGGATGTGATTGATTTATCCTCCAGCTCACCTATGCAAGTGGGTGATGCTACCAAAAAAGGGGAGAAAGTTATTGCAGCCACAGAACCTGGGAGTTATTCACAGAGAATGGGCATAGAGGACTCACCATCCTCACTTGTAATTGTGCATTCTCAGCAACTTCCTCAAGTTCACATTAATGTGGATTCTATAGACTCTATCATCAGGAGTCTCTTTGAGGAAGGTATACCAAGGGCTGTGTCATCCCCACCTCAAGGAACTTCAAACTACATCATAAGGTGGAGGTATGATGCTGATAGAAGAGCCCTTATTCTTCACAGAGTTCAAGGGCAACAAGAAGTATTTGACTTTCAAAGCTTGAACTTCTATGAAAAGTTGGATCTAGTCAATATGCCACTTGTCAATCCAAGCAAATCAAGACAGGCTGATAGATTGGCTCAAAGAATCCAAGACAGGATCATTGTAGAGTTCAGCTTAAGAAGGAGACTTAGGCAATCAGGCAATTTCATTGGTCAACTGGATGTTGAGGTGGCTCCACAAGAACCTCAGGTAGACAAAGAAGAAGATAGGATCAAAATGATCAACTACCTGAGTGCCAGAGGCTTCTATCAGGCAGATGCACTTCTTCCCTTGTCCTATGACTTTGTTGAGTTTGAGTACTTAAAACAACTTGAGCTTGAGTTAGTCAAGGAGAGAAAGACAACTAAGAAGAAGCTAAGGGAAGAAGCTGCAAAGTCAAGAGCCATCATCCAAAAGAGTATGAAGAAGTCTGCTGATAGACAAAGGATGATGAGCTTCTTGAAGCTATATGGATTCTCCGAAAGGGGACTTGGCCCTATGTCTCTATCCACAATGGATGAGCATATAAGGGTAATCAAGCAGAAGATTAAGAGTGGTGAACTGATTGACTTACACTCTCTTCCAAGTCAAGTCCCACCTGAAGTGGAGGTTAAGTTTGAACAACCTAAGACAACTCAATCCGGACCTCCTGCTGAGCCTCAGCAAGCTTCATCTTCTGATCCAAAGCAGGGTCAAACTCCCTCTCCTTCTGAACCTGTGAGGGAGGAACACCCAACTAAGAAAGACAAGGATGATCAACAAGGTGCTGCAGACCAGTCTTCTCTGTTAAAGTCATCTAAGAGTAAGAAGAGGATGGCTTCTAAACCAAAGTCTAAGAAGAAGAAGCCTAAATCATCTACCTCTACACCTCAGGCTGAGTCAGATCAACCTGAGGAAGTGCATGAAGAGGCAGCCCAATCAACTCCTATGCAAGTGGCTACTCTGGCAGCTGAGACACCCATCTTATCCTGGACCTTCTCTACCAATCCAGAAAGATGGCATGTAATCAGAGATCAAGGTGTTGAGAATGTCTATACATGGCAAGACATAATCAACTTACCTCTGCATGATCTCTTTGAGATGAAAAGATACTATGAAGGTCTAAATGATCCTGACAATCTAATGAAGAAGGGTATGGTCATGATTGTGCTAAAGACTACTAACATCTGAAGATCTTCTAAATGTTTTGGTAGCATCAGCCTAGGGGGAGTTTGTAAGGATTTCTTTAAGTCTGATGCAAACCAAAACATTCAATGTCTCTCTGCAAGTAATGCACTAAGTACTGAAGAAGAAATGCTTCGGAAGTTTTACACCATACACTAGAAATATTCTAAGTGTAAAATCTTTCGAAGCCAAGACCAATATCTTCCGAAGCCAAATATGAAGTCTTCCGAAGCCTCAGAGACAAAGTCTTCCGAAGCTTCATCCTATGAAGACAGATTTCTTCCGAAGACTTTTAGTAACATGCTTTATCTGATGTACTGTTCCATAAAGCTGGACACCTTTTTGCTGCATCTCTGTAAAGTCACCAACTTACATGAGTTGGTGAAAAGGTCCATGCTTTTGGTAACTGTACATTGAGGTCTTGAGTCTTAACTTTCTACTTTATGTACTTTATCCTTTTTGTAATAGATAAGGATGTGAGCTATGGCATGTCATAGTCACAAGGTCAAAAGGCAGATATGCCTTTTGATTCTACAATTGATTTTGTTTGTGTCTAGTCAATTGTATCCAGCTGGCTTTCAAAGTATAGCCGGCTGTAGGTTGTAGTATAAGTATTCCAAGTTCTAGTATCTTTCTTCATGCTTTGTAACACTTGTAAAAGAACTTGAGAAAGCAATATACTGCATCCTTGAAACCCAAATCTCTTGTTCTGTCTCTCTATCATTACTCTTGTTCTTTGTATCATTATCTTGGTTAATCCAGTTTACTGTTTGATCAAGTTTAGTTAATCTCCTTTTTGTGTTGTTGTGTTGTAATTGTTAAGCCCTTAACCGGTCCTGCATAGGCACGTTCTATACCACATAACAACCATATGTGTCCTAATCACTACCTTTTATTTTCATTCTTTCCAAAACCATGATTTACCTAACTTGTCCATAATGATGTGTTGGGTATTCTACCTTTGAAGAAATTAGAGATTTCTAATAATTATTGAAGATGAAGACTGTTAGATCTAGGAACAATAGATCTAGATCATTTTGTATAGGCTTATAACTTTAATCAATACTTGTAATGAATGATTGTAATTCATTATTTTGATGTATGCATTGTGTATATAGGTTAACCAATATGTGTGTTGATCTGTGTATGGTTGCAGGTACAGACATTATACTTGGTCAATTACTAAAATTGACTAAGTGTAAGAAACATCTACGGATGAACATTTTATTCTTCCGTAGATATGTTTCTTACAAGTAACATACATCCGAAGATCATCTGCGGATGAACAATCAGCTCTGGAGTTCAAGTGAAGTCAATCAAAGAGTTCAAGTGAAGACTCCTGCGGATGAGCAAACTCCTGCGGATGAGCAAACACCTTCGGAAGAATAAAATACCTTCGGTAGATCAAGTACCTTCGGAACAACATAATGCCTTCGGAAGACTATATAGCTACAGATGCAGCTGCGGAGACCAAACACTTGTATTTAAATAATACAAGTGTTACAAGTCAACAAGACAGTTGTGCAAATCCCAAGAGATCCGGTGTTTCCTTAACTGAAACACATGTGCCTATAAATATGGATCCTAGGTTTCACATCAAGAGACGGAACACGAACACCCAAACAACCAAACGGCAAACCAAAACATCACATCAATTCACACAAACATAAACCCTAGCAGCCGTCACATCAACTTCAACACATTCGAAGCATTTATTGTTCATTTTTTATTCCTCTATAATCATCAATCAATTTTAATGAAATACGTTTGAATCAAATCCTTTTTCTTTATTAATTGTGTTCTTCACATTGTGTTCCTCATAATCATTAATCATTATATTTGATATTTATTTATTAAAACAATTAAATAAGGTTAATATTGATTCCGCAAACATTAACTTGATTCCCTATTAACAATGATAATTCCTGATTGCGATCCTAGGATTCACAGGTGGTATCAGAGCCAAGTGCTCATTGATTTAGATCAATTGATCTATCAGCGTTTAATTGTTTGCTTGTTTCTCTAGACTTGTCAGTTTTTGCTGATTAGATCTACTGTTTATAAGCAAATCGTTTTTGTGTGAATTGGTGAAGGTCCTTATATTCCACCCACTCTTGGGCCGGATTATAATGACAATAATCAACCCATAAGGTACAAAGGATCTGTCACCTGATGATATTAAGAAGGTTAAAGTTGATATTAAGGCATACAACTTGCTTAGTATGGCTTTACCTGAAGAAATATTAATCAGATGTGAGAATTATAAAACAGCAAATTCCTTGTAGAAGATTCTTCATACACTATGTGAAGGGAGTGATGAAACCAGAAGCATTAGGAAGGACACCATTCGTTCACAATATGAAACCTTTCATCATATTGAGGGTGAATCAATTCCTCAACAACTCCATAGATTTTTGCAACTTGTAACAGAGATGAACATCTTGGAGTTGAAATATACAAATGAGGAATTAAACAAGAAGATGCTCCATACTTTGCCTGAAAGTTGGAAGCAAACTGTGTCCATGTTCAAGAACACCATTGACCTCATAGAAACTGGTTTAGGTACATTGGTAGTTAAAGTTAAGGCTCTTGAAATGGATGAAAAATCAAGAAACAAGAGTGTGAGAACACATGTCTCACCCTATCACTTTAAAGAAACAAAAAGTGCTGGAAGTGCCTTCATTTCCAACAATGATAGTGATAACTCTTGTACTTTGAGTGAAGATGAAGAGGAAGTAAGTTTCTATGCATCAAAGCCTTCAAAGAAATCTTCTCAAAATAAGTCAAGAAAAGAAAAAGGAAGAACTGATGATCGAAGAGATACATCATCAGCAAAGTCTTCATCAAACAACAACCAAACAGAGCCCATCACTGTCATTCTGGACTCTGAAGAACAAAAAACAGCTTTTGTAGCTTTCTGTTCAAGTTTTCAAGCTTACCTGGGAAGCTCATTAACATCTGCCAACATTTGCCAGCAAGACTTGGAAGAACTACATCCAGATGTAGTAAAGGAGATGGATCTACAATGGCAAATGGCAATGATTGCTTATAGAGCCAAACAATATCTCTGGATAAATAAAAATTTGGCTGCTGCAAGTAAATCATCAAAGATTGGTGTTGATAAGTCGAAGGTAAGATGTTTCAAGTGCAATCTCTTTGGACACTTTTCTAGAGAATGTAATCAACAATCAAATCCTGACTTAACACAACATCAGCAACATCAGTCTCACCAACCATCATCATCTCAAAGATCTTTCAGACAACCACAACTTACCAACTCATCCCCACCAGCCACAAATACATTAGTAGGAACAAGTAACTCTAAAGAAACTGAGCTGATCATACTTCAAAATGGAACCTGTGACTGGAGTATGTATGAGAAGGAAGTCTTGGAAGAAAATCAAGCTTTAATGGCTCACATGGAAAACAAAGTTCCACCCATGGCTAGAGAGGTAAAAGATAGGTTATGTTCATCAGTATGTGTTGAGGAAGTTGAAAGATATAGAGTCCATGCTCAACAAATGGCTGATAAAGTTAAAAAAAAACAATGATTTTGAATGAATCTCATGTAAGAGAACATAAATTATATCAAATCAAAATTAACTCTTTACAAAAGGATTTAGATAAACTTGTTTCAGAAAATTACAATTTAAAAGCACAAGTTGAGCATCTGACCACTTCCATAACTAAATCCACGGCTGATCATGCATCAATTGAAGTGAAACTTCAAAAGTTTCAACTTTCATCTCAGCAGTATGAGAAATTATTAAATTTTCATATTGAATCAAAGAATAGGTATGGGTTGGGATATAGTGCTGTGGCACCTCCTATAAACAATAATTACTCACCTTTACCTGAATCAATGACAAATAACTTGTCAAATCATTTTGTGCCAAGCACCCAGTTTGAAACAAACTCTAATCAACAAGTTATTCATAATAAAATTGAGGTGAATGAAAATGAGTCTTTTGAATCAGAAAAGATTAATCAAAATGACTCAGAATTTGACTTTGATGAGTGTGATGACTTGGATGATTCTAATGAACGTGATGATGATCTACTGAACATTGGTAAGAATGTTGCTTTTGATACAAACATTCCAAAAGTCCTTGAAGAAACAATCATTCCCAAAGTTCTTGAAGAAACAAAGTTGCCATATCCTCCAAAACAAAGAAACATGCTGAAGACTATTTGCAAGAGAATAGCTCAGCTAAATGAAGGTCTTCAAGAACTTCATCTACAACAAAAATCTTCAAATGAAGAAATTGAAAAGTGTGCATCTACTAAGGAAGTACACACAGTTTCGGTAGATAAAGGAAAGAAGAAGCAATCAGCAGCTCCTTAGCGGAAGAAGAAACCTTCTTAAGTAGGAGATCTGCGGAAAACCAAATCTACTGATTCAGTAAATGATCTACGGAAGGCAAAATCAGCAGCAAACAAATCAAAGCCTCAAAAGCTGAAAGAGCAAAAATCAACTACAAAATGGAAAAGGATGCAAAGCCTCAGATGTTGACAAAGAAGAAGAAAGTAACTGATTCTGACAAAGAATCGGAGGAGATGTATTGCAAATGGTGTGATATGAAAAACCATAATACTAAAGATTGTTACTTTAGTAGTTATTGTTCTATTTGCAATATGAACAATCGCATGACATCTGACTGCTACTTCAACAAACATTGTGCTATTTGTAACAAAAATAACCATTCAACTAAAGAATGTTATTTCAACAAAAAGAACAAGACAAAG
Source organism: Flaveria ramosissima (assembly GCA_025215565.1). Taxonomy (NCBI): domain Eukaryota; kingdom Viridiplantae; phylum Streptophyta; class Magnoliopsida; order Asterales; family Asteraceae; genus Flaveria; species Flaveria ramosissima. Next base: position 13,357,687 of record CM046044.1, on the reverse strand, counting down.
AGCACAAAGAAGAAACAATCTAATAAAGCTGAATCAGACATTCAATCTCCTGATTGTGAAAAAGATTCAAAAATTAAGAAGCATCAACAAAAACAAAAGCCAAAACAAAAGGAGAAAACATCCACTGATGTTCAACCTTTGAAGAAAAGAACAGCATTTCAGCAATCAAAAACACCTCACAAAACGGTGGACTTGACTGAAAAAGAAACAAATGTTGATGATGCTTTCTTTGATAATTTTGAAAAGGAAACTCATGTACCTCATTCAAAATCAAAAGATAATGAAACTTTCAACAATCAAGATTATTATCAAAACCAAAGCATCAAACCAACAAAAATAAGGTGAATGAAGAAGAGATTGAGAAACCAGGACCTAGTTTAACAACCTCATCTTCAATAGAATCATCCTCACCTGAAACAACTCAGAATGAATCAATTAAAACTAAAATTAATAATGAAACTTCAAGACTTATTCATGAAGGAGTAACAATTTTAGACACTGCTGGCAAACCCAAGATCATTAAGGCTTGGGTTGTCAATTCTAACTGATTTCTTTCTGTGTGCAGGAACAATCTTGGAGAGCTGACAACAAGTGGTATGTTGACAGTGGTTGTTCTAGGCATATGACAGGAAACTATTCACTTCTCCATGACTTCAAGCATAAAAATGCCTCATATGTGGCATTTGGTGGGGATAAGAAGGGAGGTAAAATAGTTGATGAAGGAATGGTAACTAATGGTGTGCTCAAATTTGAGAAAGTAAACTATTGTAAAAATTTGCAATATAATTTACTAAGTGTGTCTCAAATTTGTGATCAAAATTATACCACATTATTTGATAACACTAATGGTTACATTCTTAAGCCAAGTTTTTTAGTTCCAAAAGATTGGATCCTTCTTAAAGCATCAAGAAAAAGAAACACATATGTTTTGGATATGAACAACACTTCACTAACAAGACATGAAACATGCCTCCTATCTAAGTCATCAGAAGATGAATCTCAATTGTGGCATAGAAGGCTTGTTCATTCTAACATGAAGAACATGAACAAATTAGTGAAAAATGACTTAGTCATTGGATTGACAAAGAAAGAGTTTTATTGTTCAAACCACTGTCCTTCATGTTATAAAGGAAAACAACATAGAGTGTCTCATAAATCCAAAATTGTCAATACAAACACTACACCTCTCAAATTGCTTCACATGGATCTGTTTGGTCCAACCAATGTGATGAGCATTGGAAAGAGCCAATATTGTTTGGTGATAGTTGATGACTTCACTAGATTTACATGGGTCTTCTTCTTAAAATAAAAGAGTGAAACGTCAGAAACACGAATGGACTTTGTCATCAAGATTGAGAATCAACTTGATTTAAAAGTTATAATTTTCAGGAGTGACAATGGGACTGAATTTTTTAATACTGACTTAGATTCTTTTTGCAGGAATAAAGGTATTGCAAGACAATTCAGTGCACCAAGAACCCCACAACATAATGGAGTTTCTAAAAGAAGAAACAGAACACTTATTGAAGCAACAAGAACAATGCTAGTTGATTCACAATTGCCAATCACCTTTTGGGCTGAAGCAGTGAAAACAACATGCAATGTTCAAAATAGGACATTGATTGTCAAAGAACATAATAAAACATCTTATGAGCTTTTATTTAAAAGAAAACCTTACATAGGATATCTTAGAGCTTTTGGGTGTCATGTATCCGTTTTAAACACAAAACTACAATTGGGAAAATTTTCAGAAAAAGCCTATAATGGTTTCTTTGTTGGATATTCTTCAACATCTAAATCTTATAGGATCTACATTCCACAACATAACATTATGGAAGAAACTCCTAATGTATCATTTGATGAATCCTTATTTCCTAAATTAGTTAAAGGATCATCTTGGTTGTTTGATATAGATGCACTAACAGACTCATTTAACTCTGGTTATTTGAATAACGCAGGATCTGATATGTTATCCATTTGTTCCCCCAAATCTGAATGAAGTGTCATTACTGCTGATCCTCCAAAAATACACAAATAAAGTATCTTGGAATGAGGAATAACAACTAATAACAATGATGCTACACAAGTCCAGCAAAATGGATGCACATCCTCAAATGGAAACACTTCATCAGCAGCGGCTGACTCTGCATCCGCAGATGTGCATTCTGCATCCGGAGATATGAATAATGTCTCAGCAGCTGTTCCATGCTCTCAAGAAGCTACAACAAACATTGGAGATGATTCATCAAGTCCTCATATACCATCCGTAGAAGTTCCTGTAACTCCTACGGAAGAACAAAATGCTTCCAGAGAAGTCCCTGCGGAAGATATTAATGATGCTCCTGATGTTCAAACTCAGGAAGACCACTCCATACCCAATGATGAATAGGAGGAACACTTTGACTACTTCCTAAATTCATCAACTGGATTGGATCCGTCTGTATCAATGAATATGACTAACTTGGAAGCTTCTATTCCAGTTGAATCAACTCCAACAACAAGAATTCATAAGACTCATCCAGTAAACAACATTATTGGTGATCTTGATAAAAGAACTACAAGAAGCTAAGGTGGAGCTGCATACATCTGTCTTTTCACTTGTTTTCTTTCACAAGTGATTTCTCTAAACATCACAGCTGCTCTAAAGGATAATAGCTGGATTGACGCAATGCAAGAAGAGCTTCAACAATTCAGAAAGCAGAAAGTCTGGAATCTAGTTGATTTACCTGAAGGCTAACATCCAATTGGAACAAGATGGCTCTTCAAAAATAAACTAGATGACAGAGGTATAATTGTGAGAAACAAAGCAAGGTTGATTGCACAAGGTTACACACTAGAAGAAGGGATAGACTATGATGAAGTTTTTGCACCAGTTGCAAGAATTGAAGCCATAAGAGTATTCCTAGCATATGCATCGTATAAGAAGTTCACTGTCTATCAAATGGATGTCAAGTATGCTTTCTTATATGGGAAAATTGATGAAGAAGTCTATGTATCACAACCTCTTGGATTTGAAGATCCTCATTACCCACACAGGATATACAAGCTTGATATAGCTTTGTATGGCCTTCACCAAGCACCAAGAAAGTGGTATAAAACATTATCATCTTTCTTGATCAAGCATGGATACCAAAGGGGAACCACTGATCAGACTCTCTTTCTCAAACAAGAACATTAAGATCTCTTAGTTGTTTAAATTTATGTTGATGACATTATATTTGGCTCAACTAACAAGAGATTATGTGTAAGTTTTGAAGAGTTGATGAAATCTAAGTTTCAGATGAGTTCAATGGGAGAATTAAATTTCTTCTTTGGTCTACAAGTTCATCAGAAGATGGATGGCATTTTCATCAATCAAGAGAAATACATACATCAAATATTGAAGAAGTACAACCTTGCTGATACATCTTCATGCAAAACACCAGCCTCAACAATTGAAAACATTGTACCTGATCCCACAGGAAAAACTATTGATCAAAGATTATATAGATCAATGATAGGATCTCTTATGTATTTAACTGCAAGTAGGCCTGACATTATGTTTGTTGTGTGTGTTTGTGCTAGGTACCAATCAGATTTAAAAGAGTCTCATCTGAATGCTGTGAAGAGAATTTTCAGATATCTCAAAGGAAAACCAGCCCTTGGACTTTGGTATCCAAAGGATGGTGATTTCACTCTTTACTCATATTTAGATAGTGACTTTGGAGGATGCAACAACAACAGAAAATCCATAACTGGTGGATGTCAATTCATAGGACCAAGACTAGTTTCATGGCAGTGCAAGAAGTAAACAAATGTATCTGTATCCACAGCTGAGGCTGAGTACATAGCTGCTTCAGCTGGTTGCTCTCAAGTCCTTTGGTTGCAAAACCAATTGCTTGATTATGGTTACAATTTCCTTCAAACTCTAATTTATATTGACAATTCATCTGTTATGTTTATAACTACTAATCCTGTGCAACATAGTAAAACAAAGCATATTGAAATAAGATACCATTTTCTGAGAGATTGCTCAGAAAAAGGTTTGATCAAGTTTGTCAAAGTGGATACAATAAATCAGCTTGCTGATTTATTCACTAAAGCCTTTGATTCAGTTAGATTTAATTTATTAATTGAGTCTCTGGGCATGATTAACTTAGATTAATCATTATGAAAACCTAAGAAAAACATGTGTCTATCCTTGTAAATAGTAATAATATTAAAAGAAAATATATAACAAAAAAAAATTTCCTTCGGAAGATTTATAATTACCTTCGGAAGAAATTTATTTCTTAGTACAATTTTCTTCTGAAAGCAATTTACCTTCGGAAGAAACTTTTGAAACATCTTCCGAAGCATAGAATAATAATATTGTCTTTCTTTCTGTGTATTTTAATTCAGCATGACATATGTTTGGTTAATGATAGTACACTATGCCTTTGCTTCTACCTAAATTTTTAAATATCATTAAAATATGATCAAGTTATTTGATATGTGAGTAGGTTCATCTTGAGTGGTAACTACACTAAGAGCATGCCAAACATAATGCAAAGTGACTGTTTGTGGGAAACTTCATTTTGAGGATATAGCAAGTGAGTCTTATTCTGATGTGACAAAATCACTCATCTAAGCACACTATGTACCAACACTTTATAATATCTATCTTTGCAAATCATATTCCCTCTGGTTTGTGTAAACAAAGACCTGGGTGTATGATCACCATGGTATACATTTGTAACCAACTGGCGAAAAGATCATGATCCTCATCATCCCTCTGTTTTGTGTAAACAAAGACCTGGATTAAAGGCACCTCTGTTTTACGTAAGTAAAGACCTGGTGACTTGATGATGTAATATCTAAGCTCTTAAAATAATCCTCTGTGATCAACTGTATATTAAATCTAGAGCTTTTACATCAATGCATTAATGAGATGTCAAATGCATCTAAAGATAGAACTTATAACTTAAAGTACATAGTTTCTAAGTGTGAAAAAATGATGATTTGACTCACAAAGGGAAGACAAACTCTAAGTGATTTGAATGTGAAGCCCAAAACAGTTACTCACCAAAAACATGAAAACATGATAAATAGCATGCCTAGTTGATACAATACTCTTGTATGGATTAAAGTGGACAAACATACTTGCAATCAGAACTAAGATCAGGTATCATTTCAACAAATTAATTCATTAGGAAGATTCTTAGTGTTATAGTATGATCCCATTCTATGTGTATATATGCTTGTACATAGTACTCATTTCAATTTTTTTAGTTTAATTTCTTTCTGTTTGGACAGACATGTCTCGTTCATGATACTCTTCTTAGAAATTTATGATAAATGCATTCATTCCTCATTAATAAAAAATTTAGGAGGAGTAGAATCATGAAAATAAGTTATCAACAAAATTGTCAAATGAATTGTCAATATGAAAGAATTGGAACCTGAGCACTAACTTGGCTTTTAGATACATGAAGTTTTTAAAATATAAACCGTCTTGTACACAATTGGCATGAATACAAAGTCAACAAGGTCCAATAGCAATAAATGGTTCTATCAGTTAATTAGGATCATACGATAAAAAAAGTTTCAATCGTGGCATTTTAAGCATCAATAGAAGTTACAGTACATTTTAAGCGTCAGCAGAAGCTACAGTGCATTATACACATCAGCAGAAGCTACAGTGCGAAACTTAAGGGGGAGTAAAATATGACTATTCGTAGATTGGTATCCTACGAATGAGTTAATATTTTACAAGTTTAATTCATTTCCATAGATTGGTAACCTTGGAAAATCAAGTTATACTTCAATTCAATTTTGAATTTCAGTTTTAAGTTAGGCATCCGCAAGTGTCCTACGGATGAACTGAAATCTGGGGAACAAATAAATTCCCCGGATGAGTAATAATAAAAGTGGGACCCACTTTATTAAATAAATGAAATTAATGTGTTCAAGGGAGTATAAATGATGTTTTTGACTTGGAATTCATTATTCACTTTTACAGAACCTTTTTGACCTAGAAGTTCGTTAGTCAAAACCACATCCCTACCTTATCTGATTTCAAAAATTACTCACATCCTAAACATCAAACAAAGCTTAAAACTGGTTTCGAGTCTTAATCTCAAAGTAAATCATGTCATAAACATCACTAATGACTTGATTGATTCATCATTGTCATTTAAACTCTTCGTATTTTAAATATGATGACCTAGTTCTAACATAATCGTCTTCATTCGTATGAACAGATGGCTAATCGATTTGCAAGGGAGCACAATGTGTGTGCGTTCTTAAATCCAGACCCGTGTCAGAAGGATGCAGAGACATCATAAGATATTTACGACGATCCAGGCTGTTCTATGCTTTAACAGCAGAGCCTGTGATTCATCAAGATCATATAGTCGATTTCTGGAACTCAGCTAGGATTGAGGAAGATGGAGAATCTGAAGTGATTATCGCTGAGATTAAGAATGAAAGACTAAGGATAGATGAGCATTCCATAAAACGGGTACTAGAGTTGGGAGAACAAGAAATAGGTCACCCAGACGTTTTTGATCATGAGTACATTGAGAAGATATTTCTACTGATGGGTTATGATGGTGACTTTGAAAGAGGGGAGATCAAAAAAGGGAGATTGTGCAAGCCCTACCGGTTTCTGTGCCACACTTACCTGAAGTGTATCTCAAACAGGAAATCTGGACTGGATAGATTCTTAAGGCACATCTCTTCTGGAATCATAGGAATCTTTGAAGGAAGAATATATAACTACTCTAAGTACATCTTCAGCTGTTTATGTGACCAAATAAGAGTGGAGAAGAATGACAAAATGTTCATGATTCCAAGGTTCTTACAATTAATCATCAATGCTGATCTACCTGGTGTTGCTAGAGATGGTGATGTGTTTGTTCAAGCACACCTAGGGAGATCTGTACTGAACAAAATTAGTGGGAAATATTGTCACACCCCGACCGACGGCGGAATCATCGGGGCGGACGAATGGGAGACGATTGCTCATAGCACATGGAACTAATTAAGTTGAAATAATATTAAATATCATTATTCATTAAACATTACAAGACAAATAAGTAATTACAATACAAGAACTTCAAACAAAGAAATAACATATTTAGTTAAACTAGGTCCAAGTCTTATATGAGCACAAGAAGATCTTCAAGTAGGAAACCTGAAACATGTTAAAAATAAAGGGTCAACTATAAAGTTGGTGAGTTCCCATGGTTTAAACACACGCATATATGTATATATATAAAAGGGTTACAAGTAGCAATTCATGTCCATGTTTACAAGTTAGCAAGCTTATAGAACACATACAGTTACAACCAAACCTCGACTTGATTACAAGTATATAAGATTGGCTAAGTGTATTTGGTTCCCATGATGAACAAGCATACGTCATCAGAAGTCGGCAATACATCGACTTTAGCACCAAATAGGCTTGTCAGGCCCAAAGATCTAAGACGTCGCCAGGCTAGCAATAGTTAATGATTGTAAACAAAATATGTATCTCATATAAGACTTACAATAACACAAATAACCATGACAAAAAGTAAAGATGAATTGCATGTGCATTTACAAGTATCAAGATGTTTACAAGTGTAAGTTTATAAGGTTAACATGTTTCACCCCAAAAGGTGTGAAATAAAGTAAAAAGGGGCATGGAGAAACTCACATGGAAAACTCACAAGTATAGTGATGGTTGTAGAGTACATAAGAAAACTTGAATGTTCAAGAGTCAAAGGTGATGTCCTAAATGATAAAAAGAAACAATAACTTGAGTTTGGAATACATTACAAGAAGTTATGACGCTTAGGAATGCCAATGAGCGAAAGGTAGATTGTTAAACGATTATTGTACCAATTTTAGATTCTGGACAGAATGTTTGGTACGTGTTTGAACAGGTTTTTAAAATAGCAAACGGTTTCATAAAATTATAAAAATTTATATTTGACTATTTCAAAGTCTCCCGAACAACTTTCATTCAGAAACATTTTTATGAAAAGATCCGTAAATAGGTCAAATAAGCAACACAAAACAGAAGGTGCTGAAATACGCACTTATCTTGTGAAGGCTATTGTTGAGTCGTCCGATTGAGTTTGAAGACGTATAAACTGTCATTGAAAAGGTAATTCAAGGAAATCAATATTGGAGTCTGATTTTACTCAAATTTAGTTTGTTATGATCAAGTTATGGTTGGTTGAAGTCAGATTATATTCTGCCAGAATTGTAGTAGGGCACTTATGTGCACTTTTAAAATCGTTAAAGCATGAAACGGGTTAGTGTAAATTTATTATATTGATATATGATATATTAGTCTTTATTTGAGTTATAAAAATATTCTAAGTCTTTGGCATAGCCATCATTTAGAAAAATAATCTTGTGGAATAACCGAATGCGGCGGCATAGCCGTCCATATGCAAACGGGATTCTTTGTTTATGTTAGTGTGTTGTTAGCTTGATTTAGGAATGTTAGTGATTGTTATAAGATTAGTGAATGTTAGAAGGTTAATGATCAAATGATAATGATTAAAATTAAAAAGATTTAGTAGAAGAAAGAATAAAAGTAAGAACATAAAGTTATGAGATTAGTTGGATGTTGGGATGATTAAACAATATAGAAATGTATAATATAAAAGCAATATAAGATTACCTTAGTATTAGAAGATTCTTGAAACTATTTGTAAAAGAAAATTCTTGAAATTGATTATAACCAAAGGATGATGAAAGGTTTGTGTGAGAGATTTTTAGAGAATGAGCAAATGAAAAGTGAGGCCTAAGCCTTGCTTTTATACTTGAGGTTAGGAGGAGGTTATGAATGATGTTAATGGTGATTTATAAGTCTTTTAAAAGGGGGTTATGATTGAAATAAATAAAAAATTAAATAATTTAAATAAATAAAAGAATAACTAAAATTTAAACTTTAAATTTATTAAAACTTTAATTTAATTTAAGAACTTTTTTTTAATTAAATCTTTGTAGACTTTATAAATCTAATAAGAATTTGTAATTTGATTATTTATTTTAATTAAATATTTAAAATCTTTTAAATATTAATAACTTTTTATAGACCATACATATTTGTAAAAATAATGATGTTTGTATTTTAATCCTTTATTTTAGTTTTATATTTAAAACTCATAAGTGACAAATAAACTTCATGAATTTATAAAATTTCAATTTATAAATTATGAAATTACCATGAATTGATTTAATAAATGGAAGTTGAATAAATAGTATTATTTTTTTGAAGCATTAAAATAAATTAAATTTATAACTAGTGTATTTGTTTTTCCAAAAGTTAACCCAAACGGATTTGGGTTTGGGTTTCCATTTTCCAAAATGGGCAGATGTTACAGTCTCCCCTACTTTAAGAAATTTCGTCCCGAAATTTAATCACGAGAAAATAAATTTCAAGGTTATTTGAAAACTTAGATTTCATTTTATGTTTGCAAGGGAATTCTTGGGAGTGTTTAAACTCAACAAGTTTAATTATGATGTTTTGCTATGCTTAAATTTGTTAAATTTCATAATTCATGATTTCATATGTTTCTTGGCAAAGGGTACAAGATTATAAATTTAAATTTTCAATTGATAGGCTTTTACATTTCAAGCGGTTTAAGACGATTAGGAAGGTTTTGACACAACACCAAGTTTTAGATCAACACGAGACTCGGCTTAATGAACATGAGAAATAAGTTCAAGACACTTTTGGATGGGTTATAGATTTCATAAGAGCTTCTCAAGCAAAATAAATTTAACAAGGTGTCTTAGACGATCAATTCTTGTTTACTATTTCGTTGAGGTTTCAAAGTTTCATTAGTTTAACGTTGATACAAGAATCGTGTTTGTTAAGATTAAAGATTCAATTTAGAATGAGAGTACCATTGTAATAGGTTTTCAGAATAAGAGTGGTTTTGAGGGGAAGGCGTTTAGAAATATTTTTAAGGGTCATTAAGAGAAATAGGATAATGAGTTTAAGATTTAAGGGAACAAAATCAATGAAGAAACGAGGCAAAATAACAAGATGCTTCGAGTGTAACGCATTACGTTGACTTATCAAAGTATTAGGTCAACTACAACCTTAATGAAGACATGCGTACCTATAAGCGGATACTCACCCCAAGGGTTCCCAGGTAAGGTAAACGGATCCATCGGTTGATTTGGATTTATATGAATACCTTGCCTAGACAGAACACCTCGAGATACAGGCATCCCACTCTTCCAGCATTACATGTTTCAAGTTGTAGGACATATACTTTGACGAGACTTGAAAACCACGAATAAAGATTCAAAGCTCATTTCGAAATCCATTTGATTTAGGCATATAATGCCTTAGAATATGATTCAAGGTTCATGTGTGCATTGATAATATTCAAGGTATAAGCATAAGCACATAAGACATATAATCACATAATCAAGTATAAACATATAAAGCACATAAAATCCTATCTAAGCATATACAATACATGAGAGGACTCATGTGTAAAGGTACTTAGTTATAGTCTAGGTCATTCCATTTCTAATAACCTAAATCCCTATAACCATGGCTCTGATACCAATCTGTCACACCCCGACCGACGGCGGAATCATCGGGGCGGACGAATGGGAGACGATTGCTCATAGCACATGGAACTAATTAAGTTGAAATAATATTAAATATCATTATTCATTAAACATTACAAGACAAATAAGTAATTACAATACAAGAACTTCAAACAAAGAAATAACATATTTAGTTAAACTAGGTCCAAGTCTTATATGAGCACAAGAAGATCTTCAAGTAGGAAACCTGAAACATGTTAAAAATAAAGGGTCAACTATAAAGTTGGTGAGTTCCCATGGTTTAAACACACGCATATATGTATATATATAAAAGGGTTACAAGTAGCAATTCATGTCCATGGTTACAAGTTAGCAAGCTTATAGAACACATACAGTTACAACCAAACCTCGACTTGATTACAAGTATATAAGATTGGCTAAGTGTATTTGGTTCCCATGATGAACAAGCATACGTCATCAGAAGTCGGCAATACATCGACTTTAGCACCAAATAGGCTTGTCAGGCCCAAAGATCTAAGACGTCGCCAGGCTAGCAATAGTTAATGATTGTAAACAAAATATGTATCTCATATAAGACTTACAATAACACAAATAACCATGACAAAAAGTAAAGATGAATTGCATGTGCATTTACAAGTATCAAGATGTTTACAAGTGTAAGTTTATAAGGTTAACATGTTTCACCCCAAAAGGTGTGAAATAAAGTAAAAAGGGGCATGGAGAAACTCACATGGAAAACTCACAAGTATAGTGATGGTTGTAGAGTACATAAGAAAACTTGAATGTTCAAGAGTCAAAGGTGATGTCCTAAATGATAAAAAGAAACAATAACTTGAGTTTGGAATACATTACAAGAAGTTATGACGCTTAGGAATGCCAATGAGCGAAAGGTAGATTGTTAAACGATTATTGTACCAATTTTAGATTCTGGACAGAATGTTTGGTACGTGTTTGAACAGGTTTTTAAAATAGCAAACGGTTTCATAAAATTATAAAAATTTATATTTGACTATTTCAAAGTCTCCCGAACAACTTTCATTCAGAAACATTTTTATGAAAAGATCCGTAAATAGGTCAAATAAGCAACACAAAACAGAAGGTGCTGAAATACGCACTTATCTTGTGAAGGCTATTGTTGAGTCGTCCGATTGAGTTTGAAGACGTATAAACTGTCATTGAAAAGGTAATTCAAGGAAATCAATATTGGAGTCTGATTTTACTCAAATTTAGTTTGTTATGATCAAGTTATGGTTGGTTGAAGTCAGATTATATTCTGCCAGAATTGTAGTAGGGCACTTATGTGCACTTTTAAAATCGTTAAAGCATGAAACGGGTTAGTGTAAATTTATTATATTGATATATGATATATTAGTCTTTATTTGAGTTATAAAAATATTCTAAGTCTTTGGCATAGCCATCATTTAGAAAAATAATCTTGTGGAATAACCGAATGCGGCGGCATAGCCGTCCATATGCAAACGGGATTCTTTGTTTATGTTAGTGTGTTGTTAGCTTGATTTAGGAATGTTAGTGATTGTTATAAGATTAGTGAATGTTAGAAGGTTAATGATCAAATGATAATGATTAAAATTAAAAGAGATTTAGTAGAAGAAAGAATAAAAGTAAGAACATAAAGTTATGAGATTAGTTGGATGTTGGGATGATTAAACAATATAGAAATGTATAATATAAAAGCAATATAAGATTACCTTAGTATTAGAAGATTCTTGAAACTATTTGTAAAAGAAAATTCTTGAAATTGATTATAACCAAAGGATGATGAAAGGTTTGTGTGAGAGATTTTTAGAGAATGAGCAAATGAAAAGTGAGGCCTAAGCCTTGCTTTTATACTTGAGGTTAGGAGGAGGTTATGAATGATGTTAATGGTGATTTATAAGTCTTTTAAAAGGGGGTTATGATTGAAATAAATAAAAAATTAAATAATTTAAATAAATAAAAGAATAACTAAAATTTAAACTTTAAATTTATTAAAACTTTAATTTAATTTAAGAACTTTTTTTAATTAAATCTTTGTAGACTTTATAAATCTAATAAGAATTTGTAATTTGATTATTTATTTTAATTAAATATTTAAAATCTTTTAAATATTAATAACTTTTTATAGACCATACATATTTGTAAAAATAATGATGTTTGTATTTTAATCCTTTATTTTAGTTTTATATTTAAAACTCATAAGTGACAAATAAACTTCATGAATTTATAAAATTTCAATTTATAAATTATGAAATTACCATGAATTGATTTAATAAATGGAAGTTGAATAAATAGTATTATTTTTTTGAAGCATTAAAATAAATTAAATTTATAACTAGTGTATTTGTTTTTTCCAAAAGTTAACCCAAACGGATTTGGGTTTGGGTTTCCATTTTCCAAAATGGGCAGATGTTACAAATATCAAAGAGAAGACATGCCAATGTTTGCTTATGTGGTGGATGCTAATGCCAACATCCCACAAGAACTGGTATAGGAGGACCAGCAAGGAAGTTCACCTGCTAACACTAAAGAAGTCTCACCTTCACCTCATCAATCACCCATTCACCAACAACCTCAATCACCCCAATCACAATCACCAGCCAGTCAAAACACTCAACTAATCTCCCCAATTCACCCTCCATCACCAAATCAACTGCAAATACAACTTTTTCAACAACCTCCAACCCCTGAAAATCAATCTACTGAGAGCTTCTACACCAGGGAGACAGAGCTAGCCTCACAAGCAAGTACAGTTCAAATGTCATTAACAAAGACTGAATCCCCTGTCCATTTAAATGACACTGAACCTGTCACTCTGGTCACTGACCATCAGCAACAACAACAACCATATCAAGAACTGGCAGATCAAGCCATTGAGTCCAGTTCAAGCTTAGCAAGTGTAGCCCCTGAAGAAATAAATGATGATGAGATTGTTGCTCAACATCAAGAAGAAGAAGAAGAAGAGGCTAACTATGTTGATGTGATTGCTTACAATGAAGATGATCTCAGTGATAATGATATCCCAGTCAACAAAAGTTATCTGGTTGCTGAATACAACAAGCTTGTTGTAAAGTCTAACAATAGAAAGCAAAGAATTCAAGAGTTGAAGAGGATGATAAAAGAAAAAGATGATCAGCTAATGAAACAAGAATCTAGTCTGAAAAGATTAAGAGAAAATATACAAGAAAGCAATGAAGTCATTGATGGTCTACATGATCTTGTCAGAGAACAAAAAGAGTCAATTGCACATGAGAAAGATGAAAAAGAAAAGTTTGTGTTGGAGAGCAACAAAGCTAACAAGACTCTACAAGAACAATTGGCTCAGCTGAAAAGAAAAGATGAAGAGATTGAAAGACTGAGAAAACAGATAAAGGACATTGAAACTAATGCTCCTGCATCAAAACAAACAAAAGAATCTGATGAAGCTTCAATGCCAATCATTCAATATTCAAGGAAAAGGAAGTACTTGGGTCCTGTTATGAAGGAATTTACAAGATTCTCCTAAAAAATCAAGGCCTACATCACCTGAGCACACTCCTTCAATGGATGTATCAACTTTAAAGCCAGTAACTCATGATGAAGCTGAGAGTGATGCTGAATGAAATGAGCTCATAAAGGATGAATCTCCCAAAACAGACAAAGAATCAAAAGTTGATGAATTGCTGACCACCAAAGACATACTGGAAGAAAGGCCTGAATCCTCAATGTTTATGACCCTAATAAATCATGGCTTTCCATATGACATGCTAGAAAGGATGAGCATGAGTGAGATGAAAGATATGCTAAAAGAGTTTGAGCTGGCTAGATTCATGATCCCTAATTGTGACTATGAACTTCACAACATTTCAAGCCATTCAAATCAAGAAAGATCTAGTCACTGTGACACAGCAAAGCTTAGCAAGTACAATATGATCTGTTGGCTCACATGAGCTTAAGGGAAGAAAAGTTGGTGAACTTAGGAGGATGATGGAACATGTAATGGTTGTTGAGCTTGACACAGGGGTGAGATTTAGAACTGAAGCACCAAATCCATCCTATGAGCAACAAAGCAAACTCCTTGCTGATCCTATAAATGTTGAATTTAAAGATCAGCACAAAGGGAAGGAGAAACTGATCAGAGAGCCTAGGGCAGTTATCCCTGGCAAAGTATGGCCTCTAGGAACAATAGTCAGGGAAATCACTGAAAAAAATCTACATTGATAGAGCTGTATGACCACATCACAACTCCCAGTTCTGTGGAAGAAATCAGGATTATGGCCTGGAAATATGATCCAGACTGGCAATGTGCAAACATCAAGAGGACATCTGGAAGAATTGAATACTTCCATGATGTAGAACAAGTATTGTACTTGCCTGAAAGTGACATAAAGGATCTACAGAGCTTAATTATCACTAATTACCCAATTCACTCAAGAGGAAGAGACTTCTCTGTGTCAGTAGGAAGACTAAAGACCAAATTCAAAGATGATGTACTGAAGAAAGCAAGAAGAGAACATGCTGATCATAAGAGAAGAATGGAAAGGGTGAAAAGATCAAGAACCAACTCCTCTACATTGATAGATGATGAGCTTTTGAAGAGGGTTAGATACAACAACAAGAATGCAACAGCCATTAAAAGATTTGATGGAAATCAATACACATATCTCATAACAGAATGGGGATATGTTGAGAAAACCAAAGAATTGGTGTTGTTGAGGAATGCAGAAGGAAAGAAAGCAGAGAAGATGAGAATCTTTGATCCAGTGGAGATCAAGCTGCTACGCCCTAGCTACACATCATACTTGCATGACAAATTCTTCCCAAAGCTATCTGATGAAAGAGCATAGAATGATCTATGCTTATATGTTCATATGATTCAAGTGGTGGATAAACTACATGCTAAAGCATACAAAAGAAGAAGACATGATGTTGGGCTGCTGAAAGGAGCTGACATGAAGAAGTATCAGAACTACGAATCACAAAAGAATATGAACTTGAAATAGTTCATAATCAAAGTGTGGTGGAAACTCTAACAACTGAAGAGGACATTTTGGGACTAAGTTTTGAGACTCTTCAAAGGATATGCAGAATGGAGATCAAGTACAAATACGATGATCAAAAGGAAGCAAAATCTTATTTCAACAAGAAGATGGTGTCAAGATTGAAGGAGCTTTCAATCTTGAAAAGCTAATTAGAAGTATCTAAGCCTAAGGGGGAGTATTGTTAGATCTAGGAACAATAGATCAAGATCATTTTGTATAGGCTTAGAACTTTAATCAATACTTGTAATGAATGATTGTAATTCATTATTTTGGTGTATGCATTGTGTATATAGGTTAACCCATATGTGTGTTGATCTGTGTATGGTTGCAGGTACAAACATTATACTTGGTCAATTACTGAAATTGACTAAGTGTAAGAAACATCTACGGATGAACATTTTATTCTTCTGTAGATATGTTTCTTACAAGTAACATACATCCGAAGATCATCTGCGGATGAACAATCAGCTCTGGAGTTCAAGTGAAGTCAATCAAAGAGTTCAAGTGAAGACTCCTGCGGATGAGCAAACACCTTCGGAAGAATAAAATACCTTTAGTAGATCAAGTACATTCGGAAGAACAGAATGCTATCGGAAGACTATATAGTTGCGGATGTAGTTGCGGAGTCCAAACACTTGTATTTAAATAATACAAGTGTTACAAGTCAAACAGTCAACAAGACAGTTGTGCAAATCCCAAGAGATCTGGTGTTTCCTTACCTGAAACACATGTGCCTATAAATATCGATCCTAGGTTTCACATCAAGGGACGGAACACGAACACCCAAACAACCAAACGGCAAACCAAAACATCACATCAATTCACACAAACATAAACCCTAGCAGCCGTCACATCAACTTCAACCCATTCGAAGCATTTATTGTTCATTATTTATTCATCTGTAATCATCAATTAATTTTTATGAAATACGTTTGAATGAAATCCTTTTTGCTTATTAATTTTGTTCTTCTCATTGTGTTCGTCATAATCATTAATCATTATATTTGATATTTATTTATTAAAACAATTAAACAAGGTTAATATTGATTCCGCAAACATTAACTTGATTCCCTATTAACATCGATAATTCCTGATTTCGATCCTAGGATTCAAAAAGACTTGAAGAACAAAAGCAACAGAAGTATTAGTCTAGGGTATATTTTGTAAATATTGTAAATGCTAGACTAGTATATATAGCAACATATATTATTATTGTAACGGGGGTGGATGGTTCACCACCAAGTGTGGGGATCATATTCCATCACCAACATCATATCATCATCTTTCATGGATGATAAATTCATCATCAAATCAATAAACAACAAGCATTAAACACTTCTGTGTTCAGCATTATCAAATTTTAGCATCTAATCATCAAATTTTGTTCTTATCAATTTGAGTCCTAAGATCCAAGCTCAACAATCCCGTTCAAATCGGGAACACACAATTGGTATCAGAGCTGGAGTTGTTGGATTCATATTGATTTTGATCAGATTTCATGGTTAGATTGCTAAAATTAGTGAATATTTAAAGAAAACTTGAAGAAAAAGTTAGTGTGTTTCTTCATGAAAAATCCAAGGATTTAAGGTGAATCTGATGAATTCAGCTCGAATCTGTTGTTGTTTGATCATCATCTATGATCAAATCAATAATTGGAAGCAAGAAACCGAAGTTTGGAGCAGAATCCATGAGATTTGGGATTTTCAGATTCATGTTCGTCATTTTCACACACTAGTGTGTGTGTTCTTGGTGTCATTTAGAAATTCTCAGATCTGGATCATGGAAATGTAGTTTGGATTGATTTGGATTCATCAACAATGATGTTGCAACAACTATTTAATCAACAAATCAGCATCAACATCATGTTTGGATCAAAATCGAAATCACAAGTAAGTGGGTTTTTGAATGTTCTTCGTGTATCCCTAGATTTGGATGTGGATTTGAGCTCTAATTTCATGTTTAATTTATGAACAATGATTTATCACATCAATTAAACATGAAAACATCATCATAATAACAAGTTAGAGCCAAAACGAAAAGATTTGGGGCTATGAGAACTGTTTAGGAGCACGAGCACTGTTTAGGAGCATGAGCACTGTTCAGGCGCATGAGAACTGTTCAGGAGCATAAGCACTGTTCAGGTGCATGAGATTTGTTCTGGCGTATGAGCTTGACAAAACGTCCACACTTAACCATTTTCAGCAACATGACAACTGTTCAGGCACATGACAACTATTCATGCATATGAGAACTGTTTAGGTGCATGAGGTTGACTTGAAACTCCTACACTTAACCATTTTCAGCAACATGACAACTGTTCAGGCAGATCAGAACTGTTCAGGTGCATGAGGTTGACTTGAAACTCCCACACTTAACCATTTTCAGAAACAAGGCTGAATTTTCGCAGCATGTCTGTTGAAAATTAGCAACCAAACTTGTTATCCTGTTGATGATCTACGGAAACAGAACATTAACTTTTTGTTCTTCAGTAGAAGATCTGTGGATAGAGCATACAGAACACTTTCTTGTTTCGTAGATGAGATACGGACAGAAACTTAACTTTATTCTTCCGTAGATGATCTACGGACAAAGAAAAGTTTTGTTCTTCCGTAGAAGATCTGTGGATAGAGAACATGCGCAGACTGTTTACCTTAGTCATTTTCATGGAGCAAACTTCTTCGGATGTTTAATATCTACGGATGTACGTTAGTTTATCAATTCTACATCTACATATCAAAACAAAATAAAACACAATTAGTTGTTCCAATGTTTTGAAGACCTCGCTTCCGCAACAACAACATTCTCAGCTTTGGACAACTATTCAACAGATCAAGTTTCATTTTCACATCGTAAATCTACAATTTAGGGGGAGTATTGTTGGGTATTCTACCTTTGAAGAAATTGAAGATTTCCAATAATTATTGAAGAGGAAGACTTGGAGAACAAAAGCAACAGAAGTATTATTCTAGGGTTTATTTTGTAAATATTATAAATGCTAGACTAGTATAAATAGCAACATATATCATTATTGTAACGGGGGTGGTGGTTCACCATCATGTGTGAGAACTGAGAATCATATTCCATCACCAACATCATATCATCATCCTTCATGGATGATGAATTCATAATCAAATCAATAAACAACAAGCATTAAACACTTTTGTGTTCGTCATTATTAAATTTTAGCATCTAATCATCAAATTTTGTTCTTATCAATTTAAATCCTAAGACCCAAGCTCAACAATCATGTTCAAATTGGGAACACACAATCACACCATTACACCATCGAGCTCTTTATTGACATCCACGATCACACCATCGAGCATTCCAACACTATAATGGAGTTTCACATGTCATATTCTTATTCATACTTGGTAACACCTCATATTTAGAAGATAATGAGGTTTACCAACGAAACTAAACCTCCAAACGTCCGTTGTAATCCAAAACAAGATCAAATAACACAAATACGAGCTTCATGAGCTAAATCAAGCCTTCAAATGTCCATACTGTTAGAGAGAGAAATCAGGTTTTCTTAGAGAGAGATAGTACTAAGAGTGAGAGAGAGAGTGAGAGAGAGAGAGAGAGAAACGGATGAAATTGAGTTCTTGAGACTTTTAAACAAATTTTACCCTAATAGGCTCCTTGGCAGATTGCTAAGCAAACCCAAACGGTCCACTACCAACTTCAAAAATAATATAAGCTTCTTCTACATGGAATATTTGCATATTACCAAGCAATATTCCTCACAGCTATTTTGCTAGACCATGGCAGTCCGCAAACACACAAGCGGACCGTCACCCCCTATTTTGGCGGTTTATAATGAGGTCTCTTCACCCGACCTTGGGTTCTTCTCCATGCGGACTATATGGCTAACCTATAGATCCTATAGCAGTCCGCTATGGTCTAATTCTCTCAAGTTCTTAGTGAATTCCCATTCTGACATTCCATTTTGTATTTTCGCCCCGTTTATTCACTTAGTAACCTGTCCCTTAAGCCAAGGGGTCACACTTGGAAAGAACAAAACATTTTAAATCTCCACCTAGACTCACTAACCTACTTAATTAATTCCTAGTGGTCGTGTGAAGCTTGTTGGTTTAATTAAATTAGATTACCTCCTAGTCATTCCACTTTTAATATGTTAAGGTATCCAAAAGTTATAAACCTCTTGATTTTATAAACACAATATCCTAAGACTTAGAAATGACTTTAAAGATGTGGGATGATTACATTTATCACGATTAAAGACATAAAATCACAAGACTTAAAGTTAACCAAGCAAAATGCAACCTATGCAATCCTAACATATTCAAATGAGAAATCCACATAAAGTTGGTAACTTTTCACACCCCCTAGGTCATAAAGTTGGGGGCTTGCATCTCATAAACGCCCCATAGTTACAGCCTCGTACCACCCCTTGCACGGGCTCATCTTCTTCCTCTTCCTTATTATCGGAGAAAATCGTTTCAGGCTCCGGTTGCTCCCGCTTCCCCGAGGCCCTATTTCTCTCCTTTCTTTCTCCCTCTTTCACAGCCTTGATGACTTCGGTCACCACAGCCGGTAAGATTGTCTGCATGACCTGATGTAGTTCCTCAACAACAGCCTCCTATACCGAGGCCCTCAAGTTTGCACTCTCATCCCCAGCCTCCGGATGAGGGGTCTCAGGTTCTTCAGGAACCACCTTCTCAGCTCTAGGCCTTCCTCTTTTAGGTCGTGGTTCCGCATCAGGACCACCACGGCCTCCATCCCTAGAAGCTCTAGAAGATCTACCACCAGCCATTCTCTATCACACTGAATGATTCAAACACCAACACGGTCATTCAAGGAAACAGCTCAGTTTATGTCAAGTATAGTAAGTCCCTAATTACAGTGGCCAGTTGTGATTAGCCACTTACTTTACCCTTCATACCCCAAGCATTACCTGTCCTGACTACATCAGTATTTAAATCTACATACAACACATAACCACATACCATGCGCACATAAAACCGGTTAACTTTACGAAAATACCTGATGGCACGCAGCTACTCAGATTGGCATCCCATTCCCTTTTCGTCCCATTCTCATTTTAAGTTAAGGTTTATTTTAAAATTTTACCCATTTCATTTAAACTTTGGCTCTGATACCAACTTGTAAGGCCCCGTTCCCGGGACGCCTACAGTTGGTCATTCATCGCACATAAAACATATATTAACATTTGCCTCTTGAAAATATTGCAGCGGAAACATTCAAAAATGACATCTCATTTCATTATAAACACTTTTGCCAAATAATACATCATTTTCCGTTTACAAAGTACATGTTTACATTACATCACAAAAGCATTATAAATGGATGCCATCCCAAAAGAGCCGAGTAGCCTTGCAGTGCCATCCTCAGCAATCATTACCTGCCAACTGGAAAACATATAAAAGTCAGCGTTGCTGATTGAGTTCTAGTTTTATAATAAAACATACTTTACTTTCATTAAAACTGTTCCTTTTCTCATCTGATCATTCATCATACGTATACACAGATAATGTCATTATTATCTTTCATCACGTTCGTTATCTTTCGTTCTTTTCATACGTTCATTCTTCCGAATCTGTTGCGATGACAGAGCTGCTCACCTCAATAGCAATCTTAACGATTGCACGCTATCCGAGTCTGTTACAACCATAGGGTTGCTCACCTCATTGCCAATCTCAACGATAGCACGCTATCCGAGTCTCTTGCAACAACAAGGTTGCTCACCTCATGGCAACATCAACGATAGCACGCTATTCGAGTCTCTTGCAACAACAAGGTTGCTCAACCCATGGGCAATCTCAACGATTATACGTCATCCGAGTCTCTTGCAACACAGAGTTGCTCACCTCATATATGTGCTTGCAAGCCTTTCCTTCGTTCATTCATCATTAATTAATGCATGCATTCTTACTTCATATTCCTCTTTCATTATCTTTCACTTTACGTTACATAATACTTCATTCATTCATTAACATGACACGTAAAGCCACAAGAAAGATAAACATACATCACAATAAGGAACATATCATACACAGTCATTATCATCATCATCATACAGGGCAACATCATACATACATAACATGCATAAGCATGCAACATCATCATCATCATGCCCAACATACTCTCTAAGGCCATAACAGTCATCTTACATGCTCTTACGGGAAACTTTACGTCAAAACTTACATCTGCACTTTCCCCCGAAAGCCAGAAGTCGAACTACACTTTCCTTCGAGTGCAACAGCCCTATTCGGGCGTATGGACACCCTTCAGTCGCATGACCTCCATGCGACTAAACACCATGCGATTTGACTCATGCGGATGAACATCTATGCGAATGAACACCCAGTCGTGTGTATGGACCTCATGCGGATGGAACTAATGCGAATGAGCACGTATGCGACTAACCTCATGCGAATGGACTCATGCGACCAAGCACGTATGCGACTAACCTCATGCGAATGGACTCATGCGACCAAGCACATATGCGACTGGACCCTCAGTTGTATGACTCCCCATGCGACTGGACTCCCATTCGTGCGAATGAAACCTTAGTCGTACGATTGAACCCTCAATCGTGCGAATGAATCCCAGTTGTGCAAATGAACCTCAATCGCCTCCCAATCGGCCGTATGGCCTCCATTCGGTCGCATAGCCCTAGCTTATGCAGAATGGAGTTCATCCCGAACCCAATCTGCCATTTTTGGCCTCTAAGCTCCTCCAAACCCATCCTAAGCCTAAATCAACCATCTTAGACCTTACGAATGCATACCACAACACCATACAAGCACACACAAGCCCGGAAACATTCTCTAAACGCATCACACGCAACACACCCAAATGGGTCAAACACATACACATACAAAAACGGGTTTTTCATGCTTTCCAGCCCTAAAATCGGTTGAAAACAAGTAAAAGTGGGGTCCTAGAACTCACACAAACGAGCACAACGACAAGGGCTTCGACTTGGCTTGCTACACGACGATTTTGGCCACTCGAACCACCCGAACCGACCCTTTCTTCCTCTTTTCTTCCTTTCTCTCTTCTCCTCTCTTTGATAGCTGAAAATGTGAGTGTGGAGGAGAGGGTAAGGGCTGCCCTCTCCCTTATATACTCCCACTCGCCCGACTTTCTTTCGTTGGCGAGTTTGGTCCCTCGACTTTGGACTTTATTTCTTTTTCTTCCTTCGTCGGCTTCAAAATAGTAAATAACCGGGTGTTACAACTCGTGATGATTAAAATTGGTAACAAAAAGTTCTAGTGGCAAACATGATGATAACAAGTCTCAAAAACCAAAAACAAAGTCAAAGAATAAAAATACAGTAAAACCAAAAGCTCTTGTACTATTTGATCTGACTTCCAATGCTTCTAATCTTTGATTCAAGCCTTCCAATCACTTGATTCCTTGCCTTCAGTCATTCTAGAAGATGTTATTAAATTAAAAAACATGTGTTTAAAGTGGCTAAATCCGAATTTGTTGTGATAGATCCTTCGTAAACCGTTAAGGCTAGGCTTGGCGATCTGCTAAGTCCCTCCTGACATGCAATCATTATTCACTAGCGTGTCATTGCTGATTTGTATGGCTATATTTGATCTTGGTAGGTAGTATACTCCTTTGTTGAATGTAATTATTCTTGGGTCATAGAGTAGTTAGTTTGCAATCTAATGCTATAACGGGTAATAGACGAATATTAGAATATGATTGACAGACTCAATGTCCAACTTTGGAAATAGGTTTGAATAAAATGATCTATAACCATGTTAGAATCTATCATAGTGATTGTCCGAAGAATTGTATGCAACACTTATGTGAGCTACAACTTCTTAACTATTATTAGATGGTTCTAAATCTAAAGTTGGTTTGAATAAGATTTGCATTGTTGATTTAGGTTCTGAATATGCGTGTGTATACCATTGACTATATGTATAACATTGACATTCATTTAATTATGATTCCCTAGTGGAGCTAGTTTCTTCTAGCACTTCTTTACATCTATTGGTTCTTTGTAGTAATAAATCTTAAGGTAGCTAACAGTGGGTCCAAAAGCATTAGGTGTTTGCTTGATTGTTAGAGGTTCAATCTCAACTGGTGTGTTTTGGAACAATTATTATAAGTTACAATGGTTCAGAGGTATCGATGTATAGTTGAAAAGTTTCGTTCTTCTATAAGTGGCTATGTTGTGTTTGCTTCCCTCGGTTTTTTACTCATAAAAGTTCTTTTGTTTGAGTAATTTATATTTTTTTAAGCTAAGGAAAAATTTCATCTAAAATTAATTTAAATTCTTTAGTTTAAATAGTATTAATTCTTATGTAGAAATGTTTGTGATAACTACTTTGAAAAACATAATGACACTTTGCTTAACCATACTTTCAGTGACTATACAACTTAATTTGATGATTTAGTAACAAATGGGTTGTTTAGGTTAGATATGGTAAAGTTTTGAAATTGAATTGAAGACACACATAATTATCTAGTTACATAGTATAGAGGGTGCATATATGGAACTCACTAAAGTGACCCTAATTTATATATATATATATATATATATATATATATATATATATATATATATATATATATATATATATATATATATATATATATATATGTATACATATACATATATATATATATAGATCATGATATGAAATGTAATAGATCTTGTTTGTCTGATTATGATGTAATGTGAAGTGATTAATGAAATGATATGGATTGTTTGTGATTAGTTATGTCTAATATTTCATTAATGAGTCGATATTGAATTGGTTAATTAGGTTGTGATTGTTTGAATGGTTACACATAATGTTATATTAATGAATACATTCAAACTTAACTTAATGAAGTTCTCATGCGAATGGCCCATGTGAACGGACCACACGCATGAATAACTTCATAAGATTGACACAGTCGCACGACTGAACCAAAAGACTGGATCAGTCGTATGATTGACACATAAGATTGGCTCAGTCGCACGACTGAACACTCAGTCGTGCGGATGAATCAACCGCATGGTTCAATCGCACGACTGAACCATACTTATGGTCCAGTCGCACGAATGAACAATACTAACCTATAAATACAACCCAATTCGTGGAAAAACATAAGCATTCATACCATTACGACTCCAGACGTACCCTAGCCGTCCAGAAGCCTCCCAAATCGTTCTCCAAGTTCATAGAACACATTAGATCGATTCCCAATCGACTTCTAACGTTAGATTCAATTCTTGATTGATTCTTCGTGTGTTCTCACTGATTGGATCGCCAATCAAATAGGATTCCGCACTATTTGATCTGGTTTACACGCTAATCACTAGGTATTTCGTTCAAATACCAGGTCCTAACAAGTGGTATCAGAGCTTTGGTTCTTGATTACGTGTGATTCAATCAAGATTGCATAAAAGTTTGTGTTTTTGCACTAAAAACGCAATCTTTGGTGTCAAAAGTGATCTTGGACGTTCCCTGCTTATCAAAGTTTGACTTCTACGGACTTAGGCGATTAGACTTTGCGAAAATTCGAATTTTTACGGCTAAAACACGTTTAACCTAGAAATTTTCGCAAAACAGCAGCTTCATTCGCACGAGTGACCCATTCGCACGACTGGACTTCATTCGCATAGCCCAGACGCACGATTGGACCTAGTCGCACCTTCATTCGTCCGATTGAACAGTTCGTTCGCATTGCTCATATGCATCAGCTTCATTCGCACGACTGAACCAATCGCTTAGTTCAGCCGCACGATTGAGCCAGTCGCAGAGTTCATACGCACGACTAGACCATTCGCATCCTTCAGTCGCACCAGTGATAGTTTGTTTTACTAGACTTAAAGTTATTCGCCATGGAAGATCAAATGTCAGCCTTTACTGCTGTGAAGGACTCTAGGATACAGAACCTGCTGTTGCTTGAGAGTGAGGTGGGTAATCATAATAAACCACCAAAGCTCTTAACGTTAGATGAGTTTCCCCACTGGAAACAACGTTTTGAGATCTACCTCAATGGAGTGGATCCAAATCTGTGGGAAGCCATCGAGATTGGATATAGTACACCGGTGGGAGCTGATGGAGTTAAGCTAACGTTAGGAGGGATGACGGACGCGCAGAAAGTTAAATACAATGCAGAGAAGAGAGTTTATGCATTGATCACACAGTCTATCCCTAAAGACATCTTCCACCAGTACTCAGAGAATAAGCAGTCCAAGAAACTGTGGGATGAGCTAGAAAAGAGGTACGACGGGAATGCTTCGTTGAAGGCAATCAAGGCTAAGGAGTTAAAGAAGGAATTCGATAACTTCTCATCGATGGGAAACGAGAGTTTAGACGACGTTATAGATAGATTCTACCATCTGATGAGTGAACTGCATACACATGGGGTGGCTACTACCCTAGATGAGAAAGTTACTAACTTTGCAGACGGATTGCCTGAAAAGTGGGCTTCATTCGTCTCTAATCTGAGACAGAATGGAATGCTGGCAAAGCTAGATATTAATGACTTCATTCTTAAGTTGCGAGAAGAAGCACTTAGGATGAAGTACAGAGCTCAGAAGTCTTCGTACACTCAAAATCCAGCTTTGTACAACGCCACGCCTCAAGCTAAGACATCTGGAGCACCTCTCCAGACTGCATTTGTGTCTAGCTCGTCAAGTCCTTCACATGCTTCTTCTTCAGGATCAGACACGTCGGGGTCTTCTAGTACCCACTACATTGGATCTGAAGCAAACGCTACTAGATTGAAGACCGAGAACCTCGGTAATGTGACTGTGGAAGTAGCTCGAGAGCATATGGATCTTTTGGCTGCAGTGGTTCATTCTTATGATGGACTTGTTGCCGGGAAGATTGGAAACTGCCATCTGGCAGACAAGGACTACGAGCAGGTGGACGAAATGGAGCTTGAGAGGATGGACATAATGTGGGCCTTAGCTAGTGCTGTCCGGAGGGCGAAGAAGTTTGTTAAAAAGACCGGACAGAACTTGGTAGCTACTAAGGATACCACATTTGGCTTTGACAAGAGCAAAGTGACCTGCTTCAACTGTGGAGAGAAGGGACACTTCAAAAGAGAATGTGCCAAGCCAAAGAAGACGGGTAACGGGAACCCATTCTCGTCTTTCACTCGCCAAGACAAGCAAGCTACCAGTTCTACTTCATCAAGCAAGGATCCAAAAGCCTTGACTGCTCATGATGATGAAGGACAGGATTGGAGCTTTAGGTTTGTCTCACCAGGGGAATCAAACATTGCAAGTGTAGAAGATATTGACGATGATTCCGCGAGTGAAGGAGATCTAGCAGTTGAGATAGCGATGTCACATAGTGAAGAAGCAACTGCTACCGAGGTCAGTTACAAGCCTAAAGAGGAGACTACCACGTCAGAGACAGAAAAGACAGAATCACCAGAACCAGAGACATCTGATGCTGTGTTGATGGCTAACTCTTCTGATCCAACTCAGGTAAGTACTACTGACCAAATGTTTGATAATCATGCTTGTTCTGATTGTGATACTTTTAGGAATAGCATAGATGAAAATTTTGCTAGGTTATTAGATCATAATGATAACTTAGTAAAAGATTTGCAACTGTGCACTGAGGCTAATAGAGTATTAAAACAAAATGAGCATAGTTATAAAGAAAAGATAGACCTTTTGACTAAACAGCTTAGGGAAACCGAAGTAGTTGCTTTTAACCAAGCTAATGACATTAGGTACTATCTAAACTCCCTAGAAGACACTAAGAAACAAAAGGCAGTTCTAGAAGTAGAAGTAAACTCATTAAAACAGAAACTGCACAGTTGGACTAGTTCTTCACACATAGTTCAACACTTAGTGAGAGAAAGGAATAACGGGGAGGGATTGGGTTATAAAGTGGTTCCACCACCACCTGAGACCTTGATGAACACTAAGACTAGACCAATTAATAATAACCCCATCAAGGATCATGTGGTGTCTACTCCTCTTGTTAGTGATCCAGATTCCTCATGTTCATCTATTGAATCTGGAAACAAACAAAAGGAGGCCACTTCAAAGGCAAAGGGAAAATTGCCTTGTGTTAATCTGGAAAAGGAATTTGAAAAGGTTAACTTAAAGTCAGGGTCAAACAGAGTCAAATCAGAACCTAAAAAGACTTCTAATGTTAATCTTTCACATGTTTCAAGTCAAAAACCAGTTAACCAAAAAGAAAAAGATGTTAAACAGGTTAAAACAGTTAACTTTGTTAAACCAGAGAAAACATCAAAAGAACCAGAGTCAAAACCTAAAGTGATTGATGTTACTAGACTGTCACACACTTCTCCACAAAGAAAGTTTAATCATAAAGTTGATAGCAGGTCGTGCTACAACTGTGGAGAATGTGGACACATGCTTCCTATTGTCCTTTCTATCAGACACCTAGGAAGAAGATTGAACTTCAGGATTCAAAGCCTAGGTCTTCTAAGAGGAGTTCTCTGACTCCACCTAGAAGAACTAGTGAACCTAAAGTTCAACTGTAAGCCAGTCGACTGTTTATCATAACAGGCCTTGCACAAATCTGGCTTATGGAAAGAGAAGTCATCCTGCGTGTCTGATAATGATGACAAGAAGGAACCTGAGCTACCCTCACCCTCTAAGGGTCAATGGGTGGAATTTATGATGTGTGATGCCTCTGGGAAACCCAAGCCAGTAAAGGCTTGGGTTCCTAACCTAAACTAATTCTTTACTTTGTATGTGCAGGGTGTTCGATACAGTGCTGAAACTAACACGTGGATTGTAGACAGCGGAGCATCCAGGCACATGACAGGAAATAGGGCCCTTTTATCAAACGTCAAGCAAATAAAAGGAGGGCATGTTTCATTTGCTGGAAACAAGGGAGGCTATATCACAGCTCAGGGAGAAGTGGGGAATCAGAAAGTTAAGTTTGATAAGGTGAACTACGTTCAACAACTTCAAAATAACTTACTTTCTGTTTCCCAAATCTGTGATAAGGGTTTAAAGTCATCTTCGACAACAAGAAGTGTTACGTGCTAAAGAAAGACTACGTGATCCCAGAGGACCAAGTTCTGATGACTGCTTCAAGATATAAAGATCTTTATGTTTTGGATCTGTCAACAGCTGCTACAACGGATCATGAGGTTCAGTGCTTTCTATCTAAAGCTACTGAGAAGGATTCCATCTCCTGGCATAGGAGAATGGGACACATTAGTCAAAGGAAGATGAATCACTTGATTCAGAAGGATCTGGTGAGAGGAGTTAATGTCAAGAACTTCCAGCTTCCTGACTTTTGTGTAGCTTGCAAGAAAGGCAAACAGACGAAGAAGTCTCATAAGGAAAAGAAAGTTCATTCAATAGAACTTCCTCTTGAACTTCTTCACATGGATCTGTTTGGTCCAGTCAGTACAAAGAGCATTGCAGGCGACTTGTACTGTTTTGTGGTCACTGATGACTACTCAAGGTTCACTTGGGTAATGTTTCTGAAATCCAAATCAGAAACATTTGAGTCATTCAAGGAGTTAGTAACCACACTGGAATCTCTCTACAAGCTGAAGGTTAGACAAGTACGCTCAGACAACGGGACAGAATTCAAGAACCAGTGGATGGAGGCTTACTGCAAGGAAAAGGGAATTGTGCATCAATTCACTTCTGCCTACACGCCTCAGATGAATGGCGTTGCTGAGAGAAAGAACAGAAGCTTGATAGAGACAGCACGGACTATGCTGGCAGACTCGAAACTGCCTATCCAATTCTGGAATGAGGCAGTGGCGAATGCATGTTATACACTGAATCGAGTCCTGATAGTCAAGCGCCACGGAAAGACATGTTACGAGCTACTACAAAGACGCAAACCGAATTTGGAGTATCTGAACCATTTGGCGCGCCGTGCACACTTCTGAAGAGACACAAGAAGGCAAATTCAGCGAGAAGGCGGATGAAGGAATCTTTCTAGGATACAACATACCGAACAAGCGAGTTTACAACAACTCAACGGGTCTAGTAGAAGTGTGGTGTAATGTTGACGTTCAGAGATATACCACACCACCTACTGGCAAAGGACCCGCCTACTTTTTCGACTATGATGGATTCTTCAAGTCCTTCAACATCCCTCTCTCTCCCTCGGATGACGAGTTAGCTACTAGAATGATGTATGATATCTTGAATACACCATCTAGCTCACAGGGAGAATCATCTACTCAGTCAGGGGGAGTAGTCGATGACAGTGACTCCTCCTCTGAAGATGAAGCTGAAGAAGATGACCAGAACAGTCAGGAGGAACAGGTTCCAGTTCCTGAAAGTCCACAAGCATCTACCAGTGATGCACCTTCGACTTCGGAACCTCAAACTCCAACTACCTCAGATGCAGAACCAAATGTTCATAATCTTGGCTCTGAGGTAGCTGTTCCTACTACTCCAGGATCACGACTAAACGTCTATCATCCCCTTGACAATGTCATTGGGGATGTCAGATCAGGAGTACAAACCCGAAATCAGCTATATTCAGCTGATTACGCCTCGGTTATGGAGAAGGGTTACATTCATGATGGTGCTTATCGGTGTTTTGTCTCGCAGTTTGAGCCAAAATATGTCAGTGATGCACTAAATGATGAGGCGTGGGTGAGTGCCATGCAAGAAGAACTTCTTCAGTTCAAGAAGTTAGGTGTATGGACTCTGGTTGATAGACCTAAAGGTGTTAAAGTCATTGGCACCAAATGGGTCCTGAAATGCAAGAAGGATGACCAAGGGTCATTATCAGAAACAAAGCTCGATTGGTGGTTCAGGGTTTTCGCCAAGTCGAGGGAATTGACTACAATGAGGTGTTTGCACCCGTGGCAAGGATGGAAGCCATTCGTATCTTCCTTGCCTATGCATCGTACATGAAGATTAAAGTCTACCAATTAGATGTGAAGAGTGCATTCCTTCATGGGGAAATCAGAGAAACAGTCTATGTCAGTCAACCCGAGGGATTTGAAGATCCTTATCATCGGGATAGAGTTTACAAGCTCGACAAGGCTTTATACGGGCTTCATCAAGCTCCAAGAGCTTGGTATGAGAAACTCTCGACTCATCTTGTAAAACACGGTTTTCGCAGGGGAGTCATTGACTGCACATTGTTCATTAAAGAAAAAGATGGCGACCTACTGCTCGTACAGATCTATGTCGATGACATAATCTTCGGTTCAAAGAACGAAGAGTTATGCAAAGAGTTTGAAGCAGTTATGAAGAAAGAGTTTGAGATGAGTGCTATGGGGGAGATGAAGTTCTTTCTCGGGTTACAGGTGGATCAGACACCAAATGGGATCTTTCTACATCAGACCAAGTATGTAGGAGACATTCTCAGTCGTTTTGACATGGAGAATGCTTCTGCTGCTGGGACTCCACTTGCTACGAATCACGACATAGCACCTGATGAAAATGGAGATCTTGTAGATGCCACGATGTACCGAGGAATGATTGGATCCCTCATGTATCTCACTGCCTCAAGACTTGATATCATGTATGCTACATGTTTATGTTCTAGATATCAGGCTAAGCCTAAGGTCAACCATCTGATCGGGGTCAAAAGGACTTTTCGTTATCTGAAGGGTACACCCACACTTGGGTTGTGGTATCCCCATGATGATGACTTTGAGCTCACAGCGTATAGTGACTCGTATTACGGGGGCTGCAAGATGAACTACAAGTCTACATCAACAGGGTGTCAATTCTTTGGGAGAAGATTAGTTACCTGGCAGTGTAAGAAGCAGACATCGGTTGCATTGTCAACCTGTGAAGTCGAATATGTTGCTGCTGCAAGTTGCTGTTCACAAATCATCTGGATTCAACAGCAAATGCGGGATTACGGTTTAAAGTTCTCTTCTACTCCTATTTTTGTTGATAACTCTGCTGCAATTACAGTAACTAAATATCCGGTCCAACATCCTAAGACCAAACATATCGGTATTAAATACCATTTCATAAGTAACTCTGCTGCAATTACAGTAACTAAATATCCGGTCCAACATCCTAAGACCAAACATATCGGTATTAAATACCATTTCATAAGAGACTGTTTTGAAAAGAACTTAATTGATGTGGTAAAAATTAATACTGATTTTCAACGCGCTGACCTCTATACTATAGCCTATGATAAACCACGTTTTCAATATTTGCTAGAGGTCAACGGCGTTAAAAAGAAAAATAAGGTTATTCCTGATGATGATAATGTGTAGTCCGATGTAGTTTAGTTAAAGTTTTTCTTTTTTATTTTATTTTATTTGTTTATTTTAGTCTGTTTAAATTAAACTCATGTTATTTTGTTGTTTATTAAAATCCTAAAATAACTAAACCAGTTATGATTTTAGTATTTTAGGGGGAGAATATGTCAGCAAGTAACATTAAAAAAAACGAGGGAGAAGGAGTGGATAGCTGATATAAGGTAGATCGTATCTGTGAAACCGATTCAAACCCTTTGGAAAATGATAGTACACAGGAACAAATCAAGAGGGACTTAAAATTAAATTTAGAAAAGATGCAAAAATTCAAAGTATAAGTCTGTGTAGTCTAAGCAATATAAAAGGGAAGATGATAGAAAAACCGGTAACTCCTAAGGTAACACAACGAGAGTAGACCTAGAGGTTGCTAGACCACAAATGATATGTCGGTAGATTCAACACAATAGATGATTAGACCTGACTGGTGATCTCAAGATCAAACTAAGTTGTTCAACTGACTGTGGGCTTCCATCTTATCACTGGTTAACACAATCAACAATATTCCAATAAGGGGTAATGAGCATGTGAACGCCACAAATGTGTGCGGATGACCAATAAAAGAGCAAAGCAAGAAAAAAATTGAAAGACAAATTCTATAAAGCTAATGACTTAAAGTTGTTGGTGCATTTTGTGCAAAATAATATTAAGCTGCTATTACAAGGAGATAGGTTGTGTGCCTCTCTGCTGTGCGATGGCACTGACCTGAGGATAAGCATAACCTAGATATTCTAGAATTCATTGTTGTTTGCCGCCTCTCTGCTGTGCGATGGCACTGACCTGAGGACTGGCTTCTCTTTGAAAGCTCTAAGAATAGTCTCTTCTTGTAATAATACCCGTAGACCGCTCAAAAGCTCCTGAGGAATGTTGATTACCATATAAGTGTGGGAAATGTTAGTTGAAATAATTAAACCTAAAACAATCACCAGTTTGTGTCAAAAAGTCTGTGTATGGATTTAAGTGGACAAACATATTGACAATCATTGTGGCTGCAATTCTTGAAAGTTCAAATCAATGTGGAAATCTAAGAGTTCCAGTATGATTTCCTTAAGTTGCTAACAACTCTGGATGAACACCAAGAATTGAGCATCAAAAGATTTTGATAACCAGTCCCAAATGATTTGACTTGCCTGTATGATTCCAAAATTGAATTGGCCCAGATGTGGTCAATCTAAGTTGAAGCTGTCTATTCCAGAACCAAATCCAGTAGATTTCCATCTTAGGATTTATCTCTCACAAAAAGCCAAAAACTAGTCTTATTTTTATTCTCTATTTTAATTTTCTAAGTTAGTTAGTCGTTTTAGTTTGTTAGTTTGTCGGACTACATCAAGAAAATCAATAAGGGATCAACTCACTAAAAGGGTCATGTCTGAGATGACCACATGTGCATTAAAAGTCTAAAACAGTCACATCTGAGGTGAAAATGTGTTTAAAAGGGGCACGTCTGAGGTGACTAAATTGTCTAAAAGGATCACGTCTGAGGTGATCAAAAGGTTTTCAAGTTAAAATGATCATGTATGAGATGGTCAAATGCTCATAACGTTAATCTCAACAATTCAAAAGGGGTTTAAAAGTTAAATATTCAAATTGGCAGAAAAATTAATAAGTATGACCCATTCGCACGAATGGACCATACGTATGGACTAATCATACGAATGGGAGCCATTCGTACGAATGGACCATGAGTATGGACCATCCAACCGAATGGCCCATACGATTGGCCCAGTCGGATGCTTAAGGAGGAATGAGTGAGTCAGTCGCACGACTGAGATCCAGTCGGACGACTGAAGAAGGGCGACTGATCCAATCGCACGACTGAGCCCCACTCGCACGACTAAAAGGTGCGTATGAGCTCAGTCGCGCGATTGAATCTAGGGTTAGTATAAATAGAGGGGGAGTCGGTCGCAGAGACTCACCACCCTCAAATTAACCCTAAATCGCACGACTTAACGCCACTCTGCCCAAATTCCATTTGATCTCTAAAACCCCCCGTTTCTTGAATACTGACCATATACATCAACTCTACAGGTAATTTGCGGTGAAGAAGCACTCCCATAACTTTCAATTTGATGCAAAATCAGTACATTCGGACTCGCAAAAGAACCGAGACTTAAGTGACTAATAACCTAACTAAATGACTCAAACAGATGAAATTAAAGACGTTAGGTGTTATAAGAATGTATTGCGAGTCAAATGAACCAGATAACGTTGTCTAAAACTCAAAAGTGGTGAAAAAGTGAATTTGAATTGAACAGTCAGTACATCATGCGAATGGACAGGTTGATGAACTTCAGTCGCACGATTGAAGGGTGCGAACTGCTTAACCGCACGACTGAACCATGCGTATGAGTTCAGTCGCACGACTGGTGTAACCGCATGAGGTTACATACGCATGACTCCAGTCTCACACTCAGTCGTACGCATGGGATCATTCGCACGACTAAATCCCAGTCGCACTGTTCAGTCGCACGACTGATCTCAGTCGCACAACCTCAATCGCATGACAGAAAGATTTTTTTTCCAAGTGCTTCATTACTTTCTTAGCCAATGATACTAACGTTTACTATGTTTGTGTAACAGATGGCGAGTCGATGGACTATGAGCACGAAGCACAACATATGTGCTCATCTGGATTTGACATCCAGAAACGCTGCGGATTTCTCAGGCATTATTACATTTCTATCGAGGTCGAGGATTGCACATGCCATATCTACTCCTTGTACTCCGTATCGATCCATTCAGCAGGCCTTCTGGGAAGGCGCTACAGTTGATAGATCCTCTGAGCCTCACTGCATCAGAAGTACCATCTTTGGAGAGGCTATTGCTATCTCAGAGGAGGATCTAAGGATCGTATTACAGTTGGGGGATGACGCTGATTGTCCCTCGATTACACCCCCTCACAGTCAGAGGATGCTTTCTTAGAGCCAAGTACTCGGGGGACATCAATGCTGGGGTACTCAACAAGAGTAACCTCTGTCCCCAGTTTAAGTATCTTGCGCACGTGCTGCTTAAGTGCATAGCTTCCAGGAAGGGAGGTTTTGATGAGCTATCTGATCAGATACAGAACGCGTATGTTGCGTTGGTGCTGAACCACCCGTTCAGCTTCTCCAAGATGATCTTCACCTACCTGGTGGAGAACATTGAGGGGAAAGGGAAGGAGGGCTTCTGTATGTACCCGAGGTTTATGGAGATGATCATAGATCAGAAGCTTCCCTCCCTGCCGAAGGAGAAGGATGATGCGGTAGTCCTCGAGGTGATGGATGATACTACCTTGGGGAGGATGAAGGTATACAGGGGGAAGCAAGTGAAACCCCCTGTCAGGAGGTTGTTTGGGCA
The DNA here is from genome assembly GCA_025215565.1 of Flaveria ramosissima. Lineage (NCBI taxonomy): Eukaryota > Viridiplantae > Streptophyta > Magnoliopsida > Asterales > Asteraceae > Flaveria > Flaveria ramosissima. Next base: position 13,322,573 of record CM046044.1, on the reverse strand, counting down.
TCTGGCCCGGGAGGACTACGTGGTGCCAGCCAAGAGAAAGTGGCGCCACGATGATAGTGACTCTGATGTGGAGCAGATTGCTCTACCCACTCATGACTCGGATGATGATGACAGTGGGGATGTTGGAGACGATATGCCTATTCCACCGAGAGGCACTGTGTCTGATGTTATACCTCCAGTGTCTGCCTCAGCTGGAGACGTTGCCGAGTCAGCAGGATTTCATCAGGATTTTGTTCCTGGTGCGGAGGAGGAGGAGGAGTCGGATGAGGAGCCCCTAACGCGAACTGTGGGAAGCAAAGTTGTTCCCACAGAACATGGGCTAAGGGTGATTGGTGAACGCCCTAGAGACTCCGAAGAGACAGCTACTGACCCAAGTTATGCACCGGGGTCAGCTAGCAGGGTTGTAGGGGGAGCATCCACCTCAACGGGGACGAGGAGGAAGAGGATGGCTCAGCCCCATGGTCAGAAGAAGAAGAAGCGTCGGTTGACCTTCGTTACCACCACAGCCTCTACCTCTACCACCACCACTACCACTTCCACAGCCATACCATCCACCACCACAGCCACCACAGCTACCACAGCCACCACCATACCTCCCACCACAGTACAGATTCCATCCACCACCATATCCTTTACTCCCACATCACCTCCACCATTTCACATACCTATCTTCACTACAGCCACCACCACCACCACTTCACACCAAGCAGGACCCTTAGCCCATCCCTCACATACTTATGGATCACCTCTACCTCCAATCAGGGTAGAGGAACAGCTGTCTGTGCTCAACAGGATAGTGATGCGCTTACTTGCTGCAGATGAGGAGAAGGCGGCCAAGATCCGCCAGCTTGCTGACCTGACTGTTGCACAATCTCACCATATTGCAGAGCAGGCTCGGGTTATAGAGGAGCAGGCCCAACAGATGGCTGCTCAGAGCACTGAGATAGCCTAACTCCAAGAACATAGTGTCACATCAAGCAAGAAGATAAAGGAGTTGGAGGAGGCAAAGAAGACTATCATGTTAAAGCTGAAAGGATCTAAGGAGGAGCCCCTCAAGATCAAAGAGGGAGACGGAGATGATGGTGATGATGATGATGAAGATGATGATGAGGATGATGAGGATGATACAGAAGAGGATGAGGAAACCGAAGGAGAAAGGACAGAGGAGAAGGACGATGATGATGAAGCAGAAGGAGGGGATGCAGCTGCATCGACCTCTGCTTCAGGTCAAGAGAGGAGGTCAAAGAACAGACAAGACCAATCAGCCTCTACCTCTGATCCTCCAAGTGATGAGCCGATGATACAAGACAAAAGTAAAGACTAGATGTTTATGTATTTATTTACTTTTGTATTTGAATCCTGTATTGAAAACTATGTATTGAATGTTTAGATTAAGTTAATGCATTTCTGTTTGATTAATTACTAATGATTTATGTGTTGAATGTTTAAATCAAACAGATCCAAATTACCAAAGGGATGAGTTTGATGTTGCTCCCCTTCAGTAGGTCAAGACTCAGCTAACAATGATTCTTGAACTGCAAGGGATCGTAAGGAGGTCAGTGAGTTATACCCCTGAAGAAGGGGAAATAATTCATGACCTATCAAACGAGCAACTCGCAGAGATTTTCAAGCTCAATCCAGATGAGATAGTGAAAGATGCTCTGACATGCGATTCGACTAGTGATGAAGAGCTCAACGATGTTGATGAAGTCGAGATCGAAGATGTCACTGCCGAGGATTACCCTCAGTATGCTGACAATGAGGGAAATGTGGTCCCCAATCTGGGTGAATCCCTCGTCAGCGATACTTTTGAGGTGTTGAACAAGATAGAGCAAGAAACAGAGAAAGCAGAAGGAACAGCCCAAGCCTCAAATGATGATGTCGACATTCAAAAGGCTGAGTGGGCTGCATGTTTTGAAGAAGTTAGAGCCCAACGTGCTGCACCAAAGAAGGATGCCTACACCAAACTCTACAGAGTCAAGAAACATCACAAGGTGTCTGGCAGGATTATAGCATGGGCGTATTTTGATGATCTTAATGTTTATGCAGTTAAGAGAGAACAGGGCATAGAGTACTTCAGATTCCCACATGATCTGAAGACTCTACCAGGTTTTGAGCTCAACCAGCTGGCTAAGCTAAAGCTTTTGTATGTTGACCCGAGGAAGATGTCAGGCTGGTTCGAGGCTGCCCTAAAGAAGGAGTACCACACCAGATGGGTTAACTTCAGACCACAACAGCCTACTAGGTATATCAGAAGGTCTGAGGTTGATGCCATTACTGGCAAGCCCAAGATAGTGTTGAAGTGGAGTCCTCCGCGCACAATGTCAAGAATCCCACTCAAGGAAATGCCACAGGACTTCACTCCTAACTTTAAGTGGTGGTACTATGATTGGAGAACAGCAGAAGCGGTCATAGTCCTAAGCAAATAGGGCCAAATGGATACGATCAGGGTATTCGACCCGATGTGGCTTACTAACTTGTCAGCAAATGATGTCTATACGTTATACAAGTGGCCACTGTTCTATGACACGCATGATATTGTACAAGCCCTCCAGTTCCAGAATGTCATACGAGTCTGCTTCGCGTTTGAGATTCACGCGGGAGTCACAAAAGAGGAGAAGTACAAGAAATACAAGGAGTTTATGCAGAAAACAAGAGATTAGAGAGATCTAGGTCCAAGGGGGAGTTTGTTGATGCATGTATGTCCCTAGATCATGATATGAAATGTAATAGATCTTGTTTGTCTGATTATGATTTAATGTGAAGTGATTAATGAAATGATATGGATTGTTTGTGATTTGTTATGTCTAATATTTCATTAATGAGTCGATATTGAATTGGTTAATTAGGTTGTGATTGTTTGAATGGTTACACATAATGTTATATTAATGAATACATTCAAACTTAACTTAATGAAGTTCTCATGCGAATGGCCCATGCGAATGGACCACACGCATGAATAACTTCATACGATTGACTCAGTCGCACGACTGAACCAGAAGACTGGATCAGTCGTATGATTGACACATAAGATTGGCTCAGTCGCACAACTGAACACTCAGTCGTGCGGATGAATCAACCGCATGGTTCAATCGCACGACTGAACCATACTTATAGTCCAGTCGCACGAATGAACAATACTAACCTATAAATACAACCTAATTCGTGGAAAAACGTAAGCATTCATACCATTACTACTCCAGACGTACCCTAGCCGTCCAGAAGCCTCCCAAATCGTTCTCCAAGTTCATAGAACACATTAGATCGATTCCCAATCGACTTCTAACGTTAGATTCAATTCTTGATTGATTCTTCGTGTGTTCTCACTGATTGGATCGCCAATCAAATAGGATTCCGCACTATTTGATCTGGTTTACACGCTAATCAATAGGTATTTCGTTCAAATACCAGGTCCTAACAAATTGAAAGGGTCTTTTGATCAATTCAGCCAAAAGACAATTTGCCTTTTGACTATACATTGATATTGTTGTCTAGATTAGTGTTTCCAGAACTTTTAAAGTATAGCTGGCTGTAGGATGTAGTATAAAGTAGCTTAGTTTCTTGTATTTATTGTAACACTTGTAATAGAACTTGAGAGCAATATATAACATTCTTGAAAACCATACTTATCTTGTTCTTGTTCTTAGTATCATTTACTTAAACCTAATTTCCTATTTAATCTGTTAAGTGTTCTAACACTCTCCTCATTGTGATTGATTGTATTGACCATTCCTAAAACGGTCCCGCATTGCCTTTATCGGATTCCATATAGAACTTATAGATTTTGTACAAAGAGTATTTGAGTGTTAGGCATAACCCTAAAAACACCTATTAATGACCCAAAGTTGGGAGATTCCTTGTTTCTAACTACCAGAAGACATTTTTGGAGGATTTGGAAGACTTTGAAGCCTTTTTTCCAAGCCTATTTATCTATATTGAAGATCTTGCATCCTATGTGGCAATTAATCATATTTATGAATTGGTTTGATTAGTTGTTTTATGTCCTTAACTTTTATTGTGTTCATATATGAGTTTGTTTTGTTTTTCATATACGTAGGTAGTTTCTTGTTTATCATCTAGGTTATGTGAATCTTAACATTCTAGATTGATTGAATGAGTTTGATTAAGGAGTATATATTGATTTTAGTAAAATCTATATTGATTTTGAAGTGCTTTTATGCTTATTTAATTTGGTTATATTGTTGATTCGTAAGGTTATTTTTTATTTTGATAGGTAGTATAATCCTTAGTTGACTGTAGTTATTATTAGGTTGTAAAATTATTAGTTCCAATCTAAGGCTTCACACTTCAATAGGTAATAGACAAATTTAAGGATGTAAATAGCGAAAATGTGTCGTACATTGAAATTAGGTTTGAATAAAAGGATTTAAAGACATGTTAGGATACTTCCTAGTGATTGGTAGGAGGATTGTATGCTATGTTAAGGCGAGTTGCAACTTTTTAAATTTTTATCAAGTGGTTTTGAGTCATATGTAAGTTTGAATAAGATCTCCATCTTAAATTTAGGTTATTTGCTTATGTGTACAGCATTGGCGTTCCTTGTATCATAGAATTCTAAGCCTTTCGGGAGGAGTTAGTTTGTTCTAGCACATCCATACATTTGTTGGTGCTTTATAATTATAAGTCTTAGGAGAGCCGACACTAGGTCCTAGGGCCTTAGGTTTTTACTTGATTGGTTAGACATGGTATAACAATATCATAAGCCAAGTCAACTAAGTCAAGAGGGGTTAAGAGGAACATATACCGATGCGAATAGTTTGTTTTATATATTATAAGAGGGAATTTTAGTTGTTTAGTTCCCCTATTTTTTAGTTATTTAAGTTCCTCAGTTTAAATAATAAGTTCTTACCTTAGTTTAAGGTCAATGTACGACATGGTTGAAGTCACTCCACATTAGTTCTATCGCTACATGAGATCATATGGTAGAAATGTTCTTATAAAAGTATTTCCCATAGTCCAAAACTCCTTGGTTGAGAAATGATATCACCTCCTTTATGCAAAAAGTTTGTACGAGGTGCGAGAATGTTTCTAGGAGTTACTATGTGAATACTTCCATGATAGGTTAAAGTTGTGGTTCAATGCTCAAATGTTTTACCACTATTTGAGTCGTAACTGTCTGTGATCACCAACTCGATAGGTAGATACCTCAACTATAGGTGCTTAGAGTAAATATAACCCCAAAGATGCATAAGAGCCACTAGAAGTACTTGCAACAAATAATTACCAATAGGCATCTCAGAGGATCTACGTAGTAGTGAAGCAATAATAATAATGAGTTAACCTGGTCGACACGTTCAGGTAATTAGACACCCAAGTAGAGGTATTATCTCATAATATCAACCACATGTCAATAAACAAGGTACACTAAGTATGTGAAATCTTTAGGGGATCAAATCCAAAACAACTTCTCAATGATGAATACAATTACATCTTAAGGATAGGTGGACAACATCTGAAACCAAAACCGTTCAAAAAACAATCCATATTTCTATACATACTCGTTGGCACAACTATTTCAAATTATGGTTGAAAAATAGTGCAAAAAATTTGCAACACTAAATATTAATTATAAATCATGATTTGAGAACCATATTACAGACGTCATAGCACAACTGTAAGGCCCCGTTCCCGGGACGCTTACAGTTGGATCCTCATCGCACATAAAACATATAATTGCATTTATAGTTCATAAAACGTTGCAGCGGAAACATTAAACATCATTTTATCATAAACACTTTTGCAACAAAACACATCGTTGTTCAATTACAAAATATTTGTTCTATTACAATACAAAAGCATTATGAATATGGATGCCATCCAAAATAAGCTGAGTACTCGCCCCATGCCATCCTCACCAACGTACCTGCCAACTTGAAACACATCAAAGTCAGTGTTGCTGAGTGAGTTCTAGTTTTATAAACATACTTTACTTTCTTTTAAAACCGATCGTTACTTTTGCATGATCACACATCATACGTACACATAGATAATATCTTTATTATCTTCTTCATTCATTTATTCATTCATTCATTATATTTTTACTTGCGCATGGGATATCATCCGTACCAATACTATGTGCTACACCCCGAACTATATAGCTACTGGACCGAAGTCAATAAATGAACAGCTGAGTGTATGCCGCAGTACTAGAGGTAAGCGCTAGAGGTTCTATATAAATGGTCGATCACAAAGAAGGACCCCGATATCCAATACTTGCAAGACTTTCATTACTTTTCTCGTTCAATAATGCATGCATTCATCATGATCCACTTTTCATTATCTTCCACTTTACATTACATAATACTTCATTTCGTTCATTAACGTTAAACGCAAAGCAATGGAAAGATAAACATACATAATAAGGAACATAAACATAAACATACACACATCACTATACATGGCATCATACATACTATGCATCACACGCACCGCCATGCCTAACATCACACATAACGTCATACATATCATCATCATCAACGTGGCCAACATAACGTCTATGACCTCGAAAGTCAACTCACACGAGCCTACGGGAACCTCCCGAGTCAAAACCCATAACTGCACCTTCCCTCGAAGGTCATAAGATAAACCGTCGTTCTTTCAGGTGTATGAACCCTACTTGGGCGTATGGACACCCACCAGTCGCATGGCCTTCCAGGCGACTGAACACTTAGGCGAATGGACTATGGGCGAATGGACATCTATGCGAATGGACTCTCAGTCGCATAACTTTCATGCGTATGGCCTTCAGTCGCATGATTTCAGGCGTATGGGCTTTAGTCGCATACCCTTCGTGCGAATGAACCTCAGTCGCATGGCCTCCAGGCGCATGGACTTCAGTCGCATATCCTTCATGCGAATGAACCTCAGTCGCACAATCCTTCAATCGCGTGCCTCACAGGCACATGAACTTCAGTCGCATGACCATCATGCGTATGGACTTCAGTCGCATGGCAATCGTGCGCATGGACCTCAGTCGCACTCCAATCGGCCGAATGGCCTCCAATCGCCCTCCAGTCGGTCGCCTAGCCCTAGCTGATGCAGAATGTAGTTCATCCCGACTGCAGCCGAGGGTTTTCGGCCTCCAACCTCTTCCAAACCTCTTTTAAGCTCAAATCAGCCCTTCTAAACCTTAGGGAAACATACCACGACCTCATTCAAGCATAACCACGCAAGAAATCAAGCTCCAAACGCATCAAACACATACACACATGCATAAAAACGGGTTTTTACCCAAAAACTTGAAAAATGGGTTTTCAGATGTGTTCCAGCCCCAAAATCAGTTGAAAACGTGTAAAAGAGGGGTCCTAGAACTCACACAAACGTTTGCGTCGAGTAGAGCTTCGATTTGACCCGCTACACGACGATTTCCACGCTCGAATCCACCCAAACCAAGCTTTTCTCCTCTTTTCTCCTTCTCTTCTCCTCTCCTCCCTTCTTGGCTGAAAAATGGCAAGAAAAGGGGTGCTCTCCCCCTTTTATACTTCCATTCCTCGAAGGTTCTCTCGTTGGCGAGTTTGGTCCCTCGACTTTGGACTTTATTTATTTTTTTATTCTTTTGCCGGCTTCAAAGAAAATTTCTGGGCGTTACAAGTCCACCCCCTTATATAGGTTTCGTCCCCGAAACCTGTTATTCCTCGAACAAATGTGGACAATGTTGTCTCATCTCTTCTCCAGTTTCCCACGTAGGCTCAGATCCCTTTCTGTGCTTCCACTGTACGCGCACAAGTGGAACCACTCTATTACTCAGCCTCTTTTCCTTTCGATTGATGATTGCCACTGGTTGCATAATTGAGCCGTTCATCTACCTCGATATCATCCAGTGGGATAATCATATTTTTGTCCGTCAAGCATTTCATCGGATGAGATACGTGGAATATCGGGTGAATCCCACTTAATTCCTCTGGTAACTCCAAGCTATAAGCCACCATCTCCTACTCGAGCCATGACTCGGAAAGGCCCTATGTACCTCGAGCTCAACTTGCCCCGCTTTCTGAACCGAATGATACCTTTCCAAGGTGAGGCTTCCAACATAACTCTATCATCCACCTGGAATTTAATCTGTCAACGTCTCTTATCGGCATACGACTACTGCCTATCTTTAGGCTTTCTACCTCGTGAACCTTCGACTGTCGGGTGCATAGGCTATAACCTTTCCTTCTACCTTAACACACACCCCAACCCCGATTAGGAAGCATCTGAATAAAACACCAGATCCTCACTCCCATCGGGTAATGACAGAACGGGAGCTTGAATCAGTCTTGCCTTCAATTCATCGAACGCCTTCTCTTGAGCTTGACCCCCATACAAGTTTCACATCTTTCCGGATCAACTTAGTTAGTGGAGAGGCGATCTTGGAGGAGTCTTGAATGAATCTTCTGTAGTAGCCCGCCAAACCCAAGAAGCTACGAATCTCGGATGGCGTCTTAGAAAACTTCCATTGCATCACCGCCCCCACCCTTGCCGGTTCCACCATAATCCCGTCGGGGTTCGCTACCTGACCCAAAACTGAACCTCGCGCAACCAGAATGCGCACTTGGAGAACTTTGGCATACATTTTCTTCCTTCTCAGCGTGTCCAACACCTCTCGAATGTGATCGGCATGCTCCCCCTCGCTCTTCGAATAAATCAGGATATCCTCCATGAACCCATTCACTGATTTATCTAACATGGGTCGACACACTCGATTCATCCAATCCATAAAAGCAGCTGGCGCATTGGTCAAACCAAAAGACATAACGAGAAACTCGTAGTGTCCATAATGCAGGCGAAGAGCTGTTTTAGGAATATCCTGCTCCTTCACCTTCAACTGATGATATCCAGATCGAAGGTCTATCCTTGGAAACCAACTGGTACTCCAGGGTTGATCAAACAGATCATCAATTCTCGATAGGGGTACCAATTCTTCACTGTCAGCCTATTCATCTCACGGTAGTCTATGCACATTCTCATACTACCGTCCTTATTCTTCACAAATAAGACCGGAGCACCTAAGGAGAGATACTCGGTCTAATGAACCCCTTATCAACCGGCTCTTGCCTTTACTCCATCAACTCTTTCATCTCAGTCGGAGCCAACCGATACGGTGCCTTAGCTACTGGTTGGGCACCCGGTATCAAGTCAATCTGAAACTCAATCTCACGGTCCCGTGGCACACCTGGTAAATCTTCTGGAAACACGTCCGGAAGGTCACACACAACTGGTACATTAGACAGTTGTGGTGTTAGCGCATCCACGTCTTTTACGTAGGCCAAGTAGGCACTACATCCACGCCTCATACACTTTCTGCCACCGCCATTGAGATTACCTTCGGAATCGTCGTGACCCGATCACCATCAACCGTCACCGAACTCCCGTCAGGCGCTGTCAATCGAATCATCTTCTTGCAACACACAATGTTCGCCTCGTATTCCGCCAACCAATCCATTCCTAGGTCTATATCGAAACCGCCTAAGGTCATTACGAATGGTCTAACTGGAAATTTATGACCTTCTAATTCCACATCACGACCATCTATCGCATAAAAATCCTGGTAGACTTACCTATGGCAGTTTCTACATTGAAGGGCTTATCAATACTAATACTCCTAATGGGAAACTTAGCACAAAGGGCAGCAGAAATGAAACTCTTACTCGTACCAAAATCATCTAACACCGAATTTAGAATTCGGTTTACTAGAAACGTACCTGACACAACACCGGGGTCCGTACTAGCCTTCTCCTAAGTCATCACGGAAGCTCTGCGCTCGCCCCCTGCCTTCCGGTTCTGGTCTTCTTCCTTGCTCGAGAACTCTCTGTCCTTGGTGTCTTGCAGTCCCTGCTTATGTGACCCCTTCCACTGCAGTTATAGCACCGTACCACCTCACACTCTCTTGCCATATGGCCGGGCCTCCCACACTTGAAGCAGAGATTTGTTCCCCACCTACACTCTCCTATATGTCTATTCCTATAATTACCACACCTCTTTACCTCCATATTGGGTGTGACCACACGTCGGTCACCCACCCTCGCAGCCTTGTTATTTGGAATGAAACCCTCACTTTCAACCCGCTTTCCTTTCCAATTCTTGTCACTGCTACCCTTCTTGTCCACTTCCATCACAGTTAATTCCTTCACCGCCCTGATTACCTCAGTCACCATAGACGGCAGAATCGTCTGCATCGCTAGTTGAACTCCCGCAACCACGACCTCTTTCATTGCGATCCTCAGGTTAGCACCATCATCACCGCATTCCGGGTGATGGATCTCAGGCTCTTCGGGTGCCATCTCAGCAGCCCTTGTCATGCTCCTCGTGACACGTGATCCAGCACCACGTCCACCACAACCTTCACCTGACACAGCCTTCGAAGATCTACCACCGGCCATCCTCTAAACCCACTGAAAGATTCAAACACTAACACGGTCATTCAAGGAACAGCTCAGTTTATGTCAAGTATAGTAAGTTCCTAATTATAGTGGCCAGTTGTGATTAGCCACTTACTTTACTCTTCATACCCCAAGCATTACATGTCCTGACTACATCAGTATCTAAATCTACCAGCAACACGTAAGACATATAACATGCGCACGTAATACCGGTTAACATTACGAAAATACCTGATGGCACGCAGCTACTCAGATTGGCATCCCATTCCCTTTTCCGTCCCATTCTCAGTTTAAGTTGAGGTTTATTTTGAAAATTTACCCATTTCACTTAAACTTTGGCTCTGATACCAACTTGTAAGGCCCCGTTCCCGGGACGCTTATAGTTGGATCCTCATCGCACATAAAACATATAATTGCATTTATAGTTCATAAAACGTTGCAGCGGAAACATTAAACATCATTTTATCATAAAAACTTTTGCAAACAATACATCGTTGTTCAATTACAAAATATTTGTTCTATTACAATACAAAAGCATTATGAATATGGATGCCATCCAAAATAAGCTGAGTAGTCGCCTCGTGCCATCCTTAGCAACGTACCTGCCAACTGGAAACACATCAAAGTCAGCGTTGTTGAGTGAGTTCTAGTTTTATAATAAAACATACTTTACTTTCTTTTAAAACCGATCGTTACTTTTGCATGATCACACATCATACGTACACATAGATTATATCTTTATTATCTTCTTCATTCATTCATTCATTCATTCATTATATCTTTACTTGCGCATGGGATATCATCCGTACCAATACCATGTGCTATACCCCGAACTATTTAGCTACTGGGCCGAAGTCAATAAATGAACAGCTGAGCGTATGCTGAACTACTAGAGGTAAGCAGTAGAGGTTCTATATAAATGGTCGATCACAAAGAAGGACCCCGATATCCTATACTTGCAAGACTTTCATTACTTTTCTCGTTCAATAATGCATGCATTCATCATGTTCCACTTATCATTATCTTCCACTTTACATTACATAATACTTCATTTCATTCATTAACGTTCAACGCAAAGCAATGGAAAGATAAACATACATAATAAGGAACATAAACATAAACATACACACATCACCATACAGGGCATCATACATACTATGCATCACACGCACCGCCATGCCTAACATCACACATAACATCATACATATCATCATCATCAACGTGCCCAACATAACGTCTATGACCTCGAAAGTCAACTCACACGAGCCTACAGGAACCTCCCGAGTCAAAACCCATAATGCACCTTTCCTCGAAGGTCATAAGATAAACCGTCGTTCTTTCAGGCGTATGAACCTTACTTGGGCGTATGGACACCCTCCAGTCGTATGGCCTTCCAGGCGACTGAACAATTAGGCGAATGGACTATGGGCGAATGGACATCTATGCGAATGGACTCTTAGTCGCATAACTTTCATGCGTATGGCCTTCAGTCGCATGACTTCAGGCATATGGGCTTCAGTCGCATACCTTTCGTGCGAATGAACCTCAGTTGCATGGTCTCCAGGCGCATGGACTTCAGTCGCATATCCTTCGTGCGAATGAACCTGAGTCGCACAATCCTTCAATCGCATGCCTCACAAGCATATGAACTTCAATCGCATGACCATCATGCGTATGGACTTCAGTCGCATGGCAATCGTGCGCATGGAACTCAGTCGCACGCCAATCGGCCGAATGGCCTCTAATCGCCCTCCAGTCGGTCGCCTAGCCCTAGCTGATGCATAATGTAGTTCATCTCGACTGCAGCTGAGGGTTTTCGGCCTCCAACCTCTTCCAAACCTCTTTTAAGCTCAAATCAGCCCTTTTAAACCTTAGGGAAACATACCACGACCTCATTCAAGCATAACCACGCAAGAAATCAAGCTCCAAACGCATCAAACACATACACACATGCATAAAAACGGGTTTTCACCCAAAAACTTGAAAAATGGGTTTTCAGATGTGTTCCAGCCCCAAAATTAGTTGAAAACGTGTAAAAGAGGGGTCCTAGAACTCACACAAACGTTCCCGTCGAGTAGAGCTTCGATTTGACCCGCTACACGACGATTTCCACGCTCGAATCCACCCGAACCAAGCTTTTCTCCTCTTTTTCTCCTTCTCTTCTCCTCTCCTCACTTCTTGACTGAAAAATGGCAAGAAAAGGGGTGCTCTCCCCCTTTTATACTTTCATTCCTCGAAGGTTCTCTCGTTGGCGAGTTTGGTCCCTCGACTTTAGACTTTATTTCTTTTTTTTTCTTTTGCCGGCTTCAAAGAAAATTTCCGGGCGTTACAACAACAGTCATGATTCAGAGGCAATATTAATATTATTGATTAGAGAGAAAATAGTTACATAGCTAGTCACACTTGCTATGACACTGAGCTCAAGAACCATCAAGCTCTTATTTACAATATAAAAGACACTTAGGACACATCTTTAGTTTGTTGTCAAAGAAAAAATAGGAGACCTTTCCTAATAAGAGTAAGACCAACCCAAAAACTTAGGTGAAATACCACACTAGTATAAAAATACGGGCCTTTCAAAGCCTTGAATGTCCATAAGCGTCAATCACTAGTATGCTGGGTTGAAACAGGTGACTGTCAACTAGCTGGTTCAGAAATCGATAACTGCCAACTAGCTAGTCCGAAAACAGGCTGTCAACTAGTTGGTCTAGTAGCCATCAAAGAAGCAACTAACAAGATTGTCAAACTTAAAGATATGTTTTAAGCATCCAGAGACCATCACAAAGTTATACATATATTCGATGGAAACATTTGGAATTCCATATCATTGATAAAGTTCTCTTAATAGAGTCTCCTAAGAAGGGGCGGTTCAATATGGAAACAAAGGCTAATTCTCGCTCGGAGGTATGTTACACCAGTCGAGATTGTGGATGGAATTAGTCCAATGGTTTACAAACTTAAACTACTTCAAAAAACAACAATGTACATGACATAGTTCACGTGTATCTAATTTAAAGAAATGTTTGGTTGATGGTTCGTTACTCATACCACTCGAGGAAGTTTAGATTAATGACAAACATCACCTTGTTGAAAAACCAAACAAAATCGTAATTAGTTGTTATGATATTTTTTTTTCTAAAATATGTTATTTTATAAAGTTTCAAATATATTGTTGTGACATGTTTATTTTAATCTATAATTTTTATTCAAAACTATACCATGTCAAAATACAAGCTTATTTTTATCCATGTTTAAATCAAATTTGAATTTACAATCGAGTTAGGTCAAATATAGTATTTTTATTTTTATTTTTAACTTTTGATGTATAACATTGTTGCGTAATACTTCGATATGAGTTTTGTTCAAACCACAACTGTGGGAACGATCATAAAATTTACCAATTACATATTCAACACTATACTAAAAACACGTATATTACTTAAAAGCGAATAAATTTTTTTTATCAAGCCCATACATTAATAAACACCGTTTTTCGTGCTGCCAGAGAGAATTTCACATGTTTAATTGAAAAATATCATGTTTATTTTATATTATAAGTACTAAAGAGTTGTTGCATTTTTTTATGACACCCATTTATCTTCTTTGATTGGTGCGAAAACAAGATTGATTAAATCATTCCAATTCCATGGTTTTTGGGAGATACATGTAGCTTGGAGGATTAAGAGAGGAAATTTAGGTAGTGCAACTGCAACCTATTAATTGCCTCGGTTGGTATTAAAACAGGATCGGTTGATTCCGATTCCATTTCCAACCCCACCGGCCACCTCTTCAAACTGACCCAAGGGTATGAATGTAATTTAAGATGATGACAAGGGTGTTTAAGTCTTACCCCACATCTCATGTATTGGTGTCCAGTCTGTTTCTTGACTAATGCACCCCACTAAATTCACCCTCTCCAATAAAAATCCATTTTTAATTGATTCAATAAATATGTATGTATTATTATATTACAAAATTTCAAATTTTCACAAAACTCAAAGACCATTTAGTATAGATTCAAAAACTCAGTACATTTAATACTTTTCTGAATCAACAATTAATTTAATTAAATATCTTCTTTCTTTGATACTTTTAAAACTTATTATCCGAGCAAAATAATATAATTTAATTAAATACTTTGAATATTTCTTTTTTCGGACTTTCATTGGAGTTTAGACTTTAGTCTTAAGAGAATGTGGGTGTGATGAATGTGTCCAGTCTGTTCATTTGACCTTAATTAATTTAAGTTTTTTGTTTTTTAATTTCGCTGATTAATCTTCTCAAAAACCATAATTATTTCTCTAACTTTTTTAATGCTTTTTGAGAAACCAATAAATATTTAGATCAGTAATTGCAAACAACCATGTCGGTTATGGCCGCCCTCAAATACTTTCGATCCTTGTTGAGAAAAATATAAAGAAAAAGTTGAAGGAAGAATTTGCCACTTTGATGCTTGTGTTTTACTATTTCTTTGTTCGCTTCCAGATATCACCTACTACTGATGACTCCATGCCTTCTTATCATCTTCCCCCCACCACCCGCATTCACAGAATTCCATGTGAGTAGTTGTGTTCTTCCCTTCAATTTTCTCTTTTCCTTTTTTATTATAAAAAGCCCTCTTTTTTCATCATTCATTCCCAGTAATCTTCTTCAACTTAAGCGTCTTTCTGGGGTTCTTGAATTCACATACAGATGCCCTTTTGAAGTCTCATACATTTTGATTTTGCGATTCTTCATATGGGTTTGTTGTTAATTGGCTTCTTTTATAGGAGATCTAGGGCCTAGACTGATGTTCATTGATTTTGGAGACTAAGCAACTTCACTCGGTTCTTTTGA
Source organism: Flaveria ramosissima (assembly GCA_025215565.1). Taxonomy (NCBI): domain Eukaryota; kingdom Viridiplantae; phylum Streptophyta; class Magnoliopsida; order Asterales; family Asteraceae; genus Flaveria; species Flaveria ramosissima. The sequence goes on along the minus strand of CM046044.1, from coordinate 13,307,355 downwards.
GTCTGCTTTCTTCTCCAAACATCTTCACATTCAGGTAAAATCTTTCATTATTTTTCATGTCCTTCCAGATTCTTTGTGTTATTATGCATTTAAGCTTTTCTTGTTTCTGAAGATCTGACTTTTTATACTGTGTGAACAGACTTTTTTTTCTTTTCTTTTTAAAGGATTTATATTGATGTTCACAAATCACAATTGTTGTTCATCATCTAACCCAGAACTTGAAAACTTTTGTTATAAGGTTTGCTTAAAAGGATTCAGATTTAAACTGATATTATCTTTACAATTGATTCAGTTTACATTATATTTGATTTGCCAAATCTGAAGAGCACTTGTGTTCTTCCACCTTCTTTGGAGAAGTTTGTCAAAAATGAAAGAAGTCTGGAACTTTACCATTAATAATCTTCAAACAAAATTCTTTGGTCTGATTTTTGATTAATCTTTATTCAAAGATCTTCGGTCTGATTTTGTTTTGAGACCGATAATTGGGTGAAGCCTGTCTATAATTATATAAAAAAATTTATTTATAAGATTTTGTTTTCAAAAAATTCGAAGCTGGACTTTTTTGTTTGAGATCAGAGTATGATGTAGGGTTTTTTACTTATAAATGTTTGTTTCTTTTTATTTTAAATAGGATTAAATTGCTTGATGCGTGTAAATGTACAACATTCTGGTCATGCTTATTGATTGTTATTAATTATTAATATTATTTAATATTAATATTATTATTATTATTATTATTATTATTATTATTATTATTATTATTATTATTATTGATATTATTATTATTATTATTATTATTATTATTATTATTATTATTATTATTATTATTATTATTATTATTATTATTATTATTATTATTGTTAATTGTACGAAGAATTTCATTTAAATCCATAAATATTGGAACTATAATTGACTGCCAATTTAAGTATTTAGTTTTTAAAATAATATACAAAGAACATAAAATCAAAATGTTTGTGAAATCAGCGCTAATAAGTTTCTGTTGGCCAAATTCAAATGTAAAAAGAACATCTTTTTAATCACATTTCTTCCATTTATAAATTTGCAGGGCATCTCAAAATTTCACAAATGGGTCTCAAGAAAGAAATGACAGAGGAAATTCCAGCTTTAAATCTTGAAGTATGGCATCTTATAGCAATATTTGTGGCATTATCCATTGTTGTGGTTCTTTCATTGCTTTGGTGTTATACAGTCACGAAAAATAAATCGAAGAGGAAAAATGACAGACTTCCAATTACCCAAAAACCGACTGTGGTGTCGGCTGAGATCAAAGACATTAGAGTTGACCAAAATTCAGCTAATACATTCGTTGGTCAAGATGCAAATTCTCACACTTTATGGGACAAGTTCAGTGATAAGGATAAAGATTCAGACAAGCTATTAACCCGTCCAAGTGTTGATAAGAGCAAATATGGTGATAATAGTAGTCAATCGGGATCTTTTAATCATTTAGAGAAAGAAGATGTGGGCCCTGACTCAGGTTCACATCCTTTGACTGGTACTTCACCTTTATCTGGTTTACCTGAATTCTCTCATCTTGGCTGGGGACATTGGTTTACTTTAAGGGATCTTGAGATTGCAACAAACCGGTTTTCTAAAGATAATGTTGTTGGTGAGGGTGGGTATGGAGTTGTGTATCGTGGCCATCTTGTTAATGGCTCTCTTGTTGCTATTAAGAAGATTCTCAACAACGTGTAAGTTTCCTTTATCATTAAATCTATCAACTTTTTGTTTAACAATGGGTTAATCTTTTTTTCTGATTTAATTGTAGAGGTCAAGCTGAGAAAGAGTTTCGTGTTGAAGTTGAAGCAATTGGTCACGTTCGTCATAAAAATTTAGTTAGACTCCTTGGCTATTGTATTGAAGGAACACACAGGTATTGGTTTCTTTTTGTTTTTTGGTTCTCTTGAAATTTTTTAAGTTATTGAGTATAGGTATAGATACATATTTTTGTAAAACAAGGGTGGAAATTTAACTTCTTTGGAATGACATCGTGCAAGCAAAACTAGTTTTCACTGAATTTATGTATTTCAAACTATTTTGCACTTGACAAGGTAAAATTGGAACTTGTTAGACTTGAATCCTAACTGAGAGTCTGAGAAAAGCATGGGACAATTTTGTAATTTATTTTTAATTTTTTGAATGAGCTGTTAGGTTGTTGGTATACGAGTATGTCAACAATGGTAATTTAGAGCAATGGCTTCATGGAGCTATGCGCCAGCGTGGCTATCTTACTTGGGAGGCTCGCATGAAAGTTATCCTTGGTACCGCAAAGGCGTAAGTATCAATCTGTTTTCTGGATTTATGTAACGCTAGTTAGATCTTCTTAAATTACTGTTTTAATTTATTGGCAATATCTCATGATTCAAAGATTTGCAGGCTCTCATATCTGCATGAGGCTATTGAGCCAAAAGTAGTGCACCGAGATATCAAATCCAGCAATATATTACTAGATGATGAGTTCAATGCTAAACTGTCTGATTTTGGACTTGCAAAGTTATTAGGGGCTGGAAAAAGTCACATCACAACTAGAGTGATGGGCACGTTTGGGTAAATAAGTTTTGAAATATTTACATTTGAACCGTTTATCATTATCATTTGATATCTAAATCTTTGAAAACCATAATGCAAAATACTTAACATCTACTTTTATATGTTGTATAGATATGTAGCTCCAGAATATGCTAATAGTGGCCTTCTAAATGAAAAGAGTGATGTGTATAGTTTTGGAGTTCTACTTTTGGAAGCAATTACTGGAAGAGACCCTGTAGATTATAGTCGTCCAGCAGATGAGGTTTCTATTTATTGTTTCATTAGTCTACAAAGCCTTCTAAAATGTACATCTGTGGATTTTTATGTTTTTTTTTTTTTTTTAATTTGGGATTTTAGGTGAACCTGGTTGACTGGCTTAAAATGATGGTTGGAAATAGACGGTCAGAAGAGGTTGTTGACCCTAACATTGGTACTAGACCATCTAGAACTGCACTTAAACGTGCACTATTGACCGCTTTAAGATGTGTTGATCCTGATTCTGAGAAGAGACTTACAATGGGTGAAGTTGTGCGTATGCTAGAGTCTGAAGAGTATCCGCTAACACGGGAGGTTTGTTTTTTTAAATTCTAGGCTATATGGTTGCAAATTGGGTGGGTCGAACGGGTTTTATAAATAAGTAATGGTTGCTTACTTACGATCAAAGAGTTGTATGCTTTCAACAATAATCCAAGTTTTTGACAATGCAATTCCTAATTTCTCATAGTTTTTGTTTCTTGGTACTAAAAGTGGTTTTGACCACAGGGTCGAAGACGCCGTAGGAGTCAAGCTAATGCAACAGAAGCCGAATCTCAGACCGAGAACTCCGATGCAGAAAAGGGCACCAAATAAACTTTTAAGTGATTGACCATCTTCTTCTACATAGTACAGGAATGAAATGCAGAATTGGATTCAGTGAAGAAGTCCCTTGTGAGGGCCAGCTACTACCAAACACACATCTTATTATTATTATTATTTTTTTTTACTATTATTATTTACATACATGTAGATGTTGTTGGAGAGATTAATTTGTGCACAACGAAAGTGGTGCTTAAAGATTATGGGTGTGTACAGGTTCCTTGTATGGGTGTGATCAATACTAGATTGGCATGACCTAGTTTTTTTGTAGTAAGGTTTTTGATGCCTTTTCCTTCTTCTAAGAAAGCTTAATGGATTCAATTTATACATATTGTACAGTCGCTTGTTTGTTTGGATTTGATCTTGCTTGTGGTGGCTTTGCAGCAATCTGGCCCTAAAGTCAATACTTTAGGTATAGCAGTAGAAGCTAAGCAATTTAAGGCTTTGACGTTAGGTTTTGGATGTGTTCTGCTCATCTGATACTCGATTGCTAAGGTTGGCAATTCCTTTATTTTTTTTAACATGATTAAATCTGTTTAATTAAAAGTACATTGTGTTACTCTTTACATTAAAAGATTTAAATTTAGGATACTAGATTTTATCATTTCTCCTTCTTGGATGGTAAACAAGTTGTTTTTATTTTCGATACTTATGTTAATCGCGTCATCTACAACTTTTTAAACATGTTTTGCTTTGGGTTCATAAGTAACACCCTAACTTTTCAATTTTGTAGGTTTAATTTATAATTTTATAAATCTTAAAAATATGAACTAAAGTTGAAGAATCAAAGTGCTAATCATGCTTATCAGTTATTCACACGAACCTAGGTTTATACACAACTTTCTGGTGGCTTTGCGGCGAGTTTTAGTGGTGACCAGATCCAGATGGTTACGATGTCGTGTGAGAGGTTTATTATGGCGAAAATACAATAATAAATCATGTTGGTAGTCTACAGGAGTTAAGAATCAGATAGTTTTCTATTTGTAAACTGCAAAGATTTGATACACCTCTTATTTATAGATATCTGCAAATGTGATCCGTAGACTTTATGCATTTTAGATCTTAGCATTCAAACTTGATATCGAATCAAACTCGTCAGTTGTTAGCAAAAAGCCAATCATATGGCATAGCGTATACATATAATAACTTTTTAAAATGAAACCCGCTTTAAAATTACTAGTTAACTTTATCTCATGCTACACATATCATCGGGCTCTATGAAATTTAAAATTTTATTTGTCTTTAAAACCATTACTATCCATAATCGTTTGTCTCACAATAAATAAACTTTCTAAAGGATTTATTGTTAAAAACTTGTACCTTTCAAATTGAGTTTCATTATGTTTTTGAATAGTCATAATTTCCTGAAAGACTTTTAGTATACTCTCACTTCGTTTTGTTTCAGTCACGTATGTATAGTCACTCGTTAACATTAAATAGGCTCTGCAAGGCCATGCATATTGTTATTGAATAATGGAGATTTACTAAGGACATTAAGTCATGTTAGAACCCCCAAAATCAAAGTACACGCCCCAAAACCATAAATCATGTGACGACAACGCTTCGAGCATGATCGTTGAGTATTAGTAATCATTTATTATATATTAGCCTTGCAATCTCGTTGGACACATAATCTAAACCAGGTGTGTACAGTCGATGCTACCGAGCATTTATGGAAGGTCATGACTTCTTGCTTGAGCATCGTACAAAAGATTGATGCCAGTGGTAGTTGGTGCAAGCAAAACTCTTTACCGTATACAAAAATATCATTACTAAGATATTCTAACATTCATGTAAGGTCCTACTATATATAGCATATATTCATCAGGATCATTACTAGTTGCGAGTTGACAAATCGCCAATGTGTATCTTGTAACGGTGTAAAGTTTTGTTAGATCTCTCGTGTAACCTTCTTGAAACCATTCAAAATTGGCAATTACCTCAATAATTTTTTAAGAATATTCATCATATTTTGGGCTTTTCATGAAGTAATGGATGGGATATCTGAGTTTGATGATACTCAAACCACAATCTTTCTAAAGATTAGATTGTTTGCTGAAGATATGCTTTTGAGAAAATAATGCTTCTGAAGAAATCAGTCTAACAATAAAAAACATGGTTATCTGCTAAAGATCCATGAATTTCTAAGAGTCTATGTACTTTTGATCCGATGGAACACGAGACATGAAGATCGTAGATTTAATAGCCTAAGTGGATGTTTAAGCGAGGACTGGTGCATGGAGTACACCTTCACCACTGGCATGAGATATTAGAGTACATGGTCACTGAGGTCGATGCGATGCATTAGGAGCTACATGCTTCTCTAAGATGGCTGGAGATACTCTAAAGGAGATTTATAGGATATATGGACATCTCAAAGTTTGGCTTGTGTGCTTTGGTGCTCAAATATATTTCCATTTTTATGTACTTGAAGTGATTTATGCATAAATTTTGTTTTATTTGTATGTATCTTTTGCACTAGACATCAAGTGTTACATTTATGTATATCTTGTATGTATCTCTTAGTATAGATCTTATCCTTATGGAACTAAGAAGTTTTGATGCGGTTGTCGGCATAGGTTTGTTATCCGAGAACTGAATTGAAATTGTATGTTTCATAAAGATTGTATAAATTTCACTACCTAATGGAGAGACACTTGTGGTTTGAGGAAAAATGCAAGGAAGAAGTTGAGGGTGCATCTCACGTATGAAGGCACATAAATACTTGTTGACATATGTCATTCCTTTTAAGTGCATTTGGTTGAAAAGAAACCCAAAAAGAAGCATATTAAAGATATTTTGATCATTTCAGATTATCCAGAAGTATTTACATAAGAATTGCTTAGACTTTCGACGATATGATAAATCAAATTCCAAATTGATTGGATTCCAGGAGCAGCACTTGTCGTTAAATCCCTTATCATTCAAGACATTTGGAGATAAGGACTTATCCGACTAAAGTTTTCTCCTTAGGAAGCATTAGTGATGTTATGAAGAAGAAGGATGCATACTTTAGGATGTGCATCTATTACAGAGAGTTAAACAAGTTGATGATCAAGAGCCGATATCTACTTCCTAGGATGAATGATTTATTTGATTAATTGCATGGTTTTAACTACTTATTAAAAGTTGATATCAAGTTTGGATATCACTAATTAAAAACTTAGGAGGATGACATATTAAAGACTGCCTTTAGGACTCGGTGTGGGCATTAGGAGTTCTTGGTTATGTCTTTCGGATTGACCAATGCCCCAATAGTGTTCATGGATCTCATGCATAGGGTATGAAAAATCAATCTAGATAAGTTTGTGAAGTTGTTTGATGACATCTTAATTTTATGAGGCAAGAAAGATCATGAACAACAGGTGAGATTAATCTTAGTGTTACTCAGAAAGGAGAAACTATGTTATAAACTTTTTAGGTGTGGATCAAAGTACATTTTCTTAATCATGAATCAATGAAAAGGTTATACATTTAAACCCAACCAAGACTAATGATGTTAAGAAAAAAGAAGCCTAAAGACACTGCAAAGGTTTCAACAACTTCTAGTTTGGCTAGTTACTACCGACAATTCATTGAGAACTTCTCAAAGATAGCCTAATGTTTAACAACCTTAACCAACAAAGACAAGCAATTTGATATGGGAAATAAACAAAAGGAAGCATTTATGTTATTGAAGTAGAATTTGTGTCACATACTGCAGGACGGATTGTTGTTCAAACAACTGGTTTCACATTTGGAGATTATCAACTAAACACACTTACTAGATCAAATAGGGAACCAGGTAGTGAAACAATGAATAACAATGATGAACACTGAAGAACAGAAAGAGTGGTTTTCAAGATTGATGTATATTGCTCTCAAGTGTTTACAAGTGTTACAAGGTTTCTTCCTAAGACTAATACATAAGATACCTTATACTACAACCTATAGTCGGTCATACTTTGAAGGCCAGTTGGACACTAATCTAGATAATAAGATCAAGGTAGAGTTAAAAGGCAGATTGCCTTTTGACTTGTGATTATGATAGGCTATAGCTCACATCCTATTGTAATACAATAAGGATAAAAGTATTAAAGAAGGAAGTTACAAAAAAGATACCATATTGTACACTTGATAAAAGTAAAAAGATAATCACCAACTTATATAAGTTGGTGAGTCTTCAGAGCTGACAACGGAAAGGTCTTCTGCTGTTGTCAAAAGTATTTTAGTCTTCTTAGTCTTCGGATCTTCAAGCTTCGAAAGACTTTGTCTTTAAGCTTCTAAAGACTTCACTTTGGCTTCGAAAGATTTCTGTCTTTGGCTTCGTAAGATTTGACACTTAGTTATGTTTCTTTGTACATAGTCAAATCTTCCGAAGTATTTCCTTCCTTGTACTTAATTGCATGCTGAGAAATCTTTGGTTAGCATCAGCCTTTAAGATAATCATCTTGATCTTACATACTTCCCCTAGGCTATTGCTATCAAAACTTGAAGATTACTATGAATGTGGATCTTCTACTTGTTCAAAACCATCTGAATCAAAACCATTCCTCTCTTCATTTGCTTGTTGGGATTCTTCACGCGTTCTGTAAGGTTTATGTGAGGCTGATGCACCCAAAACATTCAAAGTCTCCCCTGCATGCATGCACTTAAGTGCAGAGTAGAAATGCTTAAGAAGTTTTACACTCTACATCAGAATTATTCTAAGTGTAAAATCTTCCGAAGCAAAGACCAACATCTTTAGAAGCCAAAAGTGAAGTCTTCCGAAGCTTCAAAGACAAAGTCTTCCATAGCCAAGAAGTGAAGACTGATTTCTTCCGAAGACTTTTGAAACATGCTTTATCTGATGCACTTTTTCATAATGCTGGACCACTTTCCGCTCCAACTCTGTTGACTCACCAACTTTCACAAGTTGGTGAAAAGGCCATGCTTTTGGTAACTGTACATTGAGGTCTTGAGTCTGTTGCTTTCTACGTTATGTACTTTTATCCTTATTATAATATATTAGGATGTGAGATATGGCATGTCATAGTCACTAGTCAAAGGACAATATGCCTTTTGACTCTATATTTGATTTTGTTGTTGTCTAGATTATATGTTTCCAGCTGGCTTTCTAAGTATGACCGGCTGTAGGATGTAGTATAAAGTATCTCAAGTCCTTGTATCTTTTCCTTATGCTTTAACACTTGTAAAGAACTTGATAACAATATACAACCTTCTTGAAAACCAGTTCTTGTAATGTTTGCTTCTTGTTCTGTCTTATATTTACTTGTGTTCTAAGTATCAAACCATATTGTTACCAGTTCCCTATTTGATCTGTTAAGTGTTCTAAACACTCTTCTTATTGTGTGTTGTGTTGTATTGACCATCACTTAAACGGTCCTGCAATTGGTATCAGAGCATTCCATGCTCTTGATTATAAGATCTCACCATCTTAAGATCCCTCACACACATAAAATACTTAACATCTCAAATGGCAGCTATCATTAAAGCTGATATGGAAACTGGAACCATGACAAAGTCCCGACTGATCACTCCTGAAGACTTTGACACTTGGTGACAAAGAATGGAAGGGTTCATCAAGTTACAAGACTCCAGGATGTGGGAGTTTTTTGTCTTAGGACCTCACATACCAAGCACCTCTTCAGCTGCTGCTGGGGGTGGTATGATACCCAAGGTGCCAGCTGACTTTTCTGAAGAAGATAAGAAGAAGATTGACATAGATCATGACTGCACTCCAAACTGCTCTTCCAAACTCCATATATAGGGGGTTCAAGAAGTGCAAAACTGCCAAGCAACTATGTGAGGCCCTGAAGCTCATGTATGAGGGGTCCAATGAAGCAAAAGAGAACAAGAAGGACCTCTTAAAGCAACAGTTTGAGAACTTCACCTTCAAGGCGGGTGAAACCATGACTCAACAATACTTTGAGTATGTTGAGATTATGGACACTCTAATGGATATTGGAGTAACTCTTGAAAACAAGGATATTGTAAGGAAGTTTATGTCCTCTCTTCCTAGACAATGGACACACTATTGTGTTGTTATAAAGAGAACCGAGAACCTTAAGACTCTCACTTTGACAGAGTTGTATGGTATTCTTAGTGGATACCAGATAGAGATGAATATGCAAAGTTCATTTGGTAACTCCCGCAATCAGTAGAGTTCAGCCCTCCATGTGGTTCAAAGGGATGGTAGAGACACACAACATCATCTTATCTGCTACCCTGACAACTCACAAAAGGGTCCCTTCATCACCTTCCCAGAGACACTAAGAGAAAGCTACACTCAAGGAAGCCCATTCCAAGAGACAACCTCTTCACATGCCTTTATGTCTACTGATGAAAGCACAGGCAACTTTCTCTTCACCCTTGAAGATCTAGACTATATCCATCCAGATGACTTGGAATACATGGAGATAGTTCAGCAAATGGCTCTCCTCACTCACAGAGCCAGGAAATTCTATAAGAGGACAGGGAGGAAGTTTCCAAGCAATGCAGCCAATGGAAAGTTTAGGCTGGACAAAAGCAAAGTAAAATGTTACAACTGTAACCAGATAGGCCACTTTGCAAGGGAGTGTAAGGCACCAAGGACAAATGGTGGCCAAACACAAGCCAGGCCAAATACACTGAAAGAGCCCCCCTAGAATAAGAAGCCAGAGCAGCAAGCTGCAGTTGCTGTTGAAGAAGGAGGCTATGACTGGAGCTTTCAAGTCGAAGATGCATCTCCCAACCAAGCAGTTATGGCAGATCACGATGAAGCAAAGTTATTGGAACATCTCTGTACACCTGATTGTATTGCTAAAGTTAATAGATACAGGTCCTACCATTTAAAAATGAGATCTGATCATAAGTCTGTAAATATCCTAAAATCTGATTTCAAAAGAGCTGAAAATAATTATAAACTAAAGATAGAGGACTTATAGAAAACTATTTCAACTCTTAAACATGAACACACCAACTACAAGACTCAAATCAAAGATATCATAACTAAGTTGACTGAATGCCAGGCTGAGCTTGTGATCAGCAAAGCCAGGGCAGAAAAATGTGTTCTTGAAGTAGAGACCTTCAAGAACATAATATCCTCATCCTTGAATGCAAAAGTTTGTTATCAAAATAAGCAGGGACTGAGATCTAGTGAGATAGCTCCTCCACACATAATCTTGTCTGTAAGATCTCCTAGGTGTGAAACTTGTGAAGATGAGCTTCCCCTTATAAACCCCATATATGAAGAGGATGAATAGGAAATAGTGAAGGATGCCTCTAAGAAGAGTGAAGAGGAGCATTCTAAGAAGGGTCACTATTCTTCTGAGGAGAGTAAAGAGTTGGGATGACCAAGTCAACAAGGAAGAACTTGATCAGGAAGGCCAAGAGGAAGTCAAAGAAGGCTCAAGAGATCAAGGCCACCTTTAACTTTGTGCAGAAACAAGTCTTTATCTCTGCAGGTTTTGAGATGGTTAAGGCTGAAGAAACAAACTTGAACTCTAGTAACAAGAGTTCTAGTTCATGTCCAAATCATCCCAGCATCACGAAGAAGGCTGATCTGTTATGCACCATTGCTGTACAACCTGAAACATCCAGCTTTAAAGGTAGTTCTCACCCTAAAAGAATTGCCATAGCATCTGCAAAGATGAAGATGGAGAAGGAAAGTGATCAAGTTCAGTCTTGTTCTCAAATGAAGACTCTTAGGAAGAAGAAAATGGACTGTGTCATGTGTGGGAGTATTTCTCATCTTGCTAAGGATTGCCTCTACAATCCAAAGAGTACTGTGCACATGACCAAGAAAGAAACTTTTAAGAGTTTGAAGAAGAAGGAAGCTTCAGAAGGAAAATCTTTTCCTTTCGGAAGCTCCAAAATGAAGAAGAAGACAAGTGAAAAATTGCCTTCGGAAGAAAATATGGTCTCAGAAGAAAGGAATACTTCCGAAGTACTGAAGCCTGCTGCAGTGTTAGCAAGATCTTCCGAAGGTGCAGTAATCAAAACTTCCGAAGTCATCAAACTTCCAAAGTATTGAAGGTCAAGTCTAAGCTTTCAAAGGTGGCGTGGAAGACAAAGAAAGGCCAAGTGGCTGAAAGTTCTTCATCAACATCAGTAAATGATCCTCAAAACATGACAATAGGATCAATGACTGTTGCATTGTATTCAACTTCTTTTGATAAGCCCAAGACCAATAATGCTTGGGTTTCCAAATGTAACTAACCATTTTTTTTATGCAGGAACAACTCAAGACAAATAGAAATGTATGGATCATTGATAGTGGCTGTTCCTGGCACATGACAGGCAATGGGTCACTACTCCAAAATTTTGAAAAGATTGATGGAGGACCAGTTGCTTTTGGAGGAGATGCTAGATGTTACATAACTGGAAGGGGCAGGGTCACAAATGGTAAGCTTAGCATTGAAAATGTAAACTTTGTCAAGGAGATTGGATACAATCTTTTGAGTGTATTTCAATTTTGTGATCAGAGTCATACCATGCTCTTTACTAAGCATGAGTGCATTGTTCTCAGGCCCGCGGTTGTCATTCCTCATGAGCATATACTGCTTAGAGCCCCCAGGAAAGGGAACATGTACAAGATGGATTTGCAAAAAACATCTTCCTCAGGAGAAGTTTCATGTTTTCTATCTAAAGCAAATAGTGATGAGTCTTTCCTCTAGCATAAAAGAATGTGCCATGTAACCTTTAAAAACATGAATAAATTAATTAAGAATGATTTGGTAACTGGAATGCCAAAGAAAGAGTTTACAAGTGATGACCACTGTGTTGCATGCCTAAGGGGAAGCAAGACAAGGTATCTCACAAGCAAAAGGAAAGAAACTCCATCACTACTCCCTACACTTATTACATATGGATCTCGTTGGCCCCACCAGTGTAATGAGTCTAGGAAGAACCTCTTATTGTTTAGTGATCACAGATGACTTTACAAGATTCAATTGGGTCTTCTTTCTTAGAACTAAGGATGAGACCTCTAAGATTCTGAAGAATTTCATCTTAAAGATTGAGAATCAATGTGATCACAAGGTCAAAACCATAAGATGTGATCAAGGAACTTAGTTTAAGAACCAAATCCTTAATACATTTTGTGATGAAAAGGGTATTACAAGAAAATATAGTGCTCCCAGGACTCCTCAGCAAAATGGTGTTGCTGAGAGGAGAAATAGAACACTAATTGAAGTTGTAAGAACTATGTTGTACGACTCTAAACTGCCCATCATCTTCTGGATAGATGCAGTGAACACTGCTTGCTATGTGCAAAACAAAATTTTAGTAGTTAAGACACATGGTAAGACTCCTTATGAACTTTGGCATAAGAGAACCTTTCATTGGCTTTCTCAGGTCATTTGGATGCCCTTGCACCATCTTGAATACCAAGGATCAAATTGCCAAGTATGATGAGAAATCAGATGATGGACATTTTATTGAATACTTTTCCCAAGCTAAGGCTAATAGAGTATACAATCTCAAAACTAGAGTAGTTGAGGAGTCAGCAAACGTGACTTTCATTGATCACACTCCCAATGTGAAAGGTTCTTCTCCTGATTGGCTATTTGATCTTGATTTAGTTACAAACTGTTTTAACAAATCTTGTGAGAATAATTCAGGGTCTATAGATATATTATCAATAGGTGATCCTAATCCAAGATTTGAGCTAAGAAGACCATCAAGTTGCACTACTTCAGCTCCAGTTGTAACTAACCCTGCAAATGGAGTTTCTATCAGCACAACAATGACAAATCCAGCTGATACTTCTACGGTACCTTCAGATTCCAGCTTAGAGGCACAAAACTCAGATGAAGGAGCTTCAAATGTAGGAGGAAATGGTGGTGGTGAAAGTGATCAAGAATTCTTGATGCTGACAACCACTCCATTGAAGACAACATTAATGATGTCACACACTCATTAGATCAAGGTTCTCTTGATAAGTGTGCTAATGTGGTGGGTGAAACCTTATTGCCTGATCTAAATTTCTCTAATTTAGATCTCTCCAAACAACTTGCTGTGGTCCCTCAACTAAGGATCCACAAGTCTCACCCCACTACAAAAATCATTGGAAATGTTGACTCAAGGGTGAGAACAAGAGTACAAACCCATGATGCAAATGTTTGTATTCAATCTTGTTTCTTATCCCAGATAGAGCCAAAGAAAGTTGATGAGGCTTTAAAGGATGGAAGTTGGATTGAAGCTATGCAAGATGAGCTACTTTAATTAAAAAGGCAAAGGTTTGGAACTTATGTCCTCTCCCTCAAGGGAAGACTACCATAGGAACCAAATGAGTGTTTAGGAATAAGAAGGATGATAGAGGACTTGTCATAAAAAACAAGGCAAGACTAGTTGTCCAAGGATACACACAAGAATAAGGATATGACTACACAGATGTCTTTGCTCCTATGGTAAGACTTGAAGTTGTTAGAATATTCTTAGCTTTTGCTGCATCCAAGGATGTCAAGGTCTACCAACTTGATGTCAAGTTTGCTTTTTTTTATGGGGTGATTGATGAAGAGGTGTATGTTAGACAACCACCTGGGTTTGCAGATCCTGATCATCCTGATTATGTCTGCAAGCTTGATAAACCTCTTTATGGGCTGCACCAAGCACCAAAGAAGTGGTATGAGACTCTATCTCAGTATCTCTGTTACCATGGTTAGAAAAAGGGAACTATAGATGGAACTATCTTCATCAAAGGAACAGGGAATGACTTAATGCTAGTTCAAGTGTATGTAGATATCATTTTCTTTGGGTCAACTAATCCTAAGCTTTGTAAAGACTTTGCAAAGCTGATGAAGGATAGATTTGAAATGAGTGCCATCGGGGAACTCAATTTCTTTCTAGGAATTCAATTTCTTTCTAGGAAATGAGTACCATGGGGGAACTCAATTTCTTTCTAGGAATTCAAGTGAAGCAAGTTGAAAATGACATCTTCATAAGTTAGTCAAAGTATGTACAAGACATACTTATAAGATTCAACATGAGTGATTGTAAGGTTGACCCATAGCTAGAAACCACTCCCTTGGACTTGATCTTGAGGGGCAGTATGTGGATGAACATCTTCACAGGGCTATGATAGGGTCTCTTATGTACCTCACAACTAGCAGGCCTGACATCATGTTTGTCACATGTATTTGTGCAAGATATCAAGCCAACCCCAATATGTCACACCTAGTAACCGTCAAAAGGATTCTAAGATATCTCAAAGGTGCTCCAACTCTTGGACTTTGGCATCCAAAGAATTCTGACTTCAATCTGTATGCCTATATAGATAGTGACTATAGTGGCTACAACATGACTGCAAAGTCTACATTAGGGGGATGTCGATTTCTTGGTGGAAGGATAGTCTCTTGGCAATGCAAGAAACAATCCTGTGTCTCTGCATCAACTGCTGAAGCTGAATACATTGCTGCTGCTAGCTGCTGTGCTCAAGTGCTTTGGATTTAGAATCAGGTGGACTATGGATTCAACTTCAAGGAGACTCCCATCCATATAGACAACAACAGTGCTATTTCTATCACAGAGAATCCTATGCAACACTCAAGGACAAAGTATATCAATATCAGGTATCATTGATTAAAGATAACTTTGAAAAGGGATTAATCAAACTAGTCAAAGTTAACACAAATGAACAATATGCTGATATGTTCACCAAAACTTTTGATGAGCAGAGATTTAAATATCTTGTATGAGCTATTGGGATGATTAACCTTGAGTAGCTTTTCTTAAAACTTAATCATATTATTTCTCAAATCTTTGTGTCCTAAGTTGTCTATTTTGTCACCTTCAAAAGCCCTTGTTTACTATGGAAGAAAAGTCTTTTTACAAAACATTCCTTAGATTTTTGAAAAATTTGATCATTCTATTCTTCGAAAGATATAAATTTACCTTCGGAAGAAACTTATGTCTTCAAAACAAAGAACTACTTAGGTAAAATTTAGCTTCGGAATAAAATCTCAAAATATCTTTCAAAGCTTAAATTCCTCCTGAGTACTTATAAGTTTTTGAAGAACAATTTTCTTCCATAAGCAATTTACTTTTGGAAGTTTTATTCTCCTTAGAATAAAATCTCCGAGTATTAATCTCTTCCGAAGCAAAATTTTCTAAATTCTTTGGAATATCTTCCAAATTCAAATTGGCTGCGGAAGCTTTTCATGAAAACTTCCGAAGCAAAATTACCTTCGAAAGATTTTTAGACTTTCAAGAAAACTTCCTTTTTGGGCACTTTTCCGAGGCGGGACCGACACCCGGATTTCAAAGTTTATCCTCTTTCATTAACTTTTTCTCAGATCCATTTCATATATATACCCAATGATTCCCCCCTCTTTCACTCTCTTCTTCATCTAAACTATTCACAAAACCTAAATTCACCTCTAAACCACCTTTGTTCTTATTTTCCTTCACCGTTAAGCTTTCTAAATGGCCAACCTCAACCGCAGAAATATCCCAGATTTTTCCATGCAACTCCACAGGCAACATAATTAGGTTGCTCTGTTGGATTCTGAGAAAGATCCAAGATTCTCAGAGGTCTGCCGTTTTCTCTCTTTTTCAAACTATCTCACCTCCCTTACTATTGATCCTCCTCTCTATGAGGATCAGTTGTTAGAATTCTAGAAGACCTGCCAAGAGGTCTTTATGGATGGGGAGAAGGCATTGTCTGCCACAATGTAGGGGAAGACAATCTTTATCACTCATGCCATCATCAACACTCATCTTTGGCTGGATGATGAAGAAGGTGAGTTGTCCTTCCCAAAGAAGCTGTAAATCATTCCTCTGAGAAGATGAGCTATGAGGGAGATTTCTCTATAAAGACCTTCAGGAAAGGGAAGGTCTCATCCCATTGGAAGTATCTACTTCATGTGGCCATCCACAGCTTATCCAACAAACATGGGGGTAGGACCAGATTCCTGAAAATCTCTCCTTCATTGTCCATGGAATGGTCTAGGGGGTCAAATTCAGGTACTCTCAATTTTTAATACAAATTTACTTGCAAATTTGGACTACTTAGAGTATTATATGTTCCCTAGATATGTTCAACACATTCTTAACTGTGAACTGGGCTCATAGTTTAGGGGGAGAAGTAATATTCTTAAATTGGAACTGATGAAGCCCGACATCTTTAAAATAATGAAGAAACTTACTGTTGGCTTCTCTGGGGTAGAAACAGCCCTTGTCCTAAAAATGTTAGAGCTCATTGCTCAAGCTGACAACCTAGCAACACAAGCTAGTGTTGAACCCACACCTTCTACCTCTCAACCACCTAAACAGCCACAAATCATCCTCACCTACCAAAGAAAATCTAAACGAACCCCCGCTCAAGCTATTGAGCTTGTTCAGGCCCCCATATCATCACCCATACAGGAGGAAGTGGACACTTGAGCTTCCACTTCTCCTGAGGAGCAAACCACTCCCATCTCATCAAGAATCAGTGCTGAGGTTCCTCATGCCCAGCCTAATGAGCTCATTAGCCCATCAGCCTTAAGCCTTCACTCTGAGTCTTAACACTGAAGTGAACATCCTTCAGGGAAAAGTTACCATCCCTAACCTCTAGATCTAAACCAACCCATTCCCAACTAGAATTCTATGATGATGAAGACATAGGATTCAATGAGTACCATGAGTCTCTCTACTCCTCCCATACTCAAAG
The DNA here is from genome assembly GCA_025215565.1 of Flaveria ramosissima. Taxonomy (NCBI): domain Eukaryota; kingdom Viridiplantae; phylum Streptophyta; class Magnoliopsida; order Asterales; family Asteraceae; genus Flaveria; species Flaveria ramosissima. Next base: position 13,290,338 of record CM046044.1, on the reverse strand, counting down.
AGAGATGAGTGCTCCTGCCTCTCCTATGTCTAGCCCACATCATTCACCCATCGCTGAGGTGGATCTCCCTGAACCTGTTCAGGAGGAACATATGGAAGAGGCTCTCACTTTTGAAAGTGATTAAATCTTTAAGACCTCAACCATGGCAACTCAGCCCATTGACACTTCAATTGAAGTTGTCAGTGAGCAGGGGAAATCCAACAGCCAAGAACACTATGCTGGTGGTGAGAGCAAAGACTTTGGTCCAATTCTCTCATCCCCCAATGATTCTTCTTTTGAAGATGACGGGAACATGAGACTAAAGGTGCAAAAATTGTCACAAACATGCTCCTATTTATTCTCTACGGTTAGTCACGTTGAACCTCAGGTGACTACCTTACAAAATAGGGTCAATGATCAGCAACCTGAGATATCTTATCTTAAGAAAAAATTACATGGGAGACCTTTAAAAAGCACTCATCCAGAAAGACAAGAACCTGTGAATGTCATTGACCTAACTCCTAGCTCACCTGTGCAAGTGGGTGATGTTACCAAAAAGGGGTAGAAAGTCATAGCAGTCACAGAACCTGGGAGTTCTTCACAGAGTATGGACATTGAGGACTCACCATCCTCACTTTTCGTTGTCCATGCTCAGCAACCATCTCAAGTTCACATTGATGTGGACTCACTGAAATCACTCATTCAGAGTCTCTTTGAGGAGGGAATTCCAGGTGCTATGTCAACTCCACCCCAAGGAGCTTCTAATTACATTATTAGGTGGAGGTATGATGCTATAGAAGAGCTCTTTCAAGGAAAACAAGAAGTCTTCAATTTTCAGACCTTGAACTACTATGAAGGTCTTGACTTGGTCAACATGCCACTTGTCAACCCAAGCTAATCTAGTCAAGCTGACAGGATGGCCCAAAGGATTCAAGACAAGATTATTGAAGAGTTTAGCCAAAGAAGAAGACAAAGGCAATCAGGTAGTGTCATTGGTCATCTGGATGTTGAGACAGACCCTGAGATTTGATTCAAGGGGAAAACCTTGACTGAAGGCCCAGTGATAGAGCCTGAGAGCATTGTCATACCAACAACTACTTCAACAATCCAATCCCTCAGTGAAACACCTGCTGGTGAAGGTGTCTCATAGCCTTTCTCTGGCCAGAGCTTGGATGCTACACCAGGCAATGTAAAAGCTCTCTCCACCCTGAGTCATAAAGGTTTGTGGGTGACAAAGGGAAAAAGAAAATGACTCCTGAGGAGATTGAGGAGGAGAGAGAGAGAGAGAGAGGAAGAGGAAGCTAAGGGGAGAAAGTTCCTTTGGGTCTTCAGGCTTCATGCAAGCTACAATCAGGGCTGCCCTTAGACCAAACACTCAATATGATGAGTTGAGGGCACTCAAGATTACTTACCCGCAGACCAGGAACTATGACATTAATGAGATCATTTCTCTCCCCTTAGAAGAACTAAATGAATTTGCAGACATGGAAGTGTCAAGAGAGAGGAAGGAAGTAGAGGATGCAAGGTTGCTCTTCCAAATCAAAGAAGAAAGAAAAAGTTGTACAAACATGTTCCTACTCTCTCTCCAGCTCAAGAATGCCCTGTGTAAGAGGTTGTGGCAACTCCACAACCTCAAGTAGATAAATAAGCTGATAGGCAAAACATGATCAGCTACTTGAGTGCCACAGGACTCTACCAGGCAGCTACACTTCTTTCGTTGTCTTTTGAGTATATTGAGTTTGAGTGTCTCAAACAACTTGAGCTTTAAGTACTCAAAGAACAAAAAGAAAAAAAGAGAAATATGAGGGAAGAAGCAGCCAAGTCAAGAGCCATCATCCAAAAGAGTCAAAAGAAATCTGCTGACAGGCAGAGGATGATGAGCTTTTTGAAGCTATATGGATTCTCTGGAAGGAGACTTGGCCTTATGTCTCTATCCACCTTGGATGAGCACATAAGGGTGATCAAGCAGAAGATCAAGAAAAGAGAGCTCAATGACTTACACTCCCTACCAAGTGAATGCCCTCCTGAAATGAAGGTTAAGGTTGACCAATTTGAAACAACACAACCTGGACCTTCTGCTGAACCTCAGCAAGCTTCATCTTCTGATCCACAGTAGGGTCAAACTCCCTCTCCTTCTAAACCTGTGAAGGAGAAAGACCCAACTGAGAAAGACAAGACTGAACAACATGGTGCTGAAGGCCAATCTTCTCAGTTGAAGTTTTCAAAGAGGAGGAAGAGATGGCTTCAAGACCCAAATCAAAGAAGAAGAAGAAGAATTCAAAGTCATCCACCTCCAAACCTCAAGATGAATCAGATCATCCTAAGAGAGTGCTAAAGAGGCATCTCAATCAACTCCAATTCATGTAGCTCCTCTTGTATCAGGAAGACCCATCTTATCCTGGACCTTCACTACTAATCCAAAAAGATGGCATGTAATCAGAGATCAAGGTGGTGAAGATGTCTACACATGGCAGGACATGTTAAACTTACCTTTGCATGATCTCTTTGATAGGAGAAGACACTTTGAAAGTCTGAGTGATCCTGACCATCTTATGGAGAAGGGTATGGTCATCATCATGATAAGGACTGTCAACATCTAAGGTTTTTAAATGTTTTTGGTAGCATCAGCCTACGGGGAGTTTGTAAGGTTTATGTGAGGCTGATGCACCCAAAACATTCAAAGTCTCTCCTGCATGCATGCACTTAAGTGCAGAGTAGAAATGCTTCAGAAGTTTTACACTCTCCATCAGAATTATTCTAAGTGTAAAATATTCCGAAGCCAAGACCAACATCTTTCGAAGCCAAAAGTGAAGTCTTCGGAAGCTCCAAAGACAAATCCTTCTGAAGCCAAGAAGTGAAGACTGATTTCTTTCGAAGACTTTTGAGACATGCTTTATTTGATGTACTTTTCCATAAAGCTGGACCACTTTCCGCTGTAACTTTGTTGACTCACCAACTTTCATAAGTTGGTGAAAAGGTCCATGCTTTTGGTTTCTGTACATTGAGGTCTTGAGTCTGTTGCTTTATACTTTATGTACTTTTATCCTTTTTGTAATATATTAGGATTTGAGCTATGGCATGTCATAGTCACTAGTCAAAAAGCAATTTGCCTTTTGACTATACATTTTATTTTGTTGTTGTCTAGATCATATGTTTCTAGTTGGCTTTCTAAGTATGGATGGTTGTAGGATGTAGTATAAAGTATCTCAGGTCCTTGTATCTTTTTCTTATGCTTTAACACTTGTAAAGAACTTGAGAGCAATATACAACATTCTTGAAAACCAATAGTTGTGTTGTTTGCTTCTTGTTCTGTCACATATTTACTTGTGTTCTAAGTATCACACCATATTGTTACCAGTTCCCTATTTGATTTGTTAAGTGTTCTAAACACTATCCTTATTTTTGTATTGACCATCCCTTAAAAGGTCCTGCACGTTAATAGTATCTCTTCATGTCCATGAGATCATGCTAAGACATGTTAATTATGTTTTGCCAGAAGAAAATTTGTTTACCTCCTTGATCTCTTATGACATACCATCTGTCTGGGTTTAAGAATACACCCAAGACATGATGGGTCTATGAGCAACTAGATACTCTACATATAAGGGAGTTGGTCGAGCAACTTCTTTTGGTTGGCCCTTAGGATGTTTTGACTGATTCTTAGGTATAGAGGTGGATGCCTTAGACTTCTTCTTCTTTCTTGACTTCAAGTCTCTTCTGATGGCCATCCTTTACCTCTTTTTATATTTTAACTGAGAAGGTTGGTCTTGATCACTGATGGCCTGCAGATTGTATATATATTTGATAAAGATTTATTGCACAGATTCAGTTTTAATTGGTTGTTACTAATACTAAACCACACACACAAAAGGCAGTGTACCTGTCGTGTGGTAATATAGTGTTGATAAGAACCGAATATCAATCCGTGGACACACCTAGCCTACTCAACAAACTTGATGTTTGACTATCAGATTTGGTTTTTGTTAAAGAGAGTGATATTTTGTATTGGAAAGATTTTTAGGGTTTAAAAGTAAACAATAATAAAAAGAAAGTAAAATAAGAATTGAAGCGTTTGGATTTAAAATCAGGGAATAAAAGTTATCATCCTAATTAGATTCCACTTATGTAATTGTGATGAATTGGTGATGTGATGTGATTATGTTAATGTTTATAAAGATGAGCCAGCGCGATTTCTCGACTATCCTGCTGCCTTAGTGACTTGATCCTGTCAGGCTGAGTTTACTGCTCAGATCAAAGCCCTAGTAATGTAGGTTAATCTTTTGTGTTCTATTTGACATACGATTTCTGAAAACATAATTTAATGTTAAAAAGAGAGTTGACCAGGTTCCTTCCTAACATACCCTTAATTTTAGAAAACCGTAACAATTACTGAAGTTTCCGAACTAATAAAAGGGAACCCGCAAATGATCAGAAAGTTAAAGTGATATGATTTCTAATAGCCATTTCTAGTTCATTAGCCATGGATTTATTATGAAGACCGGTTTCGCGAATGAAAGTTAATCATACGGTTTTCAACCTTGCATGACAATCACAATCACAAACCATAAAGTTATAACTTCCCGTTCAAATGTAGATGCTACCCATCAATAGTTTTCCCAAGACCACCATAACATTAACATAATATTTATCACACCATTAGTTCATCACAAATTACATAAGTTTCATCCTATTAGGATGATAAATAGAGTTTAGCTCATGATGAGCTTTAACATAACAACGGATAACAAAGAAGATAGATAAGTGATCATCGGTGAAATGGAACAATCAAACCGATAATCCACAATGGATGACGTTTAGGTGATCCCAAGCTTCTTCCAAGTGTTGTATGCACCTCCCGAGCCTCCGAATGATCTTGAAGTCTTGATTCCCGAGAGAATTCAGCAGAGTAACTCTCCCACCAAAGCTTGCCAAAAATGGTGAGCTTAGGCTTCTATTTATAGGCTTTCCGGAGTGTTTAAGCATGGCCCCGTGCTTAAAAGGCACGACCCCGTGCTAGTACAATGCTTACGAAAGTTGGTCGGCTCGTACGTGCAGGTTGTGTCGGGCAAGACCCCGTGCTAAATGGGGCACGACCCCGTGTTGTTGGTGGGGCACGACCCCGTGCCTTATGGGGCACGACCCCGTGTCTACTTTTAGGGGATAATACTTTTTGTCCTGTCAGATGTCCAAGCACGGGGGTGTGTTAATTTAGCACGGGGGTGTGTTTCTGGCAAGGCATGGGGGCGTGCTTAATGAGGCACGACCCCATGCTTGGAGTCCAAAGCTCGGATTGCTTCAATTTCTTGTTAAATATGCTCCTTTTGTCCATCTTGCCCTTTTAAACACCTGAAAACACAATTTAACACTTTTAAGTACATTTTCATCATTTTAAGGAAGATATTAAGGAATAATTGATGTGCTTTTGATAGGATTTTTATGTATAATTTGGAGCACATCAAACATCCCCACACTTGAACTTTTGCTTGTCCTCAAGCAAAAATCACTTAAAATGACAATTCCACCAAAAACCAAATAAATCAAATTATAAACATGTCTTTCGAGAAGTATGCAAGTAAATACTATTTTCATCCAAATATAAATATTCTAAGCACATGTAAAATGATATCCTAGCAAGCAATAGGTTGGTTAGTAAAGATTATTATCATGTAAAAATCCACACTTCTCACAAGATGCACTCACACTCAGCTAAATATATGGAGTCATAATCAAGATTAAGTATGACTAATACACTCAATTGCCTAGTATGAATAGGTGTGAAATCATATGCTTGTTAAGGGATCAAATCTCCACCTACTTAGATATTTATTTGCATAAATCATTAGGTCTTTGATGGGTTGTAACTTGGCTCGGGCTCGGGTATGGAATATTTGGAAAGAGTGGCTAATTGCTAAAGACGATGGTCTTGGCTTATTTTTCTAACATAAACTACAAGGAAAGCAATAAAGGTTCCCTATACAATACTTCAAGCTAGAAGGGATATGCTAGCTTGAGGACTCGTTTAAGGTCAGATTGTCAAGACCGTATTTTGCTTTCAAGAATCGCACTTCATCTTTTACCCGAAGATACACAAAACTTTCCTTTCTCAAGGATCGTTCGGCTTGAAGCCTAATAGCACCCAATCGGATTAATTCTATGTATTCGTATTGAGATTCAGTTTGATTCTTTTTGTATTTTCCATTATGGTACCAATTTCCACAATTCGGGCATCTTTCATATCTTTTTGCCCGTCTCATTATAGCACTTTTTGAAATCCCACAAAATGGCGGAACTTGTTCCTTTTTTCGCCATTTCTTTCTTGCGTCAAACGTGAGATTGAAAATTTGTTCGCGGATTTCCGGGGGAAGTCCCGGTTTTGCGTGATGAAGGCAACAAAGCAAATTGAAATAAAAAGAATGCATTCTAGTTCTTTAAAGTCTGCTGGTAAAAGACAAATACATATTTTTTTTTGTTTTTTTATAAGCCAAAAACGTGTCTTTAACGAAAACATGTTTTGTTGAAGGCTTTTTGGTTAAGTGACTTGGTGACTCGGGTGATTGAAAGATAAAAAACGTTTAAGCTCAACGGGGCTAACTAGGGTTGACGTTCGGGTAAGGAAAATTAAAGACAATGGTTGGGGCTTGAATGGTTAAGGTTTCCTAGTGCCTAACTCATTATTATGCAACAAATACTAATTATGGTCTTGAAATGTATACCCAAAGCAAGTTCTAATCACACGTATCATATGGCACCCTCAATTAAATCCAGAATGAAAGTAGAATTGCAACTTGCAAAAGCTTTTTTAAGGCTCAAAAATAAACTCACATACGGATGGAATTGGGTAAAAGTGTTTCATTTTACATGATTAAATATTTTACTAGATTATTGCTTTTAAGAATATCACAAAAAACATTTTAAATTTTTATTTGGAAGTCATGGATTTACTTCTCTATTTCCCGAAAACGTATATTTATAATTTGGTTTATCAAAAATTATATTAAATTTTTGGTTTCTTGTGATAAAAATTATTTGGTAAGTGATCTTTTCTTAAAAATTTTAATTTGGACCTTTTTAGCAAAGTCAAATGTATTACTCCCATCCCCACACTTAAAATTCACATTGTCCTCAATGTGATTAAAATATTCATGATCGAGAAAGGGTAACGAAATAACTCCCCTAAAAATGATGAATTTTTCACTTGTGTTTGGTTGCCCTCGCGTTGTTAGATTCCTCGGTATCACCTGAAATGTCACCAATTTATTGAAAGCATTAAAATCCTAAGCACACAAAATAAAAACAAAACGACATAAATTAAAAGATAGATTGGCACAAAACAACTGTGCCGGGCCCCCGAAAATGATACGGTTTTCAAGGGCTTTGTGGTGGGATATCCCCCCACTCGTGGTACATTTCAGTTTCTTATGTACGTGACATCTCTGCTCAAGTCATCGACTCGGGAATGCAGATTTTCGACTCGGTTGAAGGCTCGTTGGGCATATTCAAATGATCGCCTTGCATGGGTTTCGATGGTTTGGATTGACTCATAAAGGTCTAACATGGTTGGAAATTCCCTTGTTCGTGAACTTGAAGATCCAGCTCCGGCTCCTTCCGGCTGTATCGGCATGTCGAGATCCATGATAATTTCCTCGGGATCCGCTGGATCCCAGATTTGTCCCTTCTTATCCATGAATCTCGGCTGTCCATTTGGTAAGCTTGTCACCATGTACATACTTGTACAAATGCTCAAGTCTAACAGTCCGGGCATCACTCCTTCGGTTCCTTCAGTGTTATAACCATAGCTTTCATACAAGTTAAAAATCTAGCTTCCTCCTAACATGGGTGTTGGAGCACCTGCAATCGCGTTCCTGGCAAAAAGATTACAAAGCAAATACCCATTATTACATGGCAACTGATTAACCATACAATATAAAATAAACAAGTCCCTCAAATTAACAACTCCCTCGCTTTGACCACGAGCTGTTATGGAATGGCTGAGTAACCGATGAATGTATTGCAGCAGCGGGTCTCGTATCTGACTGCTTTTTGTTTTGCTCGAGTTGAACCCTCCGGTTCCAATCCGCTCCCAAAATGCTTCCTCATTGCACCACTTTCCTTGTCTCTACTTTCCTCGTCCGGGAAGGTATGATACGCCGGCATTCCAGATATAGCCTCCTCCTCCATTTCTTGTTCCGTGTATATTCCAAGATAGACACCGAACAAGGCAATGGATGTTTTATGCCAATTCCCAACTAGTCTGAATGAAACTACATTTTCATCCCAAGGATCAGAGCCTTTATGCTAAATTTAAAAGATGCTAAAAATTCAAGAGTCAGTTCATAAACGGAAGGTCTATTTTGTGAAAATAATTGTTTCCACTGGACACTTAATAAATTATTATATCTTTCTAGCTGTCCGACTGCCGCTAGTGTTTCTTCATCTGCTTGTAAGTGGGATCTTTCGACCCTTTGTAGCAATATTTGAAGTCTTTCATGACACCATCTCTCGCGGCTCCCTCCAAAATGTAAGTAGGGATGCTCCATGATCCTGAAATTTAAAAATAAATTAATCTATACAAAACAAATTTCTTAAGCAGTCTCATGATGTTAGTAAAAATCATATGTTTTTCAAGACATAACACAACAATGATTCAATTGATGTTCAAAAATAGTTAAGAATTTATCATTCAAGGAAAAAAATTTTGAACATGGGGGTGCGCTTTTACAACGTGGGGGTGCAGTTAACATGTTTGGGCATGAAATCTTGACTCGAGCAATCGTGGTTTTGTTTGTAAATCGTTGATTAATCATGGGTTTAACATTTTCTTGCTTCAAAAATCAAAGATTATACGTTGAACATTTTAATCATTTGTTAATAATTCAAGATACTAAAAATATATATTGTTTTACATCACTTGAGAATTCTTGTAACTTGAACATGATTAACAAAGGTTTCACCACGAGTTATGAAGATAGTCTTGTTAACAATAAAAGAAAACAACTAACTAACCAACTAAACATACTAATATCTAACTAAACACACTAATTAACACTAATCTACTACAAGAATAAACATAAACAAGTAGGTTAAAAGCATTCATCATTCCATAACATGTTTAAGAACAAGTGTTTACATATAATTGCTAGGATTTCGGTTGTTTAGAGACCTAATCACCTAACTACATGTAAATGACTTTCATACTCAAAGGAATTAGTATGCTAACCTCTTGGCCAAATACTCTTGCAAGACCACTTGAACAAATGAAAGAAAAATGGAAAAGAAGATAGAATTGAAAGTGGATACGACTTTGCAGGCACATTAGCTCGGTTTTTTATCATGCAACATTGAATGGAAAAGGACAAAATGCTGAAAAATGGCAGGTGGTGTCAATTCTTGTTGAAAACGGGGGCGTGCCCCTTTGAACACGGGGCCGTGTTCAAGTACAAAGTTTGGTTTCAGTCTTTTGTTGTTCCGTTTTTCAGTTTCGCGCGTTGTGTAATTTTCCCGGTTAAGTTTTATCACTTCCAAATCATCAGAAAAGATACGAAAATAGTCCTATAGTTAAATAACACAAGCCAAATTGAAAATTACATTCCCTAGAATCCTACAGTTACACGATACATTAAAAGCCGAGAATCTGAAACAGCAAAACCAGACTCTTTAACGAGCAACAACGCACTTAAAACATCACGGAATGTGTCTAAAAGAAACCTCCACACATTTCGTGTGGAAGGTGGCATGGGATAGTGAGAATTGCGGTTGCTCAATTCCGCGAGCTGCTAGTTAATGGAAATGAGTTCCTCGCTCATCTACTGAAGTTTTTGGATAAGTTCAGCTAAGCGTTGGGAAGCAACGAGGTTCATTTCTGTCAATTGCTTGATTAGTTCATGCATTTTGAAGAAATACTCTTGAGTTGTCAGCTCTCGCGTTTCGGAACGCGGTTTCTTCGCAGGATTCCAGTTTGAGCTTTCGTGACTTGATTCTTTCATTTTTTTGATGTTTGTGAGCAGGAATGAGTGTGATGAAAGAATGGAACAAGTGTGGTATTTATACACAGATCATGAAGAGTGAACACGGGGGCGTGCTTAGCTAGGCACGGCCCCGTGCTTGTCAGAAATCGTCTTAAATTCGACCTGCAACGTTCCAGAGTCGTCAGCAGAGATCTTGGAAAAATTTTGTCCGAGACACGGGGGCGTGCTTGATGGGGCACGGCCCCGTGCTTGTGCTTGTGAAGTCCTAAAAATTTGCTAAAAAGTGAGAAAAATGTATGTACAGGTGCCGCGTTTATGTTTCGGGTCTGCGGCACGACCCTTCCCCACACTTAGTTTTCGTTGGGGTGGAGGTTTAATTCCTCCGAAGAAATCTTGGTTGGTCCATCGTTATACGGTTTCAAACGATGACCATTTACTTTGAATCTTAAACCTGCGTGGTTGTAAATTTCAATGGCACCATTCATAAACACGTGTTTGATCGTATAAGGTCCAGACCATCGTGATTTCAGTTTTCCGAGAAATAAACGTAAACGAGAGTTATACACTAAGACACGTTCTCCCACATGAAATTGTTTGGTGTTCTTTAGTCGAGCGTCGTGGAATTTCCTTGTCTTTTCTTTGTAAACACTAGCGTTTTCGTACGCTTGTTCCCTCAATTCCTCCAATTCGTGAATTTGTAGGAATCGATTCTTTCCTGCAAGGTCTTGGTCCAGGTTTGCTGCTTTAAGTGCCCAAAAGGCCTTATGCTCTAGTTCTACAGGTAGATGACACGACTTCCCATAAACTAGTTTAAACGGTGTTGTGCCGATGAGAGTCTTATAGGCTGTTCGAAAAGCCCATAATGCATCATCTAACTTGGTAGACCAGTCCTTGTGATTTTGACCTACAGTTTTCTCAAGGATTTGTTTGATACCTCGGTTAGTGACTTCGGCTTGCCCATTCGCTTGTGGATGGTAAGCAGTTGTAAAGCGATGGTGAACTACATAACGTGCCATTGCTCTTTCAAGCTGATTGTTACAGAAATGAGTTCCTCGGTCACTAATCAGAGCTTTGGGGGTACCAAAACGAGAAAATAGTTTCTTAAGGAATTTGACAACGTTCCTGGCATCATTGGTAGGTAGGGCTTGAGCTTCAGCCTATTTTGAAACGTAATCAACTGCTACCAAGATGAAACGATTGCCAAATGACACTGGGAATTGCCCCATGAAATCAATACCCCATATATCAAATATCTCGCATACTTGAACTGGTTTCTGAGGCAACTCATCCCGTGTTGAGATATTGGTTGCTCTTTGACATGCATCACAGGTGAGTACCATGTTATGAGCATCTTTGAAGATCGTGGGCAAGTAAAATCCAGAGTCGAATACTTTCTTGGCTGTTAAGGTTGCTCCATGGTGTCCTCCTGTGGGTCCTTCATGACAGTGCCTTAGAATTTGTTCCGCTTCACCTCCGTATAGGCATCTTCGAATGAGTTGGTCTGCACCGATTCTGAATAGATACGGATCCTCCCAATAGTAATGTTTGATATCAGTAAAGAACTTCTTCTTTTGCTGATAAGTCATTCCTTTGAGAAGGATTCCGCTTGCTAAGTAATTCGCAAAATCAGCGAACCAAGGATGTTCATCGATTGAGGATTGAATGTGCATAAGGAATTCATGAGGAAAATTTTCGTTTATTTTGGCTTCCTCAGTTTGTGAAGGACTTGAGTCCTCAAGACGCGAGAGATGATCAGCCGCTAGATTTTCCGCTCCTTTCTTATCACGAATTTCAATATCAAATTCTTGAAGCAGAAGAATCCAACGGATCAATCTCGGCTTTGCATCTTGTTTGTTAAACAAATAACGAAGGGCTGCATGATCGGTGTAAACAATTGTATTTGAAAGGATGAGATACGAGCGGAATTTATCGAACGCGAAAACTACCGCAAGAAGTTCTTTTTCGGTGGTAGTGTAGTTTTCTTGTGCATCGTTTAGGGTTTTGCTCGCATAATGAATTGGGTGAAATTGCTTGTCTTTCCTCTGTCCTAGTACAGCTCCCACCGCGAAATCGCTTGCATCGCACATGAGCTCAAATGGTAGTGTCCAATCTAGGGAAACCATGATTGGAGCAGTTACCAATCTCTCCTTAAGCAATTTGAATGCAGTAATGCATTCATCAGAAAATACGAATTTCGCGTCTTTTTCCGGGAGTTGAGTCATTGGTCGAGCGATTTTTGAGATATCTTTAATGAAACGACGGTAGAATCCTGCATGTCCTAGGAAACTTTTGATGTCTTTCACGGTTGTGGGATGCGGAAGTTTAGAAATAGTGCCGACTTTGGCTTGATCGACTTCAAGCCTCGCTCGAGAGATTTTGTGTCCTAACACTATTCCTTCCATAACCATGAAGTGGCACTTTTCCCAATTTAAAACAAGGTTGGAGTCTTCACATCTAACCAGCATCTTTTCCAGGTTTTCAAGACATTGCTCAAATGAGTTTCCAAAGATGGAGAAATCATCCATGAAAACTTCTATTGAGTGTTCAATCATGTCATGAAAAATTGCTACCATGCATCTTTGAAATGTAGCAGGAGCATTACACAAGCCAAAGCGCATTCGCCGATAAGCAAATGTGCCATATGGACAGGTTAATGTTGTCTTTTCTTGATCTTTAAGAGCAATAGGAATTTGAAAATAACCTGAGAAACCATCCAGAAAACAATAGAACATTTTTCCAGACAATCTCTCAAGCATTTGGTCGATGAAAGGAAGAGGGAAGTGATCTTTCCTTGTGGCGTCATTGAGTTTGCGATAGTCTATGCAAACTCTCCATCCTGTAACCGTACGAGTGGGAATAAGCTCATTCTTCTCGTTAGTTACAACAGTCATTCCTCCTTTCTTTGGAACAACTTGGACGGGACTGACCCAAGGCGAATCAGAAATAGGGTAAATCAAACCGGCATCTAGCAGTTTGATTACTTCTTTCTTCACCACCTCTTGCATGCTCGGGTTTAAACGTCTTTGAGGTTGAATGACGGATTTGAAGTTCTCCTCCATCAATATTTTATGAGTGCAAAAGGATGGATTGATTCCCTTGATGTCCATGATTTTCCATGCAATTGCTCGTTTGTGTGCTTTAAGCACATTGAGCAACTTGTTCTTCTCATCAATTGATAAGGCGGATAAGATTATGACAAGAAGTTGAGATGTGTTTTCAAGAAAAGCGTATTCGAGATGAGATGGAAGCTCTTTGAGCTCTAAGACTGGAGGGTCTTCGATAGAAGGTTTGGCTTTTGGTTCTAAGCCTTGCTCAATGATCTCAAATGCTTCTTGATGAAATGACATTTCGTCAACTTCAAATTCTGAAATGGTTTGGTTTTCACAGATGGGTTCGGTGATTGTGACTTCTATTAATTGGGTATTGCAAGCTTCATTTTGAAGGGCTTCCTTCAAATGACGGCTTATGATCGAATCGCAAGCATCAATGTAATAGAGTGAGTCATCATGATGTTAAGGGTGTTTCATGGATCGGCCTATATCGAAAGTTACTTCCTCCTCGTCTACTCTAAGCGTGAGTTTGCCTGTGTAAACGTCAATGAGGGCTCGAGCAGTCGCTAAGAAAGGTCGACCTAGGATAAGAGGAATATTTTTGTCCTCATCCATGTCTAGGATCACAAAATCAACGGGAAATACGAATTTGTCAATTTTAACTAAGAGGTTTTCAATGATGCCCCTCGGATATTTGACAGAACGGTCAGCTAACTGGATGCTCATACGGGTAGGTCTAGGTTCACCTAAGTTTAATTTTTCAAAAACCGCATAAGGCATAAGGTTAATGCTAGCACCTAAATCAGCTAACGCATTACTTACAGAAAGATTTCCTATTAGGCAAGGTATGGTGAAACTTCTTGGATCAGTCATCTTTTGAGGTAGTTTGTTTTGAAGAACTGCAGAGCATTCCTCATTCAAAACTACGTGTGATAACTCTTCCAGCTTCTTTTTGTTTGATAAGACACCTTTTAGAAACTTAGCGTAGTTTGGCATTTGTGCTAAGGCCTCCACCAAAGGCAGATTGATGTGGAGTTGTTTGAATAACCTAAGGAATTTGCCATATTGTGCCTCCATTCTTTGTTGTCTCAAACGACCTGGATATGGAGGTGGTGGAACATAAGGTGGTGGTGGAACGTATTTCTTTACTGGTTCTTCAATAACAACGGGTTGCTTTTGCTTATCACTCGCATTACTTGGAGTTTCAGTTTCTACTTCTTCAAGGATGGGTTGTAATGCGGGTGCATCACCTTGAGTGGTTTTGCCACTCCTGGTGGTGATGGCTTTGACTTGAGCATTAGGATTTGTCACAGTGTTACTGGGCAAAGCTCCTTGAGGTTTTTCAGAGAGGAGTTGTGCTATTTGACCTACTTGGTGCTCTATGGTTTGTAATGATGCTTTGTTGCTTTTGATGTCAGCTTCGTTTCTTTGGAACCTCTCCTCATTTCTTTGATCAGATTTCCGGATGTACTCATCTGTGGCTTATGTGGTTAACAACAATTTCTGTAATAAGTCTTTCATTGATGATGCTCCACGGTCTTGGTTACTACTGCTTGGACCTTGGTATGGTGGTTTCTGTTGTTGGTAAGGTGGCCTTCGGTTGAATCCAGATGATTGTTGGTTACTGCCAGCATCTCTGTAATTCGAGTTGTTTCTCCAATTTGAATTGTATGAGTTGTTTGGGCCTCCTACGTAGTCAACATCTTCAACAATCATAACGCCTTGTGGGCACTCGTTGGTCTTGTGTGAATTTCCACATGTGTTGCATCGTGTTGGAGTTTTCTTTAGCTCGCTTTGCAATTGTTCAAATTTTTTGGTTAGAGCTTCTAATTGGGCTGCAATTAGGGTTTCAGAGTCTACTTGATGAATACGTTTAGAACTGGGTTTGGTTCTTAAAGGATTGTAAGCAAAGCTCTTCTTAGCTGCTCTTTCTAAGGCTTGATATGCTTCTGTTGGCGTCACACTTCCAAAATCTCCTCCCGCACTTTGGTCTACTGCTTGCTTGTGGGCTCCGCTAATCGCATCGTAAAAGGTTTGACACTGCAGCCACAGATCAAGTCCGTGATGTGGGCATCTCCGAAGGAGACCTTTATATCTCTCCCATGCTGCGTGTAATGATTCATCGTTGTCTTGACGGAAACTTGTGATGCTGCTTCTTAGTTTGGCAGTATGATCGGGTGGAAAGTATTTCAAAAGGAATTGTTCAGCCATTCCCGCCCATGTGGTGATGGAACCAGGCGGAAGTGAATCAAGCCAATCGATGGCTCGGCCTCGAAGTGAAAATGGAAAAAGTCTTAGTCGAATGGCGTGGTCTGAACAGTTATTGATTTTGAAGGTCGCACAGATACGAAGGAATCGTGAGATGTGAGCATTAGGATCTTCGTCTTGTAACCCATGGAACTGAACAGAGTTTTCTACAAGTTGGATAATACTAGACTTAATCTTGAAATTGTTGACCGCTATTGCTGGTTGAACAACACTAGACTCATAACCATCTATTGACGGTGTGGCATAGTGTGTCATCTTTATTTCCTCGTCTTGGTTAGCCATGTCTTCTTCGGATGGTGTATCTTCCAAAATGTCTTCTTCAATGACTGGTGCTTCTTGTTGTGATCTTTTGCGCAATCTTTGACGGAAAAGTCGTTCAGGTTCCGGAAGAGGCGGAACAAGTTCAGAACTAGACGAGTCGGACATACACTAACTTAAGGAAGCATAAACTAACTAAGGCTTAAAAATAAATCAGGCAAAAATAACTAAACTAACTAAGGAAAACTACCTACAAATAAAAATGAAGTTTAAACAAAAATATATATACAGATTATATGCAAGATAGTCAAAAATTTAATTTGTCTTTCAAACTGCCGTGTGTCCCCGGCAACGGCGCCAAAAACTTGATGGTCTGCGGATAGTATATATATTTGATAAAGATTTATTGCACAGATTCAGTTTTAAATGGTTGTTACTAATACTAAACCACACACACAAAAGGCAGTGTACCTGTCGTGTGGTAATATAGTGTTGATAAGAACCGAGTATCAATCCGTGGACACACCTAGCCTACTCAACAAACTTGATGTTTGACTATCAGATTTGGTTTTTGTTAAAGAGAGTGATATTTTGTATTGGAAAGATTTTTAGGGTTTAAAAGTAAACAATAATAAAAAGAAAGTAAAATAAGAATTGAAGCGTTTGGATTTAAAATTAGGGAATAAAAGTTATCATCCTAATTAGATTCCACTTATGTAATTGTGATGAATTGGTGATGTGATGTGATTATGTTAATGTTTATAAAGATGAGCCGGCGCGATTTCTCGACTATCCTGCTGCCGTAGTGACTTGATCCTGTCAGGCTGAGTTTACTGCTCAGATCAAAGCCCTAGTAATGTAGGTAAATCTTTTGTGTCCTATTTGACATACGATTTCTGAAAACATAATTTAATGTTAAAAAGAGAGTTGATCAGGTTCCTTCCTAACATACCATTAATTTTAGAAAACCGTAACAATTACTGAAGTTTCCGAACTAATAAAAGGGAACCCGCAAATGATCAGAAAGTTAAAGTGATATGATTTCTAATAACCATTTCTAGTTCATTAGCCATGGATTTATTATGAAGACCGGTTTCGCGAATGAAAGTTAATCATACGGTTTTCAACCTTGTATGATAATCACAAGCACAAACCATAAAGTTATAACTTCCCGTTCAAATGTAGATGCTACCCATCAATATTTTTCCCAAGACCACCATAACATTAACATAATATTTATCACACCATTAGTTCATCACAAATTACAAAAGTTTCATCCTATTAGGATGATAAATAGAGTTTAGCTCATGATGAGCTTTAACATAACAACGGATAACAAAGAAGATAGATAAGTGATCATCGGTGAAATAGAACAATCAAACCGATAATCCACAATGGATGACGTTTAGGTGATCCCAAGCTTCTTCCAAGTGTTGTATGCACCTCCCGAGCCTCCGAATGATCTTGAAGTCTTGATTCCCGAGAGAATTCAGCGGAGTAACTCTCCCACCAAAGCTTGCCAAAAATATTGAGCTTAGGCTTCTATTTATAGGCTTTCCGGAGTGTTTAAGCACGGCCCCGTGCCTAAAAGGCACGACCCCGTGCTAGTACAATGCTTACGAAAGTTGGTCGGCTCGTACGTGCAGGTTGTGTCGGGCACGGCCCCGTGCTAAATGGGGCACGGCCCCGTGTTGGTCGTGGGGCACGGCCCCATGTCTACTTTTAGGGGACAATACCTTTTGTCCTGTCAGATGTCCAAGCACGGGGGTGTGTTAATTTAGCACGGGGGTGTGTTTCTGGCAAGGCATGGGGGCGTGCTTAATGAGGCACGGCCCCATGCTTGGAGTCCAAAGCTCGGATTGCTTCAATTTCTTGTTTAATATGCTCCTTTTGTCCATCTTTCCCTTTTAAACACCTGAAAACACAATTTAACACTTTTAAGTACATTTTCATCATTTTAAGGAAGATATTAAGGAATAATTGATGTGCTTTTGATAGGATTTTTATGTATAATTTGGAGCACATCAATCACCTTTTCTATTTTTTTCCTTCTCAGTTTGGTGCTTCCCCTTCACATGATCGGAAGAAGATTCAAGACCTTACTATAGGTCTGAAGATGAGGCTGGCTGTGGATCAGCATTAGATCTTGGTTAGGTTGTTAGTTTGGGTTGAACCTTGAAATCAACTTTAGGTGCAACTTGACTTGGAGGAGAATGCAAGTATTGAAGCTCACCCCTTTTTATATTCTGATTGATCTCCCTGATATGCTCATCCATTATGGATAAAGACATGGAACCAAGCCTCCTTCTAGAGAACCCATACAGCTTCAAGAAGCTCACCATCTTTTGTTTGTCATCTGAATTCTTTTTGTTGGCTTTGATGGTGCCCCTTGACTTTTCACCTTCTTCCCTCATCTTTCTCTTAGCAACTTTTCTTTCTTTAAGAACTTTTTCTTTCTAACTTCTTAAGGTACTCGAACTCTAGTTAATCATAAGATAAAGGGAGTAAAGTTTCTACCTGGTAGAAACATGTGGCACTCAAGTAGGTGATCATAGTCTGTGTATCTTGTTCTTTGCCTACTTGAGTTTCTTGCTCTACAACCATAATTTCTACCTCAGACACCTCTATAACTAAGGAGAGGACATGAGCTTGATATACTTTTCTTTTCTTTCTTTCTTCTATCTTGTTAAGAAATAAAGCAACATCCATAGCTTCCTTCCTCTCTCTAGGCACCTCTATGTCTGCCAGTTTAGTTAATACATCCAAGGTAAAAGATATTAGATCATCAATATTGTAATTCCTAGTTCCCAGGTAGTTCAGTCTAGCTGCCCTTAACTTGCATGAAACTAGGATTCTTTCTTTGTCTTTCTTCCCTTGCTTTCCTCTTCCTCTCCCTTTTCCCCTCCTTAAACTCCTCTACAAATAGAACTTTCTTTCCCTTGTCAACCACTGGCTTGTGTGACTCAGGGAGGAGAGAGCTTCGGCCTTCTTGTACTTGTTCTTCATTGGAGATCTGGCTAGGGAGAGGCTGTGAGACACCTTCACGAACTAGTGTCTGACTATGAGTGATTGGTTCTGAAGGTGCAGGAGTCTTAAGGTTCACAGTGTCCACAAATAGGCCTTAAACTAAGGCTTTCCATTTGAAGTTAATCTTAGGGTCCAACTCATTATCCAGTTGACAAGTGGTTGGTTTACTAAAGGGAAGCTTTCATAGAATCCCATGTTATAGATATTGAAGATTTGTTATTGACCCACAAATCTAGAAAGCACCAAGGCCCTTCTTTCAATGTTATCCAGTGATTAGATTTGCAGATAAGGTGACATGGCCCCTGGTACAAACCCTCCTCAAATAGGCTTTGAAAGATGGCATCCACATTAATGTGGGCTAGAGGAGGTTGTTGAGTCTGGACAATTACAAGTGAGGGTGGTGAATCCTCAATGTCCATCTTCTAGGTAGTGCTCCCATGTTCTATGATTGTAGTAACTATCTCCTCCTTTTTGGTAGCATCACTTACCTGCATAAGTTAGCTAAAGGATAGGTCCACTACATCCATAGGTTCTTGTGGCCATGATTGAGCATGCTTGACATGCTTCTCAGCTAGCTTATCCTTGAGATTGGTGATTTCAAGTTGCTGATTGAGCACCTGCCTTTGTGAGGTAGCCACCTGAGATTCCAAGTGACTAACCTTTGAAACAAGATATGTGAATGTAGCTGATCTGGTTGTCGAGACTCCATCAAAAACAATTTATTATATCGGTCTTAGCTACCTTTATTGTGCAAGGGTAAGTAAGGTCGTCTCCTCATGGAATCTATGGAAAGTGTTTATTTAACATGACACGATTAACTAAAAGACTCAAACTTTATAATTAAAAATTGAAACTTGGAATGGATTCATGAACACAATTGCATAAAGCAACAAACTCTATAACGAACTTAATTAAATAACGAAACAATCATTTTCGGGTTTCTAATTCTACAAGATCAACAATCGGTACTTTTAAATTAGGGTTTGTAAGAAACAATACTTCAAGATCTTAGCTTTTGATTAAAATGACAACAAAGGAACAATCTTTTAAGACTCGTTCATTCACAATGTTACCAATTCACTTATATCACATTGCCTACTTTTCTTAATGAGTTCAAGATACAAGGAAACCGAAAAACTGATAATCAAGCAAACAACTTTATTTATAAGTAAATCGTTTAAATCAATCAAAACATAATGTTGCATTCAATAGATCAATGTTTAATACAAAAACCTAATCAATCATACCAATTGTCTCACTTTACAAGAATCGTACTCCCGAAAACAATCAAGAGAACCTAGCCACACATCATCTTCGTTCAATCTTCAATCTTGACTTGGAGAATGTTTGTGGATGATTTGGGGAGCCTTAGAACACCAAATATCACCTCAAGTTCATCACTTTTCGTCTCCAAGAAGTTCTTATCGAATTAGGGTTGTTTTGGCTTAAATAAACTTGAAATCCCATGAAAATAGGGATTTGTTAGGCCACCGGCGTATCATACACCGACCTTCCAGAATTTTTGACCAATACGCCCCTAAATACGCCCATCAATACGCCGGCCGGTGTACTACGCCGGGCCCCTGTAAAATTTTGATTTTCACATGTAGCTTTTTACGAGCTTTACGTTGACTGGTTGTGGGCCCCGTAACTCTTTTCCTAGCTCAAGTTATACCCATTTTAAGTTACCATGGTCTTGAACATTTGATTTTTGCATTTCTTCACTTCTTGGGCTTAGATTTCCATCCCCCTTCTTCTATACTCTTCATGTTTCACCAAAGTTAGTTCCGGTTTCCCATTTTGCATCTTTTCATCCAAAATAAGCTTACTTAGCTCCCATCACCTATAATCCAAAACACCAACAACTTGAAATTGTTCCACCATAATCATGATATAAAATCAAACATTTAGATTAATTAAACACCAAATAATTGACACGTGATCACATCTCCACACTTAACCTTTTGTTTGTCCTCAAACAAACTTACTTGCACACTTCTCCCTAATTAAGCACACATGCCACATTATCACTACCTTAAACAAGTAAGATCCCAATACATGCTTAGCTTCTAACTTCATGATGTAATGCTCATAACCTAATCATTCACTACGATTTGCATTTGAATTCTTTGGTTGGCATATACTTACCTTTTGCTTCAAACATTCATGCTTTCACATTCCTCACAATAAACACTCCTCTCGGTTTATTTTGTGGATTAGATGATGATATACTAGTGTTTATGTAGCTCTCAAACCACGAATGCACATATTAATCATCAGCTCGTATATTAATCAAATCGCCATCAATTGACATAATATAATACAAAATTCAAGAGGTCTTTCTTGGGTGGTAATGTTAGGCTAGGGTTTAAGGTGGGATTGAAAGGGATTTTGTAGTGCTAACGGAGAATGAAATCCAACTTAAATATAATAGATGTGTTATTTATCACTCTTATTCTTTGCTTGCACTACTTGTACATTTTTTTCACAGTATTTTTTTGTTGCTGCAGATTTTGGTTATTTTGACCTCATATTTAGCTCTTTTCTTTTCTATTTTTCTCTCAAGAATAACCTTACTATGATTGAACTGTTGTTGCCATGACTCTTCCAAATATGTTATGGATTGGACTTCATCTACTAAGGTTCCATAAAAAGGCTAAGGCTTGTGGGTTTATTGTTTTGGCTTGAAACGAAAAGTTGGGGCTCAACATGGTGTCTATAAAGGGAGATTTTATTAGTATGGAATTAAAAGAAGGGTTTAAACAAATGGCTCAATCCTAATGCCTCTATCATATTTATGCACACATTGGTCTATGATCTTGATATGTATCAATTACACGAGTTCTAACTCGTATGCACACCGTGGATTCCCTCTTTATGCAAAAAAATAAAGTAACTCATTGTATACTACGAGTCTCTTAATTAGGCTCAACTCTCACGGAAACGGTGAAAAGAGGTAATAAATGTGTAGCATGTATGTTATCTACAATCGGTTTGTTACACCACCTAGGAATTTTGTAAATCCAGGATAATCAAACTTGAATCAAATCATGAAGAATTAGATCAAAATATGATAATCACAATCAAAACCCCTTTGATCTCTATTGATTGCTAATAATATTGTTTACAAGTAAAACCCCCAATCAATTGGTCATGCAACCATTAACCAAAACCTAATGACAATTAACCTATTTATAGTCTAGACTAATATTCACTAATTGCACTTAACCCCCTAGACTTAGGCTAATTAATACAAAATTACATATTAAGCATAAAAATGACTAAAAACAAGATAAAATATATTTTGTTCACACAAAATATATTTATTACAATAAAATTCCTAGTCATTTAAATCTTCAACGTCTTGTCTCGGTTCCTCGTCTCGAGCGTGTCGGGTTTGACTTTTGTTGACTTTGACCGTGACGTTGACTTTTGTTGACTTTCATTGTGTTGATAATATAGACTATCTTTTCCAGCTCCAACAATACTCCCCCTTAGTCTATCATTATCAACGTTTTCATACGAATTCAGCCCCGAGAAATCAACTGTAGAAAGATCTTCAAATTAAAGCTTTTTGAATTTGATGAGAAAAGTTATTCATCTCATAAGCTCCCCCTATTTATATGCTCCCCCTTTTTGAATGCATTCTTTGTGAGGATATTGGAACAACTTTCCCAAATCTCTAATCTCGAGTGCTTCAGAAGATGTAGGAGGAGGATTCCTAGCTCGGTATCTTCTGCAAACTTGAGGAACAGGTTCTCTGATCAGGTACACTGCTCAACTGATGATCGGCCATCACTTACAGCAAAAATCTGAAACACATTCTCAAACACAATCTCGACATTTCTAATTAGATCATTTCATTTTAACAAAATAAACCCGTGTTTATCTGTGTGTGAAAAACAAGCGAATACGTGTTCGTTTGTACGCAATTTCTGTGAAATGCTTGAAAAATGATAAAATTGTATTAGTATAATATGGAAGACCTAAAAGAAATTTTGAACTAAAAATTTATTATATTTTTTATTTTTATTATATACATTTATTATAACATTTTCTTTTAATCTATATCTTTTTTTATAACCGAGAATTGAATCGATCATGAGATCACATCCTCAAGATATACTTTAGCACAAAGATAAGCAATGAGATCACACTGATAACTGAATCTAATAACAGTCTTTGAATGATTTTTGAAATTGTCAAACAGATCAATAACGATTGCTGGTATGTTTGTCCACTTAAACTCATGCCCTATCTTTTTCAACAAGCAGAAGATGATTCGTTAAGGATCGATTAAATGCTTTAGAATGCTAGGACCCCACAATCATTTGGCAAAAACCCTCACCCAACCTCAGGATTTCTTGAATTTTGTAACGATCTTTACAGAGCAAGGCTTGTACATTAGTGTGCAAGTGATTATCAACAGAATATAGCATTCTGTGAATTAGATGATTTGACACTACTTAGACCAAAATGGTGAGAGCTCCAGGTCTATACTCACGTATAACAAAGGAGATGACCATTTAATCATGTGCCGATGAGAGCTCCAGGTCAGTACTATCGTACAGCAGAGGAGATCATCACTCCAGGTCAATACTTCCGTACAGCAGAAGAGATTAGCACAAACACAAGACACATAAATACACCAATCATGGCTCAAAGATATGGCTTATATGATTTGTATCATGGTGGGTGAAAGATCAATTCTCAATCCAATTTTTGTCGGGACTCAGTTTTCGTGCAGGCCAAAATGATTGCGTAAATCCAGACATCCTTAATCATATATTTTAATTTAAATCATCATACTGCTGTCTACTTTATTTTTCAGGCTGAGTCTACCAAGCATATCATTAAAGAATCTGTTTATTTTTCTATTATTTGCAATTAAATAAAAGATGCAAATCAGATAACAGCATCAGTTACTATCATTTCTCATTTTACAACGCAAGTCATGCAAGAACAAGCATTTCAAGAAGATATACAATCATTTCTCAATCATCTCGAATCAAGTTCCCTGTTCTCTTTTTTATTTTTATTTACTTATTCTCTCCCCCTAAATTTTTATTTTTGCAAACTTTTTTTTTTATTATTTTTATTTTTTTTATTATTTTATTATTTTTTATTATTTTTTTAATTTTTTTAATTAATTTTTTTTAATTTTTTTTTAAACTGTACAAAAATAAAAATTTATCAAAGAAAGTCTTCCACACTACACTGATATGAAAATAAGAAATGAATTCTCAAAAAATATAAAGTGGCTGTGAAGTGAGAACTGTGATAATGCAGATAAAAATCCAGATTGTGGATATAATACCATGACCTTAACCTGTTTGTTCCGCCTCAAATTTGAATTAGGAACAATCCCTGTCAGTAAACCGGATTACTAACAGTCCTCCTGAATTGTTCCTGCACTCATAAACAGATTAGTTTGAATGGGGAACCCAGGCCATCGTAGTCCTGGAAGTTCCTTTTTCATCAAGATAAGTAACAAGCTTCTGCACACAACCATTTAAACAATCGGGGATTGCTGTATCCTTCTTTTTAATTTGCCAAATTTGTTTCGGTTCAATTAACTTGGATTTGAATGAATTAAATTTGGAAATCATTTTCTGTTTAAGACCAGAAGGAAAAGAATTTGGTAATTGAAGCTTTGGTCATTTTCATCTTTGTATCATGTGAAACCGGCTTTACATGAAAAGGTTTGGATGGAGGGTTTTTCATCCAACCATTCAAAGATGTGTGTTGTTTACCTCTTGATGCAGAGAAGCAACCCGTGTTGCCTTTACCGTCTGGAACATTCTTTTTAGACTTACATTCGGATAACCAATTTGTTTTGCCTTTACCATTCGTAGCAAGCCTTTGAGGACATTTTTTTACCACATGACCTTCTTTTCCACACTCAAAACAAGCCTTGAATGGCTTTTGATGCTTGACTGAACCGTGTGATGCAGGTGGGGATGAGGATTGCTTTGAACTTGTAGCAGATTCTTGCTTGTTTTGGCATTTGCTATGCTGAACAGGGAATGAGATCTTCACTGATTAACTGGATTGCTTTGCAATTGGATAAGAGATCCGTATTGGTCTTGATTCAGCTTTTGGAAGCTTTTGTGACTTGACAATGTTAGGAGACATCTTGATCTGTGAGGAACCAACACGCACCTCTGTGATTGATTCATCATCTGAGCTTGTCCAGTCTCGTATACACAGATCATTCTCCAACGGATCTTGATTGACATCTCCTATCGTGTTGGCTTCGCTTGTAGGATTCTCATTGCCTGATGATTCAACAACTGTTCCTTCTTTGACAAACTTGACGGGAACAAACGAAGGAATGTTACCTGATTTGAATTTGTTGAAGAAAGTTGGAGAAGAAACTGATATTGGTGTTTGAGCATCAGAAGTGGAATCGTCATTAATCTTCTTATCAGACCCTTGCTTGAGGAATCCCAAACCTACAGGAGAATCCTGCACATCTCTAACCTCTTTAAGATTAACACTGCTTAGACCTGCATTTAAACGATTAGTTTCTGCAGCTTCAATCAAATCATTTGTTGAATGAGGTCTGGGAATTGGTGAATAACATAAAGTAGAAGGAGGTGGAACTGAATTAAATACAGTTTCACCATCAGATTTATATCCAATCCCATGTTTTACCCGCACCCCTTGTTGTTTAGCAATAAGCTCATCCTTTTTCATGTGTGAAAGGGTCCATTTATCAAGCTTTGTTTGAAGCTGAGTTGTTTCAAATTGAGCTAAAACAGCCCTTTCTTTCAAAATATTAATTTCAACGTTACGCTCCAAAATGTTTCTTCTTAAAAGATCATTTTCAGCCAATGCTTCATTAAGTTTTCTTGAAAAAGCAATTTCATTTTTCTTTAATTCCTGATTGATTGTTTTTAATTCTTTTTCATTTTCCAATAACAATCTGTTTGCCTTATAAATCCCAGATAACCGGATTTTGCATGACGAAGAACACATATCCTGAACAGTCTCATAAGGAAGACCCATGATAGTTCGTTCTGCAGCTAAGATCTTTTCACAGTTGCAAACCAATGTGATTTCTTGTTGTTCCTCTTCTTTGACCTTCAGCATCTTGTCAACCTTAGACTCTTTCTCTCTTTTATCAGCTTTTCCAGCCTTATCATCATCGGTTCTCATAGACTCTGGTTTACTGTCATTGTCGACTCTTAGAGCTTCACGATTCTCTTCAACAGTTTCTCTGAATTTAGAGTTTAAATCCGAATGAGTCCTCAATAACTTCAACTTTTCAATCATCTCTATTTTGTAATCAAGTATGCTTGTTACAGAAGAAACAAGATCAATATTAAGCGCGTGGGTTTGATGAGGGAACACGGCTTGCTGAAATTCGTTTCTTTGGATATCCAGCTCGAGAGATTTTAGTTTGTTGATCATATCCATAAGTTTTGTGTCGACATAACCTCTTTCTTGCTTCAGCATTTTAACTTGATGATTCCATTCGGATGGAAGAGACTCGAGAAGCTTTTGAATTTGTTCATGATTACTGAGATCAGGCACATGCTTCTTTAGATTATTTGCTACTTTTAAAAATCGATCAATTAAATCTGATAATTTTTCTTTCTTTGTACCTGCAAAAGAGTCAAACCGGCTTTGTGCCATTGTGAGATTATTTGATTTAAAGTCTTCTGAAGATGACATGATTGTTGTACAATTAAACGCCCCAAAATATTTTTCCCAAAAATTGTAAAATAATTCTCCCCCGGGAAAAATATATTCTTTTTAAATGTCACGCTAGACAATCTTAGCAACTGGGGTCAAGCTGCCAGGTCAGCTTGTTTCTTTTTTTTTTATAAATCTTGCAAAATCGATAAAAATTTCTTTATCGGGATGAACTAAATTAATCCCAACTAAAGGGAAAAAGTCATCTTTAACATTCAAATTTCGCTAAAGAAATGATAATTTCGCCGAAATTATAGTTTCGCAGAGCTAGTTTCGCTGAGAACTCTAGTTTCTCTGAGCTGACAGTAGTTTCGCTGGCAATTTCGGCAGCAGTTTCGCTAGCCAAATGCTTTAGATTGCTTAGTTTCGCCGACAATTTCGCACAAAACAAGCTTGAACTTTCGTTCAAAGATACTTTCGGCAGCAATTTCGCTTGTAATATGCACACAAGCACTGTTGAACTTTCGTTCAAGATCACTACTTTCGCTGAGATGCTGAAATTAACTACAAAGTGTAAAACACTTGTAGTTTCGCTGAAAGAACAAGCAGTTTCGCTGGAAGAACTTGTAATTTCGCTGAACGAAGCTGAAAAACTTTTTCAACACGAAATCAATCTGAAAATGCCCAAATCTCAATGGATTTGAAACCTGATGATTAATAGAGCTTTCCCAACCAATAACAAGCAAATATCAATCAATTTCCATATCAATAACACTCAAATTTGATCCGAAATTGATGAAAACATGATATTGAACAAAAACAACCAAAACCTCAACTTTTCTCTCTAAAAATCTTCAAATCTTTAGTGAATTTGATCCAAAATGGCTCTGATACCAAATTGTAAATCCAGGATAATCAAACTTGAATCAAATCATGAAGAATTAGATCAAAATATGATAATCACAATCAAAACCCCTTTGATCTCTATTGATTGCTAATAATATTGTTTATAAGTAAAACCCCCAATCAATTGGTCATGCAACCATTAACCAAAACCTAATGACAATTAACCTATTTATAGTCTAGACTAAGATTCACTAATTGCACTTAACCCCCTAGACTTAGGCTAATTAATACAAAATTACATATTAAGCATAAAAATGACTAAAAACAAGATAAAATATATTTTGTTCACACAAAATATATTTATTACAATAAAACTCCTAGTCATTTAAATCTTCAACGTCTTGTCTCGGTTCCTCGTCTCGAGCGTGTCGGGTTTAACTTTTGTTGACTTTGACCGTGACGTTGACTTTTGTTGACTTTCATTGTGTTGATAATATAGACTATCTTTTCCAGCTCCAACAACTTTCACCTACTTTTATGAAGATTCATGATTAGGGTGCATTTCTCAATTTTAAAACAAACATGCCAAAGGATCCATAAGTGCACAAACTAGTAACAATAAACATGTCAAAATTTTGAGTTCCATGTACACTTAAGTTTACTTAGACAAGTTTTTCAAATTTGCTCAATTTTTCAAAAAGGTTCAAAATTTTCTTTCAATTGTTCCCCTTATCCCCACACTTGGGATACATTGTCGCCAATGTATGGTTTTACAACATGAATAAACATGGTAATGATTAATAAGCAAGATAAGGGAGGAGTACACTGACATGATCATTAGTGAGAGCTTTTAGTAAGGGACTTGCGCCTCCTCACACTTGAGTGCTTACGTCTTGTGCATGATTGAACTAGCTAAAAAAACAAAACAATGGACACAAAAACTAATAAAAGAAGTAAAACTCACTTTCGTAGGAATCATGGTTGCATTTGGCATATGCAACAAGCCTTTGAACCCCTCGGTAGACCCGAGTGGACAAGTTGTAGTCTCGTGAGGGTTTCTAGTGAACACACCCACAAAGTTCTCGGGTTTACTCCCGCAAGCGTTAAGTTTTAGGTCTTCATCCAGACCTTACCTGCGACCAATTATGGTGGTCGTATTAAGTGCTTTTCTCCATATATTTATCTTTGGAGAACTATTTCTTATTGCTTGATGGATTCTCTTGTTTGCTCCCATAAGGGTCAAACATCTCTTATTTGCCCCATGCATTCTCCTCATCCAGTGGTTTACCCATCTTAAACTTTCGTTTTGATTTCTTATTCCTTTGTGACTCCACCTTCACACTCTCCTCCTTTTCCTCATTCTCAAACTCAAACCTGTAAGGATCAAAACCATTTTCCTTGGTGATGCCCTCACTTACATGTGAGATGTAAGGAGGAGCACACCCGTTAGTAACATTTATTTTAGAACAATCATTATTAACCATTGCAGGATCGTTTAAGGGCTTTAACACAATTACAACACAACAACACAATGAGGAGAGCAACTAAACTTTAATCAAACAGTGAACTGGATTAACCAAGGTGATACAAAGAACACAAGTAAAGTAAAGAGACAGAACAAGAGAGTATGGGTTTCAAGGAGGCAGTATATTGCTTTCTCAAGTTCTTTTACAAGTGTTACAAAGCATAAAGAAAGATACAAGAACTTGAAATACTTATACTACAACCTACAGCCGTCTATACTTTGAAAGCCAGCTGGATACAATTGACTAGACACTAACAAAATCAATTGTAGGATCAAAAGGCATATCTGCCTTTTGACCTTGTGACTATGACATGCCATAGCTCACATCCTTATACATTACAAAAAGGATAAAGTACATAAAGTAGAAAGTTACAGACTCAAGACCTTAATGTACAGTTACCAAAAGCATGGACCTTTTCACCAACTCATGTAAGTTGGTGACTTTACAGAGATGCAGCGGAAAAGGTGCTTTATGGAACAGTACATCAGATAAAGCATGTATACTAAAAGTCTTCGGAAGAAATCTGTCTTCATAGGTTGAAGCTTCGAAAGACTTTGTCTCTGAAGCTTCAGAAGACTTCATGTTTGGCTTTGGAAGATATTGGTCTTGGCTTCGGAAGATTTTACACTTAGAGTATTTTCTAATGCATTGTGTAAAACTTCCGAAGCATTCTTCACTTCAGTACTTAGTGCATGTTGCAGAGAAACTTTGAATGTTTTGGGTTGCATCAGACTTAAGGAATCCTTACAAACTCCCCCTAGGCTGATGCTACCGAAACACTTAGAAGATCTTCAAATGTTGGTAGTCTTCAGTACAATCATGACCATTCCTTTCTTCATTAGATGGTCAGGATCATCAAGACTCTCATAGTATGTTCTCATTTCAAAGAGATCATGCAGAGGTAAGTTGATTATGTCTTGCCAGGAGTAGACATTCTCAACACCTTGATCTCTGATAACATGCCATCTTTCTGGATTGGTAGAGTAAGTCCAGGACAAGATGGGTGTCTCAGTTGTTAGAGGAGCCACTTGCATGGGAGTTGATTGGGCTGCCTCATCATGCACTTCCTCAGGTTGATCTGATTCAGCCTGAGGTGTAGAGGTAGATGACTTAGGCTTCTTCTTCTTTGTCTTTGGTTTAGAAGCCATTCTCTTCTTCCTCTTAGATGACTTTAACTGAGAAGACTGGTCTGCAGCACCATGTTGATCATCATTGTCTTTCTCAGTTGGGTGTTCCTCCCTCACAGGTTCAGAAGGAGAGGGAGTTTGACCTTGCCTTGGATCAGAAGATGAAGCTTGCTGAGGCTCAGCTGGAGGTTCTGGTTGAGGTGTCTCTGGTTGTTCAAACTTGACCTCCACTTCAGGTGGGACTTGACTTGGAAGAGAGTGCAAGTCAATCAGTTCACCACTCTTAATCTTCTGCTTGATCACCCTTATATGCTCATCCATTGTAGATAGAGACATGGGGCCAAGTCTCCTTCCGGAGAATCCATATAGCTTCAAGAAGCTCATAATTCTTTGTCTGTCAGCAGACTTCTTTACACTCTTTTGAATGATGGCTCTTGACTTTGCAGCTTCTTCCCTTAGCTTCCTTTTGGTTGTCTTTCTTTCTTTGACTAGCTCAAGCTCAAGTTGCTTTAGGTACTCAAACTCAATGAAGTCATAAGACAGGGGAAGAAGTGCATCTGCCTGATAGAAGCCTGTGGCACTCAGGTAGTTGATCATCTTGATCCTATCTTCTTCTTTATCTACCTGAGGTTCTTGTGGAGCCACATCTTCCTGTGCAGGACTTTCTTGAACTGGAGAGAGAGTGGGAGCATGCTTGTAGAGTCTTTTCTGTCTCTTCTCCTCTTTGAATTGGAGAAGTAGCCTTGCATCCTCTTTCTCCTTCATCTCTCTTGACACTTCCATGTCAGCCAGTTCATTTAACTCTTCTAAGGGGAGAGAGATGATTTCATCAATATCATAGTTCCTGGTCTGTAAATAGGTAATCCTGACTGCCCTTAACTCATCATCTTGAGTATTTGGTCTGGGGGCAGCCCTGATTGCAGCTTGCATAAAGCTAGATGACCCAGAAGAACTTTCTCCTCTTAGCCCCTTTTCCTCTCTCTCTCTCTTCCTCCTCAATTTCCTCAAGAGTCATTATCCTTTTCCCTTTGTCACCAACAGACCTTTGTGACTCAGGGTGGATTGAGGCTTGGCCTTCATTGCTTGGTGTAGCTTCCATGCTCTGGCCAGAGAGAGGCTGAGAAACACCTTCACCAGCAGGTGTCTCAGAAGGAGTTTGGACCTCTGCAGCAGTTGTTGATGATGAGACAGGGGTCTCAGGTTCTGCCACTGGGCCTTCAGTCAAGGTTTCCCCTATGAAACTAATCTTAGGGTCCACCTCAACATCCAGTTGACCGATGACATTGCCTGATTGCCTAAGTCTCCTTCTTAGAGAGAACTCTGCAAGGATCCTATCTTGGATTCTTTGAGCCAGCCTGTCAGCTTGTCTTGAATTGCTTGGATTGACAAGTGGCATGTTGACTAAACCCAATCTTTCATACAAGTTCAGACTTTGGAAATGAAAAACTTCTTGTTGACCTTGAACTCTGTGAAGGATAAGGGCTCTTCTGTCATCATCATACCTCCACCTTATGATGTAGTTGCCAGTTCCTTGTGGTGGAGATGAGACAGCCCTTGGTATACCTTCCTCAAAAAGACTCCTGATGATTGAGTCTATAGAGTCCACATTAATGTGAACCTGAGGAAGTTGCTGAGAATGCACAACAGCAAGTGAGGATGGTGAGTCCTCTATGTCCATTCTCTGTGAAGAACTCCCAGGTTCTGTGGTTGTTATAACTCTCCCCCTTTTTGGTAGCATCACCCACTTGCATAGGTGAGCTGGAGGATAAGTCAATCACTTCCACAGGTTCTTGTGTTCCTGGTTGAGCTCTCCTTAAAGGTCTCCCAGCTAGTTTTTCCTTTAGATATGAAATCTGAAGTTGCTGATCATTGACCCTGTTATGTAAGGTAGTCACCTGAGATTCCAAGTGACTAACCTTAGAGACTAAATAGGAGCATGTTTTTGACAATTTCTGCACCTTTAGTCTCAAATTCCCCTCATCTTCATCAGAAGAATCATTGGGGGATGAGATGATTGGACTAAAATCCTCTCTCTCACCACCAGCTTGAGGTTCTTGGCTGCTGGTTTTCCTTTGCTCACTGGCAACCTCAGTTGAGATGCCAGTGGGCTGAGTTGCCATGGTTGAGGTCTTAATGATGTAATCACTTTCAAAAGTGAGAGCCTCTTCCATATGGACATCCTGAACATGTTCAGAAGTGTCCACCTCAGTAATAGGGGAATGATGTGGGATAGACTGAGGAGAGTCAGGGGTACTCATCTCTCTTTGAGTAGGGGAGGAGAAGAGAGACTCATGGTACTCACTAAATCCTTAGTCTTCATAAGTATAGAAGGATAGGTTGGGAATTGGTTGGTTGAGATCTAAAGGCTGGGGATGGTAACTGTCCCCTGAAGGTTGTTCACTTGAGTGTTGAGACTCAGAGTGAAGGCTTAAGGCTGTTGGGCTTGTGAGCTCATCAGGGTGAGCATGAGGAACCTCAGCCCTGATAGGTGAAGACATGGGAGTGGTTTGCTCCTCAGGAGAAGTGGGAGCTCTAGTGTCCACTTCCTCCTATAAGGTTGAGTATATGGGGGCCTGCACAGACTCAATAGCCTGAGCAGGGGTTCTTTTGGATTTTCTTTGGTAGGTGAGGGTGATTTCTGGTCTTTTTAGAGGTAAGGATAAAAGAGGTGTGGGTTCAACACTAGCTTGTGTTGCTAGGTTGTCACCTTGAGCAATGAGCTCTAACATTTTGGGGACTAGGGCTGTTTCTACCCCTGTGAAGCCTACAGTTGGCTTCTTCATTATTTTAAAGATGCCGGGCTTCATCTGTCCCAATTTAAGAATATTATTTGTTTCCCTCAACTGTGAGCCCAGTTCACAGTTGAGAATGTATTGAACATATCTAGGAAACATGTAATACTCTAAGGAGTCTAAGTTTGCAAGTAAATTAGTATAAACAAATTGTGAATACCTGAACTTGACCCCCTGAACCATTCCATGAACTATAAAGGAGAGATCCTCAGGAATCTGGTCCCATCCACCATGCTTGTTTGATAAGCTGTGGATAACCACATGGAGCAGGTATTTCCACTGGGATGAGACCTTCCCTTTCCTGAAGGTCTTTACAGAGAAATCTCCCTCATAGCCCATCTGCTCAAAGGAATGATTAACAGCTTCCTTTGGGAAGGACACCTCACCTTCTTCATCATCCAGCTGCAAATGTTGGTTAATGATGGCCGGAGTGATGAAGATTGTCCTCCCTTGCACTGTGGCAGACAGTGCCTTCTCCCCATCCATAATGACCTCTTGGCAGGTCTTCCAGAATTCAAGCAAGTGATCCTCATAAAGAGTAGGATCAATGGTCAGGGAGGTGAAATAGGTTGATAGAGTCAAGAATTGGCAAATCTCTGAGAAACTTGCATCTTTCTCAGAGCTTAACAGAGCAACTTGATTATGTTGCCTGTGAAGTTGCATGGAGAAATCTGGGTTGTTTCTGCGGTTTAGGTTGGCCATTTCAGAAGCTTAAGGGTGAAGAAAGGTAGAAAGCAAAGGCGGTTTAGAGAATTAGGTTAGAGGAATAGTGGAATTGAGGAAGATAGTGGGAAAGAGGGGGAACCGTTGGGTATTTATGTGAACAGGGATTTGAACCAAAGTTAATGAAAGAGGATAAACTTTGAAATCTGGAAGTCGGTCCCACCTCTGAAAAGGTAGTTTACTTTTGCTCAAAAAGTAGTTTTCTTGGAATTCGAAAAGCTTCCGAAGGAAATTTGTCTTCGGAAGATTTAATTGAAAAAGCTTCCGAAGCTAAAATGGCTTCGGAAGATTTTCCAGAGAGTCTTGAAAATTTATGCTTCGGAAGAGAAATAAACCCTTGGATGCTTTGTGTAAGAATAAACAAAGCTTCCGAAAGTTAATTTTGCTTCGGAAGGAAAAAGTCCTTAAAAAAGAATAAGTGTCTGAGATAAGAATTTTACGCTTCGGAAGATGCATTTTGACTTCTTCCGAAGGTAAAATCTCTTAGACAGTTATTTATTTTGAAGACATGTTTTTCTTTCGAAGATAAAACTTTATCTTCTGAAGTATCAGAAAATTTTCAAGAATCTAAGGAAAGTCTTCAAAAAGAATTTTACATCCAAAGAAAACATGAGCTTATGAAAGTGATGAACTAGACAACTTAGGACACACATATTTTAAGAAGAAATAATTAGAATTAGTTTTAAGAAAAAGTCTACTCAAAGTTAATCATCCCAATAGCTGATATCAGATACTTAAATCTCTGTTCATCAAAAGCTTTTGTAAACAGATCAGCATATTGTTCATCTGTATGAACTTTGACTAGTTTAATTAATCCCTTTTCATAGTTATCTCTTATTAAATGATACCTGATGTTGATGTGTTTGGTCCGTGAGTGCTGCACAGGGTTCTTAGTGATAGAGATAGCACTATTGTTGTCTATGTGGATAGGAGTCTCTTTGAAGTTAAATCCATAGTCCAACATCTGATTTTGAATCCAAAGCACTTGAGCATAGCAGCTTGCAGCAGCAATGTATTCAGCCTCAGAAGTTGATGCAGACACACAGGATTGTTTCTTGCATTGCCATGAGACAACCCGTCCACCAAGGAATTGACATCCCCCAAATGTAGACTTTGCAGTCATGTTGCAACCACCATAATCACTATCTGTATAGGCATACAGATTGAAATTAGGATTCTTTGGATACCATAGACCGAGTGTTGAAGCACCTTTGAGGTATCTTAAAATCCTTTTCACTGTGATTAAGTGAGACATCTTAGGGTTGGCTTGATACCCGGCACAAATACATGTAGCAAACATGATATCAGGCCTGCTAGCTGTAAGATACATAAGAGACCCAATCATAGCCCTGTATAAGTGTTCATCTACACACTCCCCCTCAAGATCAGGTCCAAGGGAGTGGTTTCTGGCTATGGGTGTCTTAGCAATCTTACAATCAGTCATGTTGAACCTCTTGAGTATGTCTTGAACATACTTTGACTGACATATGAAGATGCCATCTTCAACCTTCTTCACTTGAATTCCCAAAAAGAAATTGAGTTCTCCCATTGAACTCATTTCAAATCTGTCTTTCATCAGCTTTTCAAAGTCTTTGCAGAGCTTTGGATTAGTTGAACCAAAGATGATGTCATCTACATATACTTGAACCAACAATAAGTCATTTCCCTGTCCTTTGATGAAGAGAGTTCCATCTATAGTACCTCTCCTGTATCCATGTTTACAAAGATGATGGGTTTGTTAGAACATAAAAAACAAGTTTAACCATTTAAACTTTCAGAAAACGCAGCGGATATATAGCTTTAAAACCGATTTTATAAGCTGAAAAATATGTTCTTTAAGTGACCATACAAGTGTAAAAACAAACCCATAAATCAAAGGATCATTATATGTGAATAAACATGCTAAAAGTATATCAAACAATACAATATGACAGCCACAAAGGGGCTGCCAAACTACCTCTTTCAGCAGCTAAAAGTCGACCAAAGATAGAAGATAGGAGGCTGAAATATGGCCAAAACTTCAAGCTTAGAAGTTCTCAAGTGCTCATTCCCACAAGGCTCTAAGTAGGCATCTTAGTGCTTGTTCTTGGACACCAAAAACCCAAAAGGAAAGCTGCCAACAGGCCTTCAAAATCGTGAGAAATGGGAGGATGAAAACGACCAAGGTTCCAAGAGGAGGAACCCTCAAGTGTGTATACCCCAAGCTCTTTGCAAGACCCCTTCTTGTTAGGAAGAACACCACCAAAATGAACACCAAAATCGTTCTCCAAAGACCTCTAAAGGCTGCTGCCTTGTTTCGAAATTTAGAGAGAGAGAAGGAGGTGTTTTTGTTGCATGCAAAATGAGATTGATGAGATTGTGTAAGACCCCAAGACTAGTTAAATGTTTGTGTGTTTTACAAGACAAAAAAGGTCCAATGAATGCTAAGGAGGGGGCGGCCAAAGGAGAGGGATTTAAAAGAGTTTCCCTCCTTTAAATTTTGTAATACACAACATATTTTAACTAGTCATTTATCACACAATAAAAAGTCACCATCTAGACTTATTTTATAATTATGACATATGTGTTCTTTAATTAAACAATTTAATTAAAGTACACACACATGTTATTAGTGTTATTTAAACCCCTTTTAAATGACAATAATAACAATAAACTCATCAACAAATTATCCTTATAATTTGTTCCATCTCATATGCAACTTATTTAGAAAACCCATTTTCTAAATTGGTGTAAATATTTAATTGCATGATCATATCATCAATTAAATATTAATTGGTGTTTGCTAAGCTTGTTATTGGGTATAACCCGACTTGGATCATAACGTACTAACCACATCAATATTCTAAGTGTCTTGGGCACATAGAATCCTACAATCTCCCACTTGCCCAAGATTCATAGAAGATTGATGCAAGCAGTAAATACCGCCTAACAACGGTTTACTACCCTTAATACGCATGACTTATAGCCATTCAATAACATCATCCCTTTCAAGTACCCTACTTGAAATGATTTAGGTGAAGTAATCATTTATCTTTTTGTTACAGATGTCATGTTAAATCCAAGAACACAGAATGATCATTCCTTGTTGATTTAACTTAATCAGGCCTTAGACATCTAACTCTCAACGAATAAGAGGAACAAATTCCATCTTGACTACATACGTTTCTCACAAACACCTCGTGTCATACCTGAACATACCCTTATGTGCTGTCCACTATTTCAGGACAGTGAAGAAAAAACTCAAGGTATAATACTTGGTGAATATCAAAACCCAATATGTATCTCAGGTCGGAGGATACCAAATGATATTCGCCTTTACTCAAATTTACTTATGATCAATCAATAAGATTCCATGTAGTAAAATTTGAGATGCGGGTTAGTCCAATATTTGTATCCCACAAATATCTATGAACCTTGGTAGCAACCCATTGCTCTATATTCATCCTTATGAATATCAACCAATCCAAGTTCATAATAATCTTACCTCACACTTGTTCCCACAAGTATGAACGACTACGGACATTTAGAGTAAACAATTTACTCATGGATTAAACATGCTAAATTGAAACATTAATTGAAACATTATAACCAAATAATTTTATTCAAATAATAAAGAGTTCCACATATCCAAATACAAAGTTTACAGATCAAATCCAATCACTAGAATATCAAAGTCCCATGGCACAAGTATGACCTTCATGCTTTGCTTTTTCAAGGAGCTTCGTGAGAGGATCCGCAATGTTTTGATCCGTGTGAACTTTGCGAATACATATCTTTCCCTTTTCAACTTCATCTCGTATGTAGTTGAATCTCCGCTCAATGTGCCTAGTCTTTTGATGAGCACGAGGTTCCTTGATTTGAGCAATCGCACCCTCGTTATCACAAAAGATCTCTAGGGGGTCCTGAATGGAAGGGACAACCCCTAGATCGACAATGAATTTCTTCAACCATGCAGCTTCTTGAGCTGCCAATGAGGCGGCGACGTATTCTGATTCTGTAGTTGATAGAGCCACCACATCCTGCTTGGAGCTCTTCCAAGAGACCGCTCCTCCATTCAAAATGAAAATATATCCCGATTGTGACCGAGAATCATCACGATCGGTTTGGAAACTCGCATCCATGTAACCTTTTACAACGAGTTCCTCATCATCAGATCCATAGATTAGGAACATATCCCTTGTCCTCCTTAGGTACTTAAGTATGTTCTTAACAGCCATCCAATGACTGTTTCCAGGATTTTGCTGGCAACGGCTTGTCATGCTTAAGGCGCATGACACGTCCGGTCGAGTGCATATCATCGCATACATGATGGATCCAATAGCAGATGCGTATAGGATTGCCTTCATTTTATCTTGCTCATCCTTTGAGCTTGGACATTGAGTCATACTCAATATCGTTCCTCTTTGAATAGGTACGGTACCTTTCTTAGAGTTCTCCATCTTGAACCTTTTCAAGATCTTATCAATGTATGCACTTTGATTCAAACCAATCAACCGCCTTGATCTATCCCTATAGATCTTTATTCCCAGAATATACGCGGCTTCACCAAGATCCTTGATGGAAAAACAACTTCCAAGCCAGGTTTTCACACCTTCCAAGGTTGGAACGTCATTTCCAAATAGTAGTATGTCATCAACATACAATACTAGGAAAGTTATTGTGCTCCCACTAGCCTTCTTATACACACAAGCCTCATCAGCGTTTTTGATGAAGCCAAATTTCTTTACCTCCTCATCAAAACGATGATTCCAGCTTCTAGATGCTTGTTTCAATCCATAGATTGATTTCTTTAACTTGCATACTTTATTAGGATGTTTTGGATCAACAAAACCTTCAGGCTGAACCATGTAGACATCTTCATCAAGATATCCATTTAGGAAAGCCGTTTTGACATCCATTTGCCAAATCTCATAATCATAATGAGCAGCTATGGCAAACAATATCCTTATAGACTTTAGCATCGCAACAGGTGAGAAGGTTTCATCATAATCAACCCCTTGAGTTTGAGTGAAACCCTTTGCTACAAGTCTAGCTTTATAAGTATCCAAGTTTCCATGCATATCAGTTTTCTTCTTGAAAACCCACTTACTTCCAACTACCTTAGAATTAAGAGGTGGCACAACAAGTTCCCAAACTTGATTGTCATACATGGATTGCATCTCAACGTTCATGGCCTCAAGCCATTTGTCACAATCCAAATTGGACACTGCATCATGGTATGTGGTTGGTTCATCTGAATCTACCACATAGCATCCATCCATGAAAAATCCGTATCTTTCAGGTGGATTACTAGTTCTACCACTTCTGCGAACGTTTTGTGTGTATTGATCAACCATTTGATCATCTTCAACATCGTCATGTTGAGTGCTAGTTTCAACCAAACATGCATCGGGTTGTGGTTCTTGATCTTCCTCAAGATCCACTGTTCTATTGCTAGCTCCTTCCATAAGGAACTTTGCTTCTAAGAACTCACCCTTTCTGGCAACAAACACCTTTTGTTCCAGTGGATCATAGAAATAATATCCCATAGAATCTCTAGGATATCCAACAAAGATACACTTGGTGGATCGGACTTCTAATTTGTTTGGGGTGGGAGTCTTAACATAAGCCTCACAACCCGAGACCCTTAAGTATGATAGGGATGGAACTCTTCCATGCCATATCTCAAAAGGTGTCCTTTCCACCTTTTTGATTGGGGCCATATTTAAAATACGGGCCGCGGAGAGCAAAGCGAAACACCAAAATGATAGAGGTAATGTGCTTCTAGCCATCATAGATCGGACCATATCCAATAAGGTTCGATTCCTCCTCTCAGACACACCATTGTGTTGTGGTGTTCCAGGTGGAGTGAGTTGTGAGACAATCCCACAACTCCTAAGATGATCTTGAAAAGCATCACTTAGGTATTCACCTCCTCTATCGGTACGGAGAACTTTAATCGACTTGTTGAGTTGATTTTATACTTCATTCTTGAAGATTTTGAACATTTCAAGAGCTTCATCTTTGTGCCTTAATAAGTACACACACCCATAGCGACTATAATCGTCGGTAAAGGTAATGAAGTATCTTTCACCATTCCTAGTCATTGGCTTAAAAGGACCACATACATCCGAATGTATGATTCCTAATAAATCTTTTGCCCTTTCGTTAGTCCCACTAAAGGGTGCCTTTGTCATTTTACCTTGTAAACAAGATTCACACACATCAAATGAATCACATTCACTTGTTTTTAAAAGACCATTCTTTTGTAGTGTTTGAATTCTTTTCTTGTTTATATGACAAAGACGACAATGCCAAAGATAGGTACCATTCAAGTCCAACTTGAGTTTCTTGGTGTTAGTTTGGTAAAATGAACTATTTAAAGCGTTTTCATGAACCAATTCATAAATACCATTAATGGGAATTGCTTTAAAATAGAACATATCATTTAAAGAAACATGAATATCATTCTCAACAAAAGATAATACATAATCATAATGTCTTAATTGGGATACAGAAATAATGTTCCTAGTCAAACTAGGAGCATACAAAATATTCTTCAAAATAACATTCAAGCCACTTGGAAGTTTTAGGATGTAGTCCCCACGAGCTTCAACTTGGACTTTGGTTCCATTGCCCATGAAGAGACTAACATCCCCTTGATTGAAGTCCATACTTCTTGTGAACCCCTGCAACAAATTGCAAATATGAGTTCCACATCCGGTATCCAATACCCATGTGTTAGAAGATGTAACATTAAGATCAATATGAATCATGTATATTGTACCTGAGGTCTGCCCGGCATCCCTCTTGGCTTTCAACTCTTGGAGATGGACGGGACAATTCCTTGCCCAATGTCCAATCTCCCCACACTTGAAGCATGGGTCATTAGTAGCAACCTTTTGCTTCTTCTCTTGTGGTTTGGGTGGTACCCTTACCACCCCTTTCCCCTTTCCCAAAACGGGTCCCTTACCCTTGGCAACCTTTGCCTTGGGTGCGGGATAAGGCCTTTTCTTGTTCCCACCTTCATTGATGGTGAGAAAGGGTAAAACCCTTTTACCCATGGCCGCCTCGGCCGTTTTGAGCATTGAGTGAAGCTCACCAATGCTTTTGTCCCAAGCATTCATGTTGTAGTTCAACACGAATGTCTCGAACTTCTTGGTAAGGCCATTAAGGATCAAATCCGTGGCCAATTCCTTCGAGACGGGACAATTAAGCCTCTCGAGGCGGTCAATATGACTTTTCATCTTAAGAACATAAGATGAAACAGATTGGTTGTCGTCCATACGACATGCATGGAGTGCTCGAACCGTTTCGAAGAGCTCAACCCTTGCTTGCTGTTGGAACGTTTCCTTCAGCTGGGTTATCATGTCATAAGCTCCGTGATGTTCATACTCCTTTTGGAGATCCGGAGTCATGCTCGCTAGCATGAGACAAGACACTTGGACGGAGTCCTCAGTGTACTTCAACCAATCAGAAGGTTGATCGGGGATAGGGTCGTCTAAAACATATGATCGTTTCTCTTGCTTGAGAACGATTCTCAAGTTTCGATACCAATCAATAAAGTTGTTATGATTTAGACGTTCCTTTTGGAGGATCGCACGTAATGATTGGTTTGACGCGGATGAGTTATCGTGATTTTCATTGTTGGTGGCCATCTACAAAATTTAACAAAGGTCTATTTAGTATTTTCGATATTGCTATTTTTAATAATTAATGCCTTTTAAGGTCATTTTTATATTAAAATCTAGAACCCAATATTATTAATTGTGGTTTGGTGACCTTTATCCCACGATTTAAATTAATAAGGTGGTCAAAGATTGACGGTTGCAACCATTTGCAACTTCTAGAGGTATGGGATCGACTTTAAACATCATATGTAAAGTCGGCATGTTAATCCCATCCACACCATTTGGAAACCATATTTAGGTGATCCATTTAACATGGTTTGCAAATCAAGTTATCCTACTTGCACACACGTGTGAGTTTACTCACATAAGTGGTTAGGTGACCTTTATCCCACCAATGTGGTATCCCCACCTTAAATCACAAGTTCCCTCTAAATGGTTAGGTGACCTTTATCCCATTTAGAGTTTCCCAATGACTCAAGTGTTGTGCAAAAGGTGGGTGTTAAACTTGTTTGTCAAAGTTTAGAGATTTCATACTAGTTTTAGAAAACTCTATGTACTTGTATTTGCATGCTTTCAAATACAAGATACCCTATGGTTCTCTTTTAATAAAACTTATTTTATTTTGAAATCATTAATCCTTTTAATAACCTTTTATTAGTCACTTAATGATTAGGAACCAAAAAATTCAGCTTGTTATGATAATTTATTTAGATTGTTAAGCATATCCATATATCAAACAATCAACATAAAATGAATAATCAAACAAGCATATTTCATACAACCACATGTGCATAACCATAGTCACTAAGTTGACTACACTTGTTTTCCATCACAAGTGTTGTCATAAGGTCTTTCCTAAGGGTTAACAATGACACATCATATGTGTCCATGAACTCCCACTTGATTCCACATCCAAACGCTTCAAGTGTACATGTCTTTGATGTCCATCTTTGGGTCTTGATCTTGTGCATCTTCCTTTTATAAAATTGTATCCTAATATATTTTTCTAATAAAAGAAATGCACCTATTCTATTAATTACATAACCAAATGAATAAATAATTACAACCCAATTGAATGAATAAAAACAACCATTCCAATCATCCAAATCAAAAGGCCAAAAGCTAGGTTATGCACACTAACATCCATTGATCATATCATACAAACATATAATGAAACCCCACTTAAAACCACCAAATTTCAGCCAACATAAACTAAAATTTTGGGTTTTAAACATTGTCCAAACAATCAACATTTCATAATATATATCTTTCAAGATCTAATCACTAGCATGTGTGATATGACCTTGAAAGTTTGGGGAATCATTCATACACAATATAGCAGCCCAAAATCAGCCATAAAAGGTAGATAATACTTCTTTAAAACCGATTTTAAAGAACAAGAACAAGCAAGTTATCCACATAACCGGCTCTTGATGCCATTGATGGGTTTGTTAGAACATAAAAAACAAGTTTAACCATTTAAACTTTCAGAAAACGCAGCGGATATATAGCTTTAAAACCGATTTTATAAGCTGAAAAATATGTTCTTTAAGTGACCATACAAGTGTAAAAACAAACCCATAAATCAAAGGATCATTATATGTGAATAAACATGCTAAAAGTATATCAAACAATACAATATGACAGCCACAAAGGGGCTGCCAAACTACCTCTTTTAGCAGCTAAAAGTCGACCAAAGATAGAAGATAGGAGGCTGAAATATGGCCAAAACTTCAAGCTTAGAAGTTCTCAAGTGCTCATTCCCACAAGGCTCTAAGTAGGCATCTTAGTGCTTGTTCTTGGACACCAAAAACCCAAAAGGAAAGCTGCCAACAGGCCTTCAAAATCGTGAGAAATGGGAGGATGAAAACGACCAAGGTTCCAAGAGGAGGAACCCTCAAGTGTGTATACCCCAAGCTCTTTGCAAGACCCCTTCTTGTTAGGAAGAACACCACCAAAATGAACACCAAAATCGTTCTCCAAAGACCTCTAAAGGCTGCTGCCTTGTTTCGAAATTTAGAGAGAGAGAAGGAGGTGTTTTTGTTGCATGCAAAATGAGATTGATGAGATTGTGTAAGACCCCAAGACTAGTTAAATGTTTGTGTGTTTTACAAGACAAAAAAGGTCCAATGAATGCTAAGGAGGGGGCGGCCAAAGGAGAGGGATTTAAAAGAGTTTCCCTCCTTTAAATTTTGTAATACACAACATATTTTAACTAGTCATTTATCACACAATAAAAAGTCACCATCTAGACTTATTTTATAATTGTGACATATGTGTTCTTTAATTAAACAATTTAATTAAAGTACACACACATGTTATTAGTGTTATTTAAACCCCTTTTAAATGACAAGAATAACAATAAACTCATCAACAAATTATCCTTATAATTTGTTCCATCTCATATGCAACTTATTTAGAAAATCCATTTTCTAAATTGGTGTAAATATTTAATTGCATGATCATATCATCAATTAAATATTAATTGGTGTTTGCTAAGCTTGTTATTGGGTATAACCCGACTTGGATCATAACGTACTAACCACATCAATATTCTAAGTGTCTTCGGCACATAGAATCCTACAAAAGATACTCAGATAGTGTCTCATACCACTTCCTGGGTGCTTGATGCAGCCCATAAAGAGCTTTGTCAAGCTTGCAGACATAATCAGGATGATCAGGGTCTACAAAACCAGGTGGCTGTTTGACATAAACCTCTTCATCAATCACTCCATATAAGAAAGCACACTTTACATCAAGTTGAAAGACCTTGAAGTTCTTGGATGCAGCAAATGCCAGGAATATCCTAACAGCTTCTAGTCTAGCTACAGGAGCAAAGACATCAGTGTAGTCAATCCCTTCTTTTTGTGTGTATCCTTGAACAACTAGTCTTGCCTTGTTCTTGATGATGATTCCTCTATCATCCTTCTTATTCCTAAAAACCCATTTGGTTCCAATGGTAGTCTTCCCATAAGGAAGAGGACAAAGGTTCCAAACTTTCTGCCTTTTGAATTGAAGCAGCTCTTGTTGCATAGCTTCAACCCAACTTCCATCCTTTAGAGCTTTATCAACTTTCTTTGGCTCTATCTGAGATAAGAAACAAGAGTGAAGACAAACATTTGCTTCATGGGTTTGTCCTCTTGTTCTTACCCCTGTGACAACATCTCCAATGATGTTTGTGTGGGGTGAGACTTGTGGATCCTTAGCTGAGGGATCACAGCAAGTTGCTGAGAAAGATCCAAATTTGAGAAATTTAGATCTGGTCTGGAAGATTCACCCTCCACATTATCACACTTATCAAGATTAACTTGATCCAATGAGTGTGTGACATCATTGATGTTGTCATCTATGGTATGGTTATTAGCATCAAGAAATTTCTGATCACTATCACCATCACCATTATTGTCTTCTACAATTGAGGTGTCTTTATCTGGTTGAGAAGCCTCTGAGCTGGAATTTGTAGGCATACCAGATGTATCAGCTGAATTTGTCATTGTTGTGCTGATAGAAACCTCATTTGCTGAAGTAGTTCCAACTGGAGCTGAAGATGTAAGAGTTGAGGATCTTCCTAGCTCAAATCTTGGATCAGGATCATCAGTATTTAAATTTTCTGCAGATCCTGAAACATACTCACAAGATTTGTTAAAACAGTTGGTAACTAAATCAAGATCAAACAGCCAATCAGGACCAGAACCAGCCACACAGGGTGTGTGTTCATTGAAAGTCACATTGGCTGACTCCTCAACAATTCTAGTTCTGAGATTGTATACTCTATAAGCCTTAGCTTGGGAAGAGTATCCAATGAAGTGTCCATCATCTGATTTCTCAGCAAACTTGGCAATTTGATCTTTGGTATTCAAGATGGTACAGGGACATCCAAATGACCTGAGAAAACCAATGAAAGGTTTCCTCTTGTGCCAAAGTTCATAAGGAG
Organism: Flaveria ramosissima; assembly: GCA_025215565.1. Taxonomy (NCBI): domain Eukaryota; kingdom Viridiplantae; phylum Streptophyta; class Magnoliopsida; order Asterales; family Asteraceae; genus Flaveria; species Flaveria ramosissima. The sequence goes on along the minus strand of CM046044.1, from coordinate 13,245,592 downwards.
TCTTACCATGTGTCTTAACTACTAAAACTCTGTTTTGCACATAGCAAGCAGTATTAACTGCCTCTGCCTAGAAGGTGATGGGCAGTTTAGAGTCAGACAACATAGTTCTTGCAGCTTCAATAAGTGTCCTGTTTCTCCTCTCAGCAACTCCGTTTTGCTGAGGAGTCCTGGGAGCACTATATTGTCTTGTAATACCTTTTTCATCACAAAATGCATCAAGGATTTGGTTCTTGAATTCAGTTCCTTGATCACATCTTATGGTTTTGACCTTGTGATCACATTGATTCTCAACTTTTAAGATGAAATTCTTCAGAATCTCAAGGGTTTCATCCTTAGTTCTAAGAAAGAAAACCCAAGTGAATCTTGTAAAATCATCTGTGATCACCAAACAGTAAGAGGTCATTCCTAGACTCATTACACTGGTGGGGCCAAAGAGATCCATATGTAACAAGTGTAGGGGAGTAGTGATGGAGTTCTTATCCTTAGGCTTGTGAGATACCTTGTGTTGCTTCCCTTTCAGGCATGCAACACAATGATCATCACTTGTAAACTTTTTCTTTGGCATTCCAGTTACCAGATCATGTTTAATTAATTTATTCATGTTCTTAAAGTTTACATGGCACATTCTTTTATGCCGTAGGAAAGACTCATCACTATTTGCTTTAGATAGAAAGCATGAAACTTCTCCAGAGGGAGATGTTTCTTGCAAATACATCTTGTACATGTTCCCTTTCCTGGGGGCTCTGAGCAGGATATGCTCATGAGGAATGACCACTCCAGGCTTGAGAACAATGCACTCATGCTCAGTAAAAAGCATGTTATGACTCTGATCACAAAATTGGGATACACTCAGAAGATTGTACCCAAGCTCCTTGACAAAATTTACCTTCTCAATGCTGAGCTTACCATTTGTGACCTTGCCCCTTCCAAAAATGTAACCACCTTCATCTCCTCCAAAAGCAACTGGTCCTCCATCAATTCTCTCAAAATTATGGAGTAGAGACCTATTGCCTGTCATGTGCCTGGAACAGCCACTGTCAATTATCCAGACATTCCTGTTTGTCTTGAGCTGTTCCTACACAAAGAAAATGATTAGTTACATTTGGAAACCCAAGCCTTACTTGTCTTGGGCTCACTAAGTGTAATAGAAGGTAATGCAACAGTAATAGATCCTATGGTTGTACTATGGGGATCTTCAGCTGTTGTTGATGGAGAAACTTCAGTCATTTGGTCTTTCTTAGACTTCCACACCACCTTTGGAGTCTTGGACTTGACCTTCAAAACCTTAGAAGCTTTTGGGACTTCACAAGTTTTGATGACTGAACCTTCGGAAGATTCTACAGTCACTGCAGCAGACTTCAGTGCTTCGGAAGAACTCCTTTCTTCCGAGACCAATTTTACTTCCGAAGGTAATTTTCCATTTACCTTCTTCTTTGATTTGGAGCTTTCGAAGGAAACAGACTTTCCTTCCGAAGCTTGAGACTTCTTGAGACTCTTTGAAGTCTTTGTATTGGTCATGTGAATAGTACTTTTAGGATTGTATGGGCAATCCTTAGCAATGTGAGAAGTACTTTCACACATGACACATAACATTTTCTTCTTCAAACAAGTCTCCTTTTGAGAGCAAGACTGGCTTTGGTCACATCCCTTCTCCACCTTCATCTTGGTAGATGCTGAGATAGTTCTTTTGGACTGTGAACTGTTCTTGGAGTTTGATGGTCCAGGCTGTGCAGCAGTGGTACACAGCAGCTCAGTCTTCTTCTTTGCACTGAGATGATTTGAACAAGAACCAGGACTCTTAGCTGAGGAGTCTTGGTTGATGTCTTCAGTCCTTACTACTTTGAAACCTGCAGAGATAAAAACTTGTTTCTGCATAGCATCAAAAGTAGCCTTTATTTCTTGAGCCTTCTTTGCTTTCCTCTTGCTCTTCCTGATCAAGTTCTTTCTCTTGGACTTGGTCATCACAGTAGATTTCTTCTCCTCAGAAGGATAGTGGCCCTTGGAAGAATCCTCTTCTTCACTCTTCTCAGAGGAATTCTTCACTATCACTTCTTCATCATCCTCACTTATAGGATCTATGAGTGGAAGCTCATCTTCACAAGTTCCACACCTAGGAGATCTTACAAACAAGATTGTGTGTGGAGGAGCTATCTCATTTGATCCCAGTCCCTGTCTATTTTGATAGAACACTTTGTTGTACAGGGATGAGGATATCATGTTCTTGAAGGTCTCTTCTTCAAGAACACTCTTCTCTGCCTTGGCTTTGCTGATCACAAGCTCAGCCTGGCACTCAGTCAACTTAGTTATGAGATCTTGGATCTGAGTTCTAAAATCTGTATGTTCATGTTTTAGTACTGAAATGGTTTTCTCCAAGTCCTCTATCTTTAACTTGTAATCATTTTCAGACTTTCTAAAATCAGATTTCAATATGTTTAATGACTCAAGATCAGATCTCATCTCTAAGTTTTAGGACCTGTATCTATTTACTTTAGCAATGCATTCAGGAGTACAGAGATGTTCCAATACCTTGGCTTCATCATGGTCAGCCATCAGTGCTTGGTTTGGAGAAGCATCTTCCACCTCAAAGCTCTAGCCAAAGCCTCCCTCTTCAACAGCAACAACAGCATGTTGCTTAGGCTTCTCAGTCTGAGGGGCTTTGTCAGAGTAGTTTGGTCTGGGTTGTGTTTGGCCCCCATTTGCTTTAGGTGCCTTACACTCCCTAGCAAAATGACCCATAAGGTTACAGTTGTAACACTTAACTTTGCTTTTATCCAGCCCAAACTTTCCACTGGTAGCATTGCTTGAAAATCTTATTCCTGTTCTCTTGTAGAACTTCTTGGCTCTGTGAGTGAGGAGAGCCATCTGCTGAACTATCTCTATGTATTCCAGGTCATCTGGATGGATACAGTCCAGGTCTTCAAGAGTGAAGAGATAATTCCCACAGCTTTCATCAGTATACACAAAGGCTTGAGAAGAACTTGTCTCTTGGAATGGGCTTCCTTGAGTAAAGTTCTCCCTTGGTGTCTCCGGGAAGGTGATGAAAGGACCCTTTTGTGAGTTGTCAGGGTAGCATATGAGATGATGTTGGGGTTCTATGCTGTCCATTTCAACCACATGAAGGGCTGAACCCATTTGATTGTTGGAGTTGCCAGATGAACCTTGCATGTTCATCTCCATCTGGTATCCACTGAGAATCCCATACAACTCTGTCAGAGTAAGTGTTTTAAGGTTCTCAGTCCTCTTGATCACCACACAATAGTGTGTCCATTGCCAAGGAAGTGAGGACATGAACTTTCTTACAATGTCCCTGTTCTCAAGAGGAACTCCTCCATCCACTAGGGTATCCACTATCTCAACATACCTGAAGTATTGTTGAGTCATGGTTTCACATGCTTTGAAGGTGAAGTTTTCAAACTGCTGCTTCAGAAGATCTTTCTTGTTCTCCTTGGCTTCAGAGGAGCCTTCATACATCAGCTTCAGTTCATCCCATAGCTGTTTGGCTGTTTTGCACTTCTTAATACCTCTGTATACAGAGTTTGGGAGAGCAGTCTGAAGAGCAGTCATGGCATTCCTATCAATCTCTACTCTTTTTCTATCTTCATCTGAGTAGTTGGCCACATCTTTAGGAATCATACCAGCACCAGTAGCAGAGGGGGTGCTGGGTATGAAAGGTCCATTCTCAACAGATTCCCACATTCTTGAATCAAGAGACCTGATGAAACCTTCCATTCTCATGCACCAGGTGTCAAAATCATTAAGAGTGATCAGTGGGGATTTGTTCATGGTTCCAGTCTCCATATCAGTCTTTGAGATGGAAGCCATTTGGAAAGTTTAGTCTTTGTGTGTGTGAGGGATCTTAAGATGGTGAGATCTTATATCAAGAGCCTGGAATGCTCTGATACCAATTGCAGGACCGTTTAAGGGCTTTAACACAATTACAACACAACAACATAATAAGGAGAGCAACTAAACTTTAATCAAACAGTGAACTGGATTAACCAAGGTGATACAAAGAACACAAGTAAAGTAAAGAGACAGAACAAGAGAGTATGGGTTTCAAGGAGGCAGTATATTGCTTTCTCAAGTTCTTTTACAAGTGTTACAAAGCATAAAGAAAGATACAAGAACTTGAAATACTTATACTACAACCTACAGCCGGCTATACTTTGAAAGCCAGCTGGATACAATTGACTAGACACTAACAAAATCAATTGTAGGATCAAAAGGCATATATGCCTTTTGACCTTGTGACTATGACATGCCATAGCTCACATCCTTATACATTACAAAAAGGATAAAGTACATAAAGTAGAAAGTTACAGACTCAAGACCTCAATGTACAGTTACCAAAAGCATGGAGCTTTTCACCAACTCATGTAAGTTGGTGACTTTACAGAGATGCAGCGGAAAAGGTGCTTTATGGAACAGTACATCAGATAAAGAATGTGTACTAAAAGTCTTCGGAAGAAATCTGTCTTCATAGGTTGAAGCTTCGGAAGACTTTGTCTCTGAAGCTTCGGAAGACTTCATGTTTGGCTTCGGAAGATATTGGTCTTGGCTTCGGAAGATTTTACACTTAGAGTATTTTATAATGCATTGTGTAAAACTTCCGAAGCATTCTTCACGTCAGTACTTAGTGCATGTTGCAGAGACACTTTGAATGTTTTGGGTTGCATCAGACTTAAGGAATCCTTACAAAAATATATATATAATCGATTTCAAAACCACATTAAAGAACAACTTACGGTTTTTATATGTCATGTCAATGATTCCATCTCGGCAATTGATTTGAGCTTTAGCTGTTGCCAAGAATGGGCGCCCTAAAATTACCTTTGGTTTCTCATTCATCCTTACAGGTGCATAATCAAGCACTATAAAATCCAGCGGGTAGTAGAACTCCCCTAGCTTGATGATGACATCCTTTACCATTCCTCGTGGTTGTTTCCATCTTGAATCAGCAAGCACCACTGTGTTGTCGGTTTCATGTAATGGACCAAAGTCATATTGGTCACACAAACTCCCAGGAAGGATGCTCACACCGGCTCCATAATCCAAAAGTGCACTCTTGATTTTAAATTTCTCAACTTGAATGGGAAGGATTGGTTCTCCCGTGTCACTTCCTTCTTCTTCATCACCTTCCTTATTATTAACTGCAACTATTTGAGGAGTAGAGGTTAAATCATAATCAATGCATGTAGATTTAGGAACAATACTAATCGAGTTTATGTGCATGTTCTTTGAACATGAGGCTTGATGTTAAGGGTTCTTGGTTGTGTCACTTGGAAGCTTCCCCCGTTCCCGCCCGGACAATTTTTCAGCTAATTGTCCTAGTTGCTTTGCAATGGCCTCATTGGTTTTTTCTTGCTCCTCTTTAAATTGCTTAAACTCTTTCATCTCCTTTGCAAGGTCTTGAATTGCCACAAGGATTGCATTGTCATTACCATTAATTGTAGAAGTCTCTTGTTGATGTTTTTGATTCCTTTGTTGGTATTGACCAGCCGCCTTGATTGTAGCTTTGTTGTCAGCCTTGATATTGGTTGCTTCCTTGATTTGGTACCTGAAAAGGAGGATTCAATTGGTTGGTATAATTACCATATTTAAGATTTGGGTGATTTCGTTGGTTTCCATAATCCTCAAAGTCATGTTGGTTTGGTCCACCCATGTTAACTTGATCTTCAATCCAATCTTCCACATGATTAGTATGGTGACTACCTTCGACTGAAAACCGGTCCTTAGTGCTATGATGACTCCCTTCCACGTCATGCTGAAGACCCGGATAAAGGATCCAAACATTAGGTGCTGGTTGGAAATTTATGGGAGGAGGTTGGTGTTGCACCCCTTGATTTACAGGAATCGGCCCTTGCGGTTGAGGTTGCACTGGTTGTGGTTGAGGTGGAGGATCATCAGGTGGGGGAAACACAGAGAAGGGGATGTCTCCCAAGGGTTGGTTGGGTTGTGGCCCTCCTTGGTTTTCTGGATAATTCATTCTTCTTGCTTGGTTAATTTCGGGAGTTCTTGAAAGCCTATTTAAAATCCATTGAGCTGTTGCTGAAGATGTACCTTCTTCAGATCTTGTTTGACCACGAAGTTGAGAAATCCTTGAAGGTGATGATTTGTGAAACACACGATTCCCTCTTAAAGTTTTCTCAATTTCTGGATCAAAGTGCAATGGTGAGTTCCTCCCTGAAAATCTTGTATGCATTAACGTAATGGTCACCTGCAAACAAGAAAACACAAATACCTCGCGAAACAAAATAAAACAAAAAACAGAAAAGTAAAATCTTTTTGGGTTTTTTCTAATTTTTTAAGAAAAGCAAGTATAAAAGATTAAACACTAAGCGCACTAATTCCCCAGCAACGGCACCATTTGATCTGGTTGTCGAGACTCGATCAAAAACAATTTATTATATCGGTCTTAGCTACCTTTATTGTGCAAGGGTAAGTAAGGTCCTCTCCTCAGGGAATGTGTGGAAAGTGTTTATTTAACGTGACACGATTAACTAAAAGACACAAACTTTATAACTAAAAATTGAAACTTGGAATGGTATAATGAACACAATTGCATAAAGCAACAAACTCTATAACGAACTTAATTAAATAACGAAACAATCACTTTCGGGTTTCCAATTCTACAAGATCAACAATTGATACTTTTAAATTAGGGTTTGTAAGAAACAATACTTCAAGATCTTAGCTTTTGATTAAAGTGACAACAAAGGAACAATCTTTTAAGACTCGTTCATTCACAATGTTACCAATTCACTTATATCACGTTGCCTACTTTTCTTAATGAGTTCACAATGCAAGGAAACCGAAAAACTGATAATCAAGCAAACAACTTTATTTATAAGTAAATCGTTTAAATCAATCAAAACATAATGTTGCATTCAATAGATCAATGTTTAATACAAAAACCTAATCAATCATACCAATTGTTTCACTTTACAAGAATCGTACTCCCGAAAGCAATCAAGAGAACCTAGCCACGCATCATCTTTGTTCAATCTTCAATCTTGACTTGGAGAATGTTTGTGGATAATTTGTGGAGCCTTAGAACACCAAAAATCCCCTCAAGTTCGTCACTTTTCGTCTTCAAGAAGTTCTTTATCGAATTAGGGTTGTTTTGGCTTAAATAAACTTGAAATCCCATGAAAATAGGGAATTGTTAGGCGACCAGCGTATCATACGCCCATACCTAGCGTATCATACGCCAACCTTCTGGAATTTTTGGCCAATACGCCCCTAAATACGCCCATCAATACGCCGGCCGGCGTATAATACGCCCAGGGCGGCGTATCATACGCTGGGCCCCTGTAAAATTTTGATTTTCACATGTAACTTTTCACGAGTTTTCCGTTGACTGGTAGTGGGCCCCGTAACTCTTTTCCTAGCTCAAGTTATGCCTATTTTAAGTTACCATGGTCTTGAACATTCGGTTTTTGCATTTCTTCACTTCTTGGGCTTAGATTTCCATCCCCCTTCTTCTATACTCTTCATGTTTCACCAAAGTTAGTTTCGGTTTCCCGTTTCGCATATTTTCATCCAAAATAAGCTTACTTTAGCTCCCATCACCTATAATCCAAAACACCAACAACTTGAACTTGTTCCACCATAATTGTTGATACATATGTACCTAGATCCTGATATGAATGTAATATGTCTTGTTTGTCTTACACTGATGTAATGTTTGGAATATTAATGAAATGAGAATGGTTTTTTTTTATTTATAATTTTTAATATTTCATTAATGAGTTGATGTTGAATTGGTTAAATAGGTTTGTGATTGTTTGAATTGATACACATAATGTTATATTAATGAATACATTCAAACTTAACAAAATGAAGTTCTCATGCGAATGGCCCATACGAATGGACCATACGCATGAATAACTTCAGGCGAATGACTCAGTCGCACGACTGAACCAGGAGACTAGATCAGTCGTATGATTGTAACATGAGATTGGCTCAGTCGCACGACTGAACACTCAGTCGTGCGGATGGATCAACCGCATGGCTCAATCGCACGACTGAACCATGCTAATGGTCCAGTCGCCCGAATGAGCAACCCTAACCTATAAATACCACCCAATTCGTGGAAAAACGTAAGCATTCATTCTATTTCGACTCCAGTCGTACCCTAGCCGTCCAGAAGTCTCCAAGTTCATACTCCAAGTTCATAGAATGCTGTAGATTGATTCCGAATCGATTCTTAACGTTTGATTCAATACCTTATTGATTCTATGTGCGTTCTCACTGATTGGATCGCCAATCAAATAGGATTCCGCACTATTTGGTTTGGTTTACACGTTAATCTGTTGGTTTTTCGTTCAAATACCAGATCCTAACAAGTGGTATCAGAGCTTTGCCTCTTGATTACGTGTGATTCAATCAATTTTGATACAAAGTTTGTGTTTTTTCACTAAAAACGCAATCTTTTGTGTCAAAAGTTGTCTTGGACATCCCCTGCTCATCAAGTTTTGGTTTCTACGGCATTAGGCGATTAGGGTTGGTAAAAATTCGGGTTTTTACGGCTAAAACACGTTTAACCTAGAAATTTCCGCAAAACAGCAGCTCCAGTCACACGATTGACCCAATCGCACGACTGGACTTCATTCGCATCTTCTAGACGCACGATTGGACTGAGTCGCATCTCCATTCGTACGACTAAGCCTACCGTTCGCAGTGTTCATACGCATCAGTTTCATTCGCACGACTGGACCAATTGCTCAGTTCAGTCGCACGATTGAACCAGTCGCATAGTTCATTCGCACGGATAGTCCATTCGCATCACTCAATTCGCATCACTCCATTCGCATCAGCTAACATATTGTTTAGGAAACTTAAAGTTAATCGAGATGGAGGATCAGTTGTCAACGTTTACAGCCGGGAAGGACTCACGGATCCAGAACTTACTGCTACTTGAGAGTGAGGTGGGGAATCATAATAAACCCCCAAAGCTTTTGACGTTAGATGAGTTTCCCCACTGGAAACAACGTTTTGAGATCTACCTCAATGGAGTGGATCCAAATATGTGGGAAGCTATTGAGACGGGATACAGTATGCCGGTGGGAGCTGATGGGGTGAAGCTTACTTTAGGAGGAATGACTGATGCACAAGAAGTTAAATATAATGCAGAAAAGAGAGTCTATGCATTGCTAACGCAGTCTATTCCTAAGGATATTTTTCACCAGTACTCTGAGAACAAGCAAGCCAAGAAATTATGGGATGAGCTGGAGAAAAGATATGATGTGAATGCTTCGCTGAAAGCCATTAAAGCTAAGGAGTTAAAGAAAGAATTTGACAACTTCTCATCGATGGGAAATGAGAGTTTAGACGATGTCATTGATAGAACCATCTGATGAGCGAGCTGCACACACATGGTGTTACTACTACCATGGAAGATAAAGTATCAAATTTCGCAGACGGACTACCAGAAAAATGGGGTTCTTTTGTGTCAAATCTGAGACAGAATGGAATGTTGGCAAAGTTGGATATCAATGACTTCATTCTAAAGTTGTGAGAAGAAGCACTTAGGATGAAGTACCGAGCTCAAAAGTCTTCATACACTCAGAATCCAACTTTGTACAATGCAACTCCTCAAGTTAAGACGTCTAGAGCACCTCTTCAGACTGCATTTGTGTCTAGCTCATCTGGTCCTTCACAAGTCTCTCCTTCAGGATCAGAAACGTCAGGGTCTTCTACTACCCACTACATTGGATCTGAAGCTAATGCTACAAGACTGAAGACTGAGAATCTCAGAAACGTGACCGTGGAAGTGGCTCGAGAGCACATGGATCTCTTGGCAGTAGTGGTTCATTCCTATGATGGACTTGTTGCTGGGAAAATTGAAAACTGCCATCTGGCAGATGAGGACTACGAGCAGGTAGATGAAATGGAACTGGAGAGAATGGATATTATGTGGGTCTTAGCAAGTGCTATCCGGAGGGCGAAGAAGTTTGTGAAAAAGACCGGACAAAACTTGGTTGCTACTAAGGACACTACATTTGGCTTTGACAAGAGCAAGGTGACCTGCTTCAACTGTGGAGAAAAGGGGCACTTCAAAAGAGAGTGTGTGAAGCCAAAGAAGACTGGGAACGGGAATCCATTCTCATCCTTCACTCGTCAAGACAAGCAAGCTAGCAGTTCTACTTCATCAAGCAAGGATCCAAAAGCCTTGGCTGCCCATGATGATGAAGGACAGGACTGGAGCTTTCGGTTTGTCTCTCCGGGGGAATCCAATATTGCAAGCGTGGAAGACTTAAATGATGATTCCGCGAGTGAAGGAGATATTGCAGTTGAGATAGCGATGTCAAATAGTGAAGAGACTACAACTGAGGTCAGCTACAAGCCTGAAGAAGGGACGTCTACAACAAAGACAGAATCACCAGAACCAGAGACATCTGATGCTGCGTTGATGGCTAATTCATCAGAATCTCCTCAGGTAAGTACCACTGACCAACTGTTTCAAAATCATGCTTGTTCTGATTGTAATACATTTAGAGAAAGCATAGATAAGAAATTTTCTAGGTTATTAGATCATAATGATAGCTTAGTAAAGGATTTGCAACTGTGCACTGAGGCTAATAGAGTTTTAAAACAAAATGAGCATAGTTACAAAGAAAAGATAGACCTTTTGAATAAACAGCTTAGGGAAACTGAAGTAGTAGCATTTTACCAAGCTAATGACATTAGGTACTATCTTAACTCCCTAGAAGACACTAAGAAACAAAAAGCAGTTTTAGAAGTAGAAGTCAACTCTTTAAAGCAAAAACTGCATAGTTGGACAAATTCATCACATATTGTCCAACACTTAGTGAGAGAACGTAACAACGGGGAGGGTTTGGGTTATAAAGTGGTTCCACCACCACCTGATACCTTGATGAACACTAAGAGTAGACCAATAAATAACAATCCCATCAAGGATCATATGGTGTCTACTCCTCTTGTAAGTGCTCCAGATTCCTCATGTTCTTCAACTGAATCTGGAACAAAACAAAAGGAGACCACTTCAAAGGCAAAGGGTAAAATGCCTTGTGTTAATTTGGAAAAAGAAATTGAAAAGGTTAATATAAAGTCAGGGTCAAACAAAGTCAAATCTGAACCTAAAAAAACTGTTAATGTTAATCTTTCACAAGTCTCATGTCAAAATCCAGTTAACCAAAAAGGAAAAGATGTTAAAAGTGTTAAAACAATTAATTTTGTTAAACAAGAGAAAACATCAAAAGAAACAGAGTCAAGAACCAAACTAAGTGATGTCACTAGGGTGTCACACACATCTCCACAACGAAAGTTTAACCATAAAGTTGATAGCAGGTCATGCTACAACTATGGAGAGTGTGGACACATTGCTTCCGTTTGTCCTTACTATCAGACACCTAGGAAGGAAATTGAATTCAGGATTTAAAACCTAGGTCTTCTAAGAGGAGTTCCTTAACTCCACCTAGAAGAACTAGTGAACCCAAAGTTGAACCCATTAGCCAGTTGACTGTTTATCACAAACAGGCCTTACACAAATCTGGCCTATGGAAAGAAAAGTCATTCTCCGTGTCTGATAATGAAGACAAGAAAGCACCTGAGCTACCCTCACCTTCTAAGGGTCAATGGGTTGAATTCATGATGTGTGATGCCTCTGGGAAACCCAAGCAAGTAAAGGCTTGGGTTCCTAACCTAAACTAATGTCTTACATTGTATGTGCAGGGTGTTCGCTACAGTGCTGAAACCAACACGTGGATTGTAGACAGTGGAGCATCCAGGCACATGACAGGAAACAGGGCTCTTTTATCAAACGTCAAACAAATAGAAGGAGGGCATGTTTCATTTGCTGGTAACAAAGGAGGCTATATCACAGCTCAGGGAGAGGTTGGAAATCAGAAAGTTAAGTTTGATAAAGTGAACTACGTTCAACAACTTCAAAACAACTTACTTTCTGTTTCCCAAATATGTGACAAAGGATTTAAAGTCATATTCGACAACAAGAAGTGTTACGTCCTAAAGAAAGACTACGTGATTCCGGAGGACCAAGTTTTGATGACAGCTTCAAGATATAAAGACCTTTATGTTTTGGATCTCTCAACGGCTTCTACAACGGATCATGAAGTTCAGTGCTTTCTATCAAAAGCTACTGAGAAGGACTCCATCTCTTGGTATAGGAGAATGGGACACATTAATCAACAGAAGATGAATCACTTGATCCAGAAGGATCTCGTGAGAGGAGTTAACGTCAAAAATTTTCAACTTCCAGATTTCTGTGTAGCATGCAAGAAAGGCAAACAGACGAAGAAGTCTTATAAGGAAAAGAAAGTTCATTCTATCGAGCTTCCTCTTGAACTTCTTCACATGGATCTGTTTGGTCCAGTCAGTACAAAGAGCATTGCAGGTGACTTGTACTGTTATGTGGTTACTAATGACTACTCAAGATTCTCTTGGGTAATGTTTCTGAAGTCCAAATCAGAAACATGTGAGTCATTCAAGGAGTTAGTAACCACACTGGAATCTCTCTACAAGCTGAAGGTGAGACAGGTACGCTCAGACAACGGGACTGAATTCAAGAATCAGTGGATGGAGGCTTACTGCAAGGAAAAGGGAATTGTGCACCAATTCCGTTCTGCCTACACGCCTCAGATGAATGGTGTTGCTGAGAGAAAGAATAGAAGCTTGATAGAGATAGCACGGACAATGCTGGCAGACTGGAAACTGCCTATGCAATTCTGGAATGAGGCAGTGGCAAATGCATGTTATACATTGAATCGAGTTCTGGTAGTCAAGCGCCATGGAAAGACATGTTACGAGTTACTACAATGACGTAAACCTAGTCTGGAGTATCTCGAACCATTTGGCGCGCCGTGCACACTTCTGAAGAAGACTCAAGAAGGAAAATTCAGTGAGAAGGCTGATGAAGGGATCTTCCTAGGATACAACATACCGAACAAGAGAGTTTACAACAACTCAACGGGTTTAGTAGAAGTGTGGTGTAATGTTGATGTTCAGAGATATACCACACCACCTACTGGAAAAGGACCCGCTTACTTCTTCGACTATGATGGATTCTTCAAGTCCTTCAACATTCCTATCTCTCCTTCTGATGACGAGTTAGCTACACGGATGATGTATGATATCTTGAATACACCATCTCTTGATTTAATATCATCGAGCTCACAGGGAGAATCATCTCACCACTCAGGGGGAGCAGTCGAAGATAGTGAATCCTCCTCAGAAGATGAAGCTGAAGAAGATGACCAGAACAGTTAGGAGGGACAAGTTCCAATTCCTGCAAGTCCACAAGAATATTACAGTGATGCTCCTTCGACTTCGGAACCTCAAACTCCATCTACCTCAGATGCAGAACCAAATGTTCATAATCTTGGCTCTGAGGTAGTTGTTCCTACCACTCCAGGATCACGTCTAAATGTCTATCATCCCCTAGAAAATGTCATTAGGGATGTCAGATCAGGAGTGCAAACCAGAAATCAGCTGTACTCAGCTGATTATGCCTCGGTTATGGAAAAAGGATACATTCATGATGGTGCTTATCGGTGTTTTGTCTCGCAGTTTGAGCCAAAATACGTCAGTGAAGCACTAAACGATGAGGCGTGGGTGAGTGCCATGCAAGAAGAACTTCTTCAGTTCATGAAGTTAAGTGTATGGACTCTAGTAGATAGACCTAAAGGTGCTAAGGTCATTGGCACCAAATGGGTCTTGAAATGCAAGAAGGATGACCAAGGGGTCATTATCAGGAACAAGGCTCAACTGGTGATTCAGGGATTTCGCCAAGTCGAGGGGATTGATTACAATGAGGTGTTTGCACCCATGGCAAGGTTGGAAGCCATCCGTATCTTCCTTGCCTATGCATCGTATATGAATATTAAAGTCTATCAATTAGATGTGAAGAGTGCATTCCTTCATGGGAAATTCGAGAGACAGTTTATGTCAGTCAACCCGAGGGATTTGAAGATCCTTATCATCGGGACAGAGTTTACAAACTCGACAAGGCATTATACGGGCTTCATCAAGCTCCAAGGGCCTGGTATGAGAAACTCTCGACTCATCTTGTGAAACATGGCTTTCGCAGTGGAGTCATTGACTGCACACTGTTTATCAAAGAAAAAGATGGAGACTTACTGCTAGTACAGATCTATGTCGATGACATAATCTTCAGTTCAAAGAACGAAGAATTATGCAAAGAATTTGAAGCAGTAATGAAGGCAGAGTTTGAGATGAGTGCTATGGGGGAGATGAAATTCTTTCTCGGGTTACAGGTGGATCAGACACCAAAAGGGATATTTCTACATCAGACCAAGTATGTGAGAGACATTCTCAGTCGATTTGACATGGAGAATGCTTCTGCAGCTGGGACTCCACTTGCTACAAACCATGATATAGCACCTGATGAAAATGGAGATCTGGTAGATGCCACAATGTACCGAGGAATGATTGGATCCCTCATGTACCTCACTGCCTCAAGACCTGATATCATGTATGCTACATGTCTATGTTCTAGATATTAGGCTAAACCTAAGGTTAACCATTTGATCGGGGTCAAGAGGATACTTCGTTATCGGAAGGGTACACCCACACTTGGGTTGTGGTATCCTCATGACGATGACATTGAGCTCACAGCGTATAGTGACTCGGATTACGGGGGCTGCAAGATGAATTACAAGTCTACATCAGCAGGGTGTCAATTCTTTGGGAGGAGATTAGTGACCTGGCAGTGTAAGAAGCAGACCTCGGTTGCATTGTCAACATGTGAAGCCAAATATGTTGCTGCTGCAAGTTGCTGTTCACAAATCATTTTTATTCAACAGCAAATACGGGACTACGGTTTAAATTTCTCTTATACTCCTATTTTTGTTGATAACTCTGCTGCAATTGCAGTAACTAAAAATCCAGTACAACATCCAAAGACCAAACACATCGGTATTAAATACCATTTTATAAGGGACTGTTTTGAAAAGAACTTAATTGATGTGGTAAAGATTAAAATTGATTTTCAACGCGCTGACCTCTATACAAAAGCTTTTGACAAACCACGTTTTCTATATCTGTTAGAGGTCAACGACGTTAAAAAGAAAAGTGATGTTATTCCTGATGATGATCATGTGTAGTCCGATACAGTTAAGTCTAATTTTTTTATTTTCTTTATTTATTCTATTTTTTGTTTAAATTAAATTCGTGTTATTTAGCTGTCTATTAAAATCCTAAAATATGTAAATCCATTATGATTTTAGAATTTTAGGGGGAGAATAGGTTAGCCAGTAACATTAAAAAAAAAAACACGAGGGAGAAGGAGAGGCTAGCTGATATAAGGTAGACCGTACCTGTGATACCGATTCAAACTCTTTGGAAAATGATAGTACACAGGAACAAATCAAGAGGGACTTTAATATTTAATTTAGAAAAGATGCAAAATTCAAAGTATAAGTCTGTGTAGTCTGAGCAATATAAAAGGAAAGATGATAGAAAAACTGGTAACTACTAAGGTAACACAACGAAAGTAGACCTAGAGGTTGCTAGTCCACAGATGATATGTCGGTAGATTCAACGCAATAGATGATTAGACCTGACTGGTGATCTCAAAGATCAAACTAAGTTGTTCAACTGACTGTGGGCTCCCATCTTGTCGCTGGTTAACACAATCAACAATATTCCAATAAGGGGTAATGAGCATGTAAACGCCACAAATGTGTGCGGATGACCATAAATAGAGCAAAGCATGAAAAAAATGAAAGGCAAATGCTATCAAGCTAATAACTTATGTTGTTGGTGCATTATGTGCAAAAGAAAATTAAGATGCTCTAACAAGAAGATAGGTTGTGTGCCTCTCTGCTGTGCGATGGCTCTGACCTGAGGATAAGCATAACCTAGATATTCTAGAATTCATTGTTATTTGCCGCCTCTCTGCGTGCGATGGCACTGACCTGAGGATTGGCTTCTCTTTGAAAGCTCTAAGAATAGTCTCTTCTTGTCAAAATACCCGTAGACCGCTCAAAAGCTCCTGAGGAATGTTGATTACCATATAAGTGTGGGATCCACAAATGTTGGTTGAAATAATTAAACCTTAAAAAATCACCAACCTGTGTCAAAAGTCTGTGTATGGATTTAAGAGGACAAATATACAGACAATCATCATGGTTGCAATTCTTGAAAGTTCAAATCAATGTGGGAATCTAATAGTACTAGTATGATTTCCTAAATTTGCTAACGGCTCTGGATGAAAACCAAGAAGTGAGCATCAAAAGGTTTTTATAACAAGTCCCAAATGATTTGACTTGCCTGTATGATTCCAAAATTGAATTGGTCCAGGTATGGTCAAACTAAATAGAAGCTGCCTATTCCGGAACCGAATCTAGTAGATTTCTATCTTAGGATTTACCTCTCACAAAAAGTCAAAAACAAGTTTAATTTTTGTACTTTAGTTTAAATTTTCTAGTTATTTAGTCATTTCAGTTTGTTTGTTTGTCGGACTACATCATGAAATTCGGTAAGGGGTTAATTCACCAAAAAGGGTCATGTCTGAGATGACCACATGTGTTTTCAAAGGATAAATGGGTCACGTCTGAGGTGACAAATTGTTTAAAATGATCACGTCTGAGGTGATAAAAAGTTTTTCAAGTTAAAAGGATCATGTCTGAGATGATTAAATGCGTATAGTGTTGATTCTATAGTTTAAAAAGGGTTTAAATGTAAAATGGTAAGAAATGTAGAAAATTTCATAAGTATGACCCATTCGCACGAATGGACCATTAGTATGGACTTATCATACGAATGGGAGCCATTCGTACGAATGGACCATGAGTATGGACCACTCAACCGAATGGCCCATACGAATGACCCATTCAACCGAATGGCCCATACGAATGACCCAGTCAGATGTTTAAGAGAGAACGAATGAGTAAGTCGCATGACTGAACACCAGTCGGACGACTGAAGGGGGGTGACTGAACCAATCGCACGACTGAGGCCCATTCGCTCGAATGAAATGTGCGTATGAGCCCAGTCGTACGATTGAATTTAGGTTTAGTATAAATAGAGGGAGAGTCGGTCGCAGAGACTCACCACTCTCAAATCTGCCCTAAATCGCACGACTAACATTACTCTGCCCAAATTTCGTTTGATCACTATAAACCCTCGATTCTCACATACTGACCATTTGCATTGACTCTACAGATGGTCAGTCGATGGACCATGAGTACGAAGCACAATATAGAATCAGATGATGGTAAGAAAATCTCTGTTACGCACATCCTTAAGTGTTGCAAGATAGAACTTGCTGGCCATACCTTTGATATTGATCTTATGCCTATTACTCTTGGAAGTTTCGATGTGGTCGTAGGCATGGATTGGCTGTTCGAGAAGCAGGATGAGGTGATTTGTCATGAGAAGGTCATTTGCATTCCTCTAATAGACGGGAAAACTCTTTAGGTTAAGGGCAAGAAGAGTGGTGCTGTGATAGGCATCATATCATTCATGAAGGCTCAGAAGTGGCTACGCAAGGGTCACTTAGCCATATTAGCCCTTGTCTCTGACAAGCAACAAGAGGAAAGGAAGAAAAAGGATATTCCGTTGGTTCGTGACTTTCCAGAGGTGTTTCCGGAGGATCTGCCTGGACTACCACCTCATTGACAAGTCGAGTTTCAGATCGATTTGACTCCCAGAGCAGCTCCAATTGCGCGAGCACCCTATCGTTTAGCATCGAATGAACTGCACGAACTGTGTACACAACTTCAGGAGCTATTGGATAAAGGGTTTATTCGACCAAGCTCATCACCATGGGGAGCACCTATCTCTTTGTTAAGAAGAAAGATGGCACTTTCCGAATGTGCATCGACTATAGAAGTTGAACAAAGTCACAGTCAAGAACCAATACCCTTTCCTTGTATCGATGACTTGTTTGATCAGCTTCAGAGATCAAGCTATTACTTAAAGATTGATTTGAGGTCCGGTTATCATCAACTGCGAGTTCGAGAAGAAGACATCTCGAAAACTGCATTCCGTACTCGTTATGGTCATTATGAATTCGTGGTCATGCCATTTGGGTTGACTAATGCACCAACAGTGTTCATGGATCTCATGAATCGAGTGTGCAAACCCTTCCTTGATCAGTTTGTTATTGTGTTTATCGACGACATCTTGATCTATTCAAAGACCAAGGAATAACATGAGGAGCATTTACGTTTAGTCTTGGAACTACTTAGAAAGGAACAATAGTACGCCAAGTTTTCTAAGTGTTATTTCTGGATTTGTGAGGTGCAAATCTTGGGTCACATTGTTAACTAGAAGGGAATACATGTGGATCCTATGAAGATTGAGGCTATAAAGAACTGGTCGGTACCCAAGATGCCTAGTGAGATAAGGCAATTCTTTGGACTGGGAGGATACTACCGACGTTTCATCGAGGGATTTCCTAAAATCGCTTAACCTCTCACAGCCTTGACCCAGAAAGGAACAACCTATAAATGGGGTGAGAGTCATGAAGCTGCTTTTTACTTGTTGAAACAGAAACTCTATAGCGCACCGATATTAGCATACTAGAGGGAAGCGATGATTTTGTGGTATATTGTGATGCTTCTATCCAAGGACTTGGTTGTGTCCTGATGCAACATGACAAAGTAATAGTCTATGCCTCGGGACAACTGAAGGTGCACGAAAAGAATTACACTACTCATGACTTGGAACTAGGTGTAGTGGTCTTTGCCTTGAAGATTTGGAGACATTACTTGCACGGTACCAAATGAACTATTTACACCGATCACAAGAGTCTTCAACATATCTTTGAGCAGAAAGAGCTGAACATGAGGCAGCGAAGCTGGTTGGAATTGCTAAATGATTACGATTGTTCTATCAAATATCACCCAGGTATGGCGAATGTAGTTGCCGATGCCTTGAGTAGAAAGGAGATTGCTATGCCTCGACGAATGCGTGCTCTACAACTGACGATTAGCACTCACTTGCCCGATCAAATCAAGAAAGCTCTATTGAAAGCTTTGAAAGAAGAGAACGTTGGATCTGAATCCTTATGTAGGATATACAAACAATTGGAGGTGAAACTTGATGGAATCCGATATTTCATGGATAGACTTTGGGTACCTCTGCATGGAAATTTGAGAGACTTGGTTATGAGTGAAGCACATAAGTCTAACTATTCCAAATACACTGGGTCTGACAAAATGTATCATGACCTAAGGCGCACTATTGGTGGCCTAATATGAAGGCAGACGTAGCTACGTATGTGAGCAAGTGTTTGACATGCTCTAAGGTTAAAGTGGAATATTAGAAGCCATCTAGGTTACTGCAATAACCTGAGACCCCCTTGTAGAAGTGGGAATAAATTTCTATGGATTTCATTACTAAGTTACCCAGGACTCCTAGTGGTTGTGACACGATATGGGTGATTGTGGATCGACTGACTAAGTCAACTCACTTCTTGGCGATCAAGGAGATTGATAAAATGGACAAGTTAACCAAAATTTCCCTGAAGGTTGTAGTTTTGAGACATGGCGTGCCGATCTCGATTATTTCTGATCGTGATGCTCATTTTACATCTTATTTCTGGCAGTCGTTACAGAAATCTTTGGGTATGCGTTTGGATATGAGCACTACCTATCATCTGCAGACCGATGGGCAAAGCGAGCATACTATTCAAACTTTGGAAGACATGTTACGAGCTTGCGTGATTGATTTTAGAAATAATTGGGAAGTTCATGTACCGTTGTGTGACAACCGACCTCTAGGTTGTTATGCTAACCCAAAATTACTTGCATCATTATCCATCTTATGAGTGCTAATAATTGAAACTATTCAACCCTACCATGAAATTGGAAACAATTCTTGTTACTTGATTCAAATTATGGTTTCATATGATTTTTATTATTGACTTTTAGTTAATTTAGGTTTCTACCTTTTAAAAATTTGTGTTCCGGGAATGTTGTCTAGTCACCCTTATAAAATTTATCTCAAGAGAAAACAATTAAAATGTGAGCATACACACTCACACTCTCATATTTTCGGCCCATGCATGCATGGACATGCACTAGATACCTCAATTAACACCATTCATAAAACAATACATTATACCCAATACTACAAAACTACACTACATAATAATAATTTGTAATTAAAAATTAAATCTAAAACCCCCCACTACATGCCAAACTCGGCCGCCCCCTCTCCCTCCACTCTCCTCCTTTCTACACCACCACCACACCCACCATTCACACTTCATGCAAGACCTCAACTCTCTCCCTCTCTTCCCTCTTATTCGAATTCCTAGCAGAGAATACACACACACACACACCACAAACTCTCTCAAAATCCTCTCTAGTCCAGCACAAAATCGTATCAAGCAACCATCGGCCAAGCTCAAACCGCAAGAAGGTGGCCACATTCGCGAGTCTTGGACACACACCTGCACTTGTCCGACTTTTCCAGCCTTTGTTCGAGGTTCTACAGCCAAGTCCAAGGAGTTTCTAGCCATCCACAATCATCAACACCTTCCAAACCGTGAGTTACATCAAGTGTAAGCTCCATGTTGTCGGTTTTGGACATTTCTCATGTTTTCTTCATTTTTCACCTAAAAACCTTGCTTTTCCTTGTTGTAGCAGAAACTTCTCACCATCACCTTGTCCCTAAGGAGTTCCCAACGTTCTTGAAGGTAAATCACATGATATGATAGTCATTCTTGTGGTGGAAACCGATTTCCACCATGAAAACCCTCTTTTTGGGTGTTTTGCATCATCTAACTTATGAATGTTGTAACTCTTGTAAACCAAACTTGTAACCTGCATGTTAATGGCTTAATGGACTCCCAAGAACCTGTTTTAAAAGTTACAAAAGGTTACATAACTCGAACCCATGGTTATTACATGGATTACACCTTGAAAATCCTTCTTTCTACATGTAACAACACCCTTTAAACATTTGTTTGAAAAACCCTCTCAACCAAGACTCATAACCTGCTCATGAACGACTTTGTGACACCTTAGTAATCTGTTTATAAAGCTAAATAACGTGTTGGTAATGTATAAGCTCAAGTTAAGATGATTTACACATGTGTTATGGTCGGTTATGACATTTTCTACATACTTGAAGTCTATGGATGTGTAGAACAACTAGGTCACTTTTTGGGACTGAAATTTCTGTAGGTTTTGATGAATAATAAGAGTGTTAATAATGTTTAATCTCTGGAATAAAGGTCATGCTGTGATTAGCCCCCCTTTTAGTCACTTTCGGGGCCTGAAAACATGGTAAAACGACCTTAAAAATAGTAAGAATATGGATTTAACACTCTTGAAAAGTATTCCAAGCGTAAAAATGATAAATAAAGTGTTCTGGAGTCAATGGGAAATTTAAGTGGTCAAAGGAGCAAATAAATGATGTTTTAACTAAAAATGGGTACTAACCGAGCATCGTTTTTGAGAAAAATCCATAAAATTGGAGTTCAAAGCTAAAGTTTATAAAAATCATATGATTTCAGTAAGTTAAGTAATAAAAGACTTAAAGGACTGAAAAATTGGTCAAACAAGCTTTAAATGGTCAAACACGGTCAAAACCGCATTTTAACAGGTCAAACGTAAAAACGAGATTTTCAACTATTAAAGGCCAAACTTCACAACCTAAGGAATTAAACTTTATAAAAATTTCTTTTAGATGATACCTACTGGTCTAAGATGCAGATTTATGAAAACTCTAAATTAATGGTTAAAACTCTCTGGCTTTTACCGTAACCGGGAGCGTTAAACGCATAGTTTCTAAAATCGGACCCGTAAACTAAAATTTTGAAACACTTACTCTATAAAAAGTATAATATTACTCTAAGAATCTGATTTTTGGTCTTAAATGTCATAAAGGACAAGAAACCAAACTTGAGGGTAGAAACTGTAAATTTTGAAACTTGAGGGATCAAACTGTAAAATTTTTCCAAACTTAATAACCGACTTCCAGGAAGCTAATAATCACTTGAACAACAAAATTTCTTAATATACTTAACCTAATGAGGTAAAAATCCCAATTTTCATGAAGAAACCTTGACCTGTCATAAAAGGAAACTTTTTATACAAACCTTTACGAAACCAAAGCCTTACCCAATAGCTAAACTCTTGACACTATTGTTGCACCTTAAATGAATTTAGGGAAGTATCTTATTACTTAATATGTACATGTTAGGGTGCTAGACTTGAGACACTCCCGGCACACCAAGAGACTTTTGACTTGAAACCTAAGGTGAGTTCTAGTGATCCCCCTTTTTACTATTGTTTTGGGATGAAACATGCTCTGTTATTTATGAACTATAATTGTGCTTTACTTGATGATTGTATGTGGGACTTATGGTTACCTGCTGATACTTATATCATGATCATCAATTCTTTCGTGAACCGCTTGTTTTATATGAATAGATCTATTTGGGGAATCCCCCACACACAGTGGCTTCCGTTCCAGGAAGGTTACCCCACTGAGATCCTAAGGGGTCGTTTGTGGCATGTAACAGGTTTTGTTAAGAAACTATGGTGAACCATCCGGGCAGGTAGGGTTCACTGGTTTGGGGCTCAGTTCTTCCTTCAGGAATATCCGGTTAAACACAACTTTCGAAGAGGCCAACCGGGACTGAGTACAGGGTTGATTATGATTTTTCCAACGATGTTTAGACAATGATTATTTTCTTTTTAATCAAAGAAGGATTTGTTAAGTCCTTTTGTTTTTAAACTTTAAGCACTTGAATTCACCAACTTTTTAGTTGACACAAATTTCTTTTGAGCATGTTTCAGGTAAAGTATGAAGAGATCCTAGCTGTTGTGAAGACCTAGACCTATCCCCGCGACCATGGCATTGGCATATTTACTTAATGAACCATTTGAACAACTTCATGTTTGTGTTGAACAAGTACAATTTATTTTTATGGGTGATTGTAAAACTTATTTGGGGGCTTGATTTGTTTCTAGCCCCGGTATCTTTTTAAAATATTAATGCCATGTGATATTCTCTCCTTTGAGCTCTTGTAATGGTTTGTTTCCGCTGCCATATATTGTTGCTAGTCTGTGACGTCCCACCCTACCTGGGCCCGGGGTGTGACAGATTGGTATCAGAGCCAAAGGTTGTAGAGAAGTCCGGAATACCATAGTAGACCCTAGGCTACAACCCTAATACCCTAGGACTGTCCTTGTGGGAAGTGTTGGGATGATCGGGTTGGGTAAATTGATGATTACACTTGATCAACGTAATCATGAATTTACCGGACGCATAATTTCCATAACTGATCTTTAGGTTATGATTGAACTTCTCTGATTTATATTGATGATTTTGAAACTAAATTTTAAAAAGGGGATTTAAATGATTTTTTTATTATTATGATGAACTATGTTATCCGATACTACTTGAAGAGACTATTGATTTGGGAAAACGGACAGCTATATGTTGGGATAACAGATACTATTGCCATCACTACTATTACTAGTACTATTATTATAATCATGAGCTATGAGAAACCAAATTACTCATGATGTATTTCTTACAGGACAACGTCTATGGCTGATAAAGGAAAGGCGCCTGCTCACCCAGACACTGAGACCACTCCTAGTGGAACCCTGAGAAGGGCGAAGCCTCAGACAGAGTATGAAGCATACCTCCGGAGATGCGGACATCCAGGGTGGATATCCGTCACGTCAGAAGACACTGAAGCTTCCGAGGACTCTTCCTCCACATCACCTTCCCGAAGCCGAACGCGTTCCCACTCTCCTCAAGTAGCTGTTCCTACCCTCTCACCCATCCCACCTATTGGGAATAGGGGTGCGCGTACTGTCACCCGACCTCGCAAAAGCGTTAGGCTAGGATCCTCCGTATCCTTTAGGATGCCTCCTCCTCCTCCCCCGCCTGTTAGGATTCCGACTTCGGTACCTCCACTGTTTGACCCACGTGACGAGCACCTGATGCCGCCGAGACATAGTATGTATGACGGCCCTAGCGTACTGGCTGGTGATAGGTACTCCCAGTCGAGTCGGCGGGCAAGTGATGTAGGACCCTCTGATGTGACATTGGATGAGATCTTGAGGACCGTTCGCCGTCATGAGTTGACTGTTCAGCACGCCACTCGAACCTCCCAGTCTGCTCAATTCCAGGCTATGATGGCTACGCAAGTAGTGCAGCGTTTGGAGCAGGAGCAGAGGAAGAAGAGTACAGGATGGTTTGAATGGCTGAAGAAAAAGTGGATGTGACAGTAGGAGTACTCAGCGGGATTATCTGTCTCTAGACAGTAGAAGGAAACTATTTGAATTATTATTCGATACTATTATTTTTATTATCATGGGGGTGATGGCACCTTGCAAATTGTAAGAGCTTGACTCTGATACTACTTTGCTGGATGATACTGTTATGAACTATTTGTTGGGATGCTAAATTTATTGAACTGTCTGTATTAAATTTCTTTATGTTGTGTTGTGCCTTGAAATTGGTCTGTGTCTTTTTCTAATTGGTTGTCTAACTATTATGTCATGTTTTGATTTGGACTTTGTAAGATTTCCTTAGTGGGTTGTAAATACATATGTGCATGCCATGATCCCTCTTTCCGAGGCATGGTGTAATAGGGTAATGATGCATAGGCTATTCGAAACAAATTTTGAGATGCTAAACGAATCTATTTGTGATACTATCAAAATGCCGACTCGCAGAGGAACACGATTTGGACGGCGAGGAGCCACCAGGGGCCGCCTTGAGGAAGCAAGGCAGACTGGAAGCCAACCTACTCCACCAGGGACTCCCCACGGGGAAAATGCTAATCAAGAGAGTGACGAAAGAATTGCTAACCTCGTAGCTCAGCAACTAGCTAACGCCATTCCGACTATTATTGCACAGATAAATGCAGACCGGGATAACACTACTGGTAATGATCGGCCGGTGAACGACGAGGGCCACGACGAAGAAGTCGAGGCGTTAAAAAATGGATGCTCCTATAAGACCTTCATGGCATGTAAGCCTAAGGACTTCTATGGCACCGAGGGTGCTATAGAGACTTACAGATGGATTGACGAAATGGAAGCTGTCTTGGACATTAGCGAGTGCAAGATGGATCATATGGTGAGGTTTGCATCACAATCTCTCAAGGGATCAGCCCTTGAATGGTGGAAGTCAATTACTCAAAGGCGTGGAAGAAATGTGGCTAATCGAATGGGCTGGACTGAATTCCGAGAGCAAATGACCAACAAATATTGCCCCATCAATCAACTCGAGAAGCTGGAGACAGAATTTTTATGCTTGGAGATGAAAGGTCCCAACTACACAGAATATATCAATCGTTTCTTAGCCCTATCCCAACTTGTTCCACCTCTGGTGACGCCTGAAGCCAAAGGTGTAGCACGGTTCATCTGGGGACTACACCCAAGAGTTAGGGGAATGGTCCGTTCCTCCCAGCCTTTAACCCTACAAGCTGTTGTCGACCTTACCAGCAGTTTGACTGATGACTTAATTAGGGCTGGATGGACTGAACAAGCAAGGGCTGATGAGAAGAGGAAGTTTGTTGGTGAGAAAAGGAAGTGGTTTGAAGTGAAAAGAGCGATTGGAAGTAGTAGTGGGTCAGGTAGAAAGAGTTCTGAAGGTGCGAAGCGCGATGATCAGGGAAGCAAGAACCGGAGATTGTATTCGGGGACAAGCCCATTTTGCAACAAGTGCAAGTTACATCATCAAGGGGAATGTAACCCGATGCCCTGTTTTAGGTGCAAGAGAACAGGCCATTTAATTAAAGACTGTACTTACGCACCAGGAAAACAATGCTATGAATGTGGAGATCCAGGGCACATGAGGAACAAGTGTCCTAAGCTGGGTAGAGACAAGGATGCCGAGCACAACAAGCCTAAGGGAAGAGCTTTCGTAATGGACCCAGCAGGAGCTCGTAGGGAACCCGACGTGGTCAACGGTACGTTCCTTGTAAACAATCGTCCCGCTACTGTACTGTTCGATACTGGAGCGACTGCTAGTTTTATCTCTAGTACTTTTAGGCCATTGATTGACTTAGATGCGTGTGCCTTGACCGATACGTTTACCGTAGAATTAGCTGACGGTAACATTTTAGAAACTAACGAAATAATTAGGGATTGCCGGCTGAATCTAAAGGGGAATACGTTTAGGATAAACTTGATGCCCATTAAGTTAGGAGGATTTGATGTGGTTGTGGGTATGGACTGGTTAGCGAAGCATAGAGTCGAAATCATATGTGATGAGCGTCTACTCAAGATACCGTTGAGCGACAAAGAAGTGTTAGTAGTAGAGGGTGAAAGGAGTAACACCCTATACCCCATGATATCCCACTTAAAAGCTACCAAGAGCTTAATGAAGGGATGTCCAGCTTTTATAGTTTATGTGATGAAGACCCAAAAGGAGAAGAAGATCGAAGATATTCCCATGGTTTCTGAATACCCAGAGGTGTTTCCGGAAGACCTACCAGGACTCCCCCCGAATCGGCAAGTCGAATTCCAGATAGACTTGTTGCCTAGTGCTGCACCGGTAGCCAAGGCACCGTACCGACTTGCCCCACCTGAGATGAAGGAGCTAATGGTACAGATTCAAGAACTACTGGACAAAGGATTTATAAGTCCGAGTGTCTCTCCATGGGGTGCCCCGGTACTATTCGTGAAAAAGAAAGACGGAACCCTGCGAATGTGCATTGATTACAGAGAATTGAACAAGGTGACCATAAAGAACCGTTACCCTCTTCCGAGAATAGATGACCTATTTGATCAACTGCAAGGAGAAAGTTATTTCTCCAAAATAGATTTGAGGTCAGGATACCACCAACTGAAGATAAGAGAAGAAGACATACCCAAAACGGCCTTCCGAACTAGGTATGGACACTATGAGTACTTGGTCATGCCCTTTGGACTGTCTAATGCTCCAGCAGCATTCATGGACCTCATGAACCGCGTTTGCCACCCTTACCTCGACAAGTTTGTGATTGTGTTTATTGATGACATACTGATCTACTCCCGAAGTAAAGACGAGCACAAGAAGCATCTCAGGCTAATTCTTGAATTACTCAAGAATGAGCATCTATATGCCAAGTTCTCTAAATGTAAATTCTGGATGCGCCAAATCCAATTCTTAGGACATGTGGTGAATGAGGATGGGATTCAAGTCGACCCTTCCAATATTGAGGCCATAAAGAATTGGAAGATTCCTGAAACTCCTACGGAGATAAGGCAATTCTTAGGACTGGCTGGCTACTACCGACGATTTATAAAGGACTTCTCGCGTATAGTGCAACCTTTGACCGCACTAACCAAGAAGAACACAACCTTTGTGTGGGAGCAAGAATAGAACGAGGCGTTTGAAATGCTTAAGGAGAAGTTATGCAGTGCACATATCCTTGCTCTTCCAGAAGGAGTAGAAGACTTCGTGGTCTATTGTGATGCTTCGCGTCAAGGGCTAGGATGTGTATTGATGCAACGCAACAAGGTGATTGCTTACGCATCTAGACTGCTGAATGATCATGAGAAGAACTACACGACGCACGATCTGGAGTTGGGTGCCGTGGTGTTTGCTCTCAAAATGTGGAGGCACTACCTTTATGGCACAAAGTGCATCATCTACACTGACCATAGAAGTTTGTAACATATCCTAGACCAAAAGATGCTCAACATGCGTCAGAGAAGATGGGTCGAGCTATTAAACGATTACGAGTGCGAAATCCGCTACCATCCCGGTAAGGCCAATGTTGTGGCGGATGCGTTAAGCCGAAAGGAAAGAGAAAAACCTCTTCGTGTATGAGCCTTAAGGATGAGTGTGTATACCAACCTTATTGCAAAACTGAAAGAAGCTCAAAGCGAGGCATTAAAGGAAGGAAGATTAAAGGAAGAAGGATTGACTGGAATGGAAAAGCAATTTGAGATAGGGGACGATGGTACATACAGATATGAAGGAAGGACTTGGGTACCAAAGCACGGAGGAATTCGAGAAGTAATCCTCGACGAAGCACACAAGTCTAGGTATTCGATTCACCCTGGAAGTGATAAGATGTACAAGGATTTAAAGGCACTTTTCTGGTGGCCGGGAATCAAGAAATCAATCGCCGTTTATGTGGGGAAATGTCTAACCTGTTCCATGGTAAAAGCTGAGAACCAAAAACCATCAAGAACGTTACAACAACCTGAAATCCCAGAATGGAAATGGGATAATGTCACGATGGATTTTGTTACCAAGTTGCCCAGAACATTTAAAGGCCACGATGCTATTTGGGTGATAGTAAATAGGCTCACGAAATCAGCTCACTTCTTGCCAATTAGAGAAGACTACGACATGACGAAATTGGCCCAACTATATGTCGACGAGATTGTAACGAGGCATGGAGTGCCTTTGTCGATCATCTCCGACCGTGATAGCCGTTTCACCTCTCGTTTCTGGAAATCGTTCTAGCAAGCTTTAGGAACCCGTTTAGATCTAAGCACGGCTTACCACCCTCAAACCGACGGACAGAGCGAAAGAACTATTCAAATGATGGAAGACATGTTAAGAGCTTGCGTGATGGACTTTGGCGGAAACTGGGATAACCATCTTCCTTTGGTGGAATTCGCCTATAACAATAGTTACCACGCGAGTATTAAAGCCGCTCCGTATGAGGCCCTATATGGCAGGAAATGCCGATCACCATTGAGTTGGAATGAGATTGGTGATAGCCAAGTGATGGGACCCGACATCGTGTTGGAGACCACCGACAAGATCTTTAAAATAAAGGAGCGACTGAAAGCAACCAGAGATCGGCCGAAGAAGTACGCTGACAGGAGACGGAAACCTCTAGAGTTCCAAGTGGGCGACAGGGTAATGCTAAAGGTAGCACCATGGAAGGGAACTGTGAGGTTTGGAAAAAGAGGAAAGTTAAGCCCAAGATACATTGGACCATTCGAAATACTGGCGAGAATTGGCCCAGTGGCATACAAGTTGAAACTACCCCCGGGGTTGAGCCACATACACGACACCTTTCATGCGTCAAACTTGAAGAAGAGCATGGTAGACAAAACCCTGGAACTGCCATTAAAAGAAGCAAGAATAAACGACAAACTAAATTTTGTGGAAGAACCCGTGGAGATCACGGATCGCTTGGTCAAGCAACTCCGGCGGAGCCACATACCCAAGGTTAAGGTTAGATGGAACTCCAAGCGAGGACCTGAATTTACTTGGGAGCGTGAAGATGAAATGAGGAAGAATTATCCACACCTCTTCAAACCCACCCGTTCAGGCTCTAATCAAAGCTAAAATTTCGAGACGAAATTTCCTAAACGGTGTGAGAATGTGACAACCGACCTCTAGGTTGTTATCCTAACCCTAAATTACTTGCATCATTATCCATATTATGAGTGCTAATAATTGAAACTATTCAACCCTACCATGAAATTGGAAACAATTCTTGTTACTTGATTCAAATTATGGTTTCATATGATTTTTATTATTGACTTTTAGTTAATTTAGGTTTGTACCTTTTAAATATTTTTGTTCCGGGAATGTTGTCTAGTCACCCTTATAAAATTTATCTCAAGAGAAAACAATTAAAATGTGAGCATACACACTCACACTCTCATATTTTCGGCCCATACATGCATGGACATGCACTAGATACCTCAATTAACACCATCCACTAAACAATACATTATACCCAATACTACAAAACTACACTACATAATAATAATTTGTAATTAAAAAATAAATCTAAAACCCCCCACTACATGCCAAACTCGGCCGCCCCCTCTCCCTCCACTCTCCTCCTTTCTACACCACCACCACATCCACCATTCACACTTCATGCAAGACCTCAACTCTCTCCCTCTCTTCCCTCTTATTCGAATTCTCAGCAGAGAATACACACACACACACCACAAACTCTCTCAAAGTCCTCTCTAGTCCAGCACAAAATCGTGAACAACAACATCAAGCAACCATCGGCCAAGCTCAAACCGCAAGAAGGTGGCCACCTTCGCGAGTCTTGGACACACACCTGCACTTGTCCGACTTTTCCAGCCTTTGTTCGAGGTTCTACAGCCAAGTCCAAGGAGTTTCTAGCCATCCACGACCATCAACACCTTCCAAACCGTGAGTTACATCAAGTGTAAGCTCCATGTTGTCGGTTTTGGACATTTCTCATGTTTTCTTCATTTTTCACCTAAAAACCTTGCTTTTCCTTGTTGTAGCAGAAACTTCTCACCATCACCTTGTCCTTAAGGAGTTCCCAACGTTCTTGAAGGTAAATCACATGATATGATAGTCATTCTTGTGGTGGAAACCGATTTCCACCATGAAAACCCTCTTTTTGGGTGTTTTGCATCATCTAACTTATGAATGTTGTAACTCTTGTAAACCAAACTTGTAACCTGCATGTTAATGAGTTAATGGACTCCCAAGAACCTGTTTTAAAAGTTACAAAAGGTTACATAACTGGAACCCATGGTTATTACATGGATTACACCTTGAAAATCCTTCTTTCTACATGTAACAACACCCTTTAAACATTTGTTTGAAAAACCCTCTCAACCAAGACTCATAACCTGCTCATGAACGACTTTGAGAGACCTTAATAATCTGTTTATAAAGCTAAATAAAGTGTTGGTAATGTATAAGCTCAAGTTAAGATGATTTACACATGTGTTATGGTCGGTTATGACATTTTCTACATATTTGAAGTCTATGGATGTGTAGAACAACTAGGTCACTTTTTGGGACTGAAATTTCAGTAGGTTTTGATGAATATTAAGAGTGGTAATAATGTTTAATCTCTGGAATAAAGGTCATGTTGTGATTAGCCCCCCTTTTAGTCACTTTCGGGGCCCGAAAACATGGTAAAACGACCTTAACAATAGTAAGAATATGGATTTAACACTCTTGAAAAGTATTCCAGGCTTAAAAATGATAGATAAAGTGTTCTGGAGTCAATGGGAAATTTAAGTGGTCAAAGGAGCAAATAAATGACGTTTTAACTAAAAACGGGTACTAACCGAGCATCATTTTTGAGAAAAATCCATAAAATTGGAGTTCAAAGCTAAGGTTTATAAAAATCATATGATTTCAGTAAGTTAAGTCATAAAAGACTTAAAGGACTTGAAAAATTGGTCAAACAAGCTTTAAATGGTCAAACACGGTCAAAACCGCGTTTTAACAGGTCAAACGTAAAAACGAGATTTTCAACTATTAAAGGCCAAACTTCACAACCTAAGGAATTAAACTTTATAAAAAAATATTTTAGATGATACCTACTGGTCTAAGATGCAAATTTATGAAAACTCTAAATTAATGGTTAAAACTCTCCGGCTTTTACCGTAACCGGGAGCGTTAAACGCATAGTTTCTAAAATCGGACCCGTAAACTAAAATTTTGAAGCACTTACTCTATAAAAAGTATAATATTACTCTAAGACACCTTGACCTGCCATAAAAGGAAACTTTTTATACAAACCTTCACGAAACCAAAGCCTTACTCAATAGCTAAACTCTTGACACTATTGTTGCACCTTAAATGAGTTTAGGGCAGTAGCTTATTACTTAATATGTACATGTTAGGGTGCTAGACTTGAGACACTCCCGGCACACCAAGAGACTTTTGACTTGAAACCTAAGGTGAGTTCTAGTGATCCCCCTTTTTACTATTATTTTGGGATGAAACATGCTCTGTTATTTATGAACTATAATTGTGCTTTACTTGATGATTGTATGTGGGACTTATGGTTACCTGCTGATACTTATATCATGATCATTAATTTTTTCGTGAACCGCTTGTTTTATATGAATAGATCTATTTGGGGAATCCCCCACACACAGTGGCTTCCGTTCCAGGAAGGTTACCCCACTGAGATC
The DNA here is from genome assembly GCA_025215565.1 of Flaveria ramosissima. Classification (NCBI taxonomy): domain Eukaryota; kingdom Viridiplantae; phylum Streptophyta; class Magnoliopsida; order Asterales; family Asteraceae; genus Flaveria; species Flaveria ramosissima. Next base: position 13,213,781 of record CM046044.1, on the reverse strand, counting down.
CTAAGGGGTCGTTTGTGGCATGTAACAGGTTTTGTTAAGAAACTATGGTGAACCATCCGGGCAGGTAGGGTTCACTGGTTTGGGGCTCAGTTCTTCCTTCGGGAATATCCGGTTAAACACAACTTTAGAAGAGGCCAACCGGGACTGAGTGCAGGGTTGATTATGATTTTTCCCACGATGTTTAAACAATGATTATTTTCTTTTTAATCAAAGAAGGATTTGTTAAGTCCTTTTGTTTTTAAACTTTAAGCACTTGAATTCACCAACTTTTTAGTTGACACAAATTTCTTTTGAGCATGTTTCAGGTAAAGTATGAAGAGATCCTAGCTGTTGTGAAGACCTAGACCTATCCCCGCGACCATGGCATTGGCATATTTACTTAATGAACCATTTGAACAACTTCATGTGTGTGTTGAACAAGTACAATTTATTTTTATGGGTGATTGTAAAACTTATTTGGGGGCTTGATTTGTTTCTAGCCCCAGTATCTTTTTAAGATATTAATGCCATGTTATATTCTCTCCTTTGAGCTCTTGTAATGGTTTGTTTCTGCTGCCATATATTGTTGCTAGTCTGTGACATCCCACCCTACCTGGGCCCGGGGTGTGACACATTGGTCGAATTTTCGTACAACAATAGTTATCATTCTAGCATCAAGGCAGCACCATTTGAGGCATTGTATGGGTGAAAGTATAGATCACCAGTTTTTGGGTGGAAGTTGGTGATAGTCAGTTGACTGGCGCTGAGTTGGTACACGAGACTACTGAGAAGATAGTACAGATACGAAACTGTACGGCTGCAGCGCGAGACAGACAAAAGAGCTAAGTAGACAAACGACGGAAACCTTTGGAGTTATAGGTTGGTGACAAAGATTTGCTGAAGGTCTCAATGTGGAAAGGTGTGATTCGGTTTGGAAAAAGAGGCAAGCTTAATCTGAGATACGTTGGACCATTTGAGATTCTAGAAAGAATAGTTCCAGTGGCGTATCGATTGGACCTGCCTTATTCACTAAGTGGCGTTCACAATGTATTTCACGTCTCAAATATGAAAAAGTATTTATCTGACAAGACACTGGTTGTACCACTCGAGTAAGTACAAGTAGATGATAAATTATGTTTTGTTGAAAAGCCGGTTGAGGTAATGGATCATGAGGTCAAGACTCTTAAGCAAAGTAAGATACATATAGTCAAAGTTCGTTGAAACTCAAGACGTGGACCGGAATTCACGTGGGAACGCGAGGATCAGATGAAGCTTAAGTATCCTCACTTGTTCGAAACAACAACGACAACCGAGGAAGGTACTGATTAAATTTCGGGACGAAATCTCTTTCAACATGGGGATGATGTGACAACTCACTCGATTTCATTATGCCAATGCAGTAAACCAGGGATGTAACACAACCATGTAATGCAATTTTCAGGACGAAAATTCTTTCAACATGGAGATAATGTGACATCCGGTAATTTTCCGTTACCAAACTCCATTAGTTCCGTTAGGTCTTGCATACACGTGTCGTGATCACAAACTAGTTGTCGTTGAACGTTGGTGACTTAATAACGATAATCTATGATAAAAAATAATAATCTAATTAATAATGTTGATTGTTAGTTGTGGTTATGTGATTCATGAGTATATAGATTTTAAACATTATATGTGAATTTTACGTGATAACGTGACAACGTGTTATATATATTTCATGTGTTGTGTGACTTATTGTAAATGTTTATGATTATGATTATTGACCAATATTACCTGTAACTTGTAGTTAAATTATTTAACTAAAATGCTACAAAGGCTAATTTTTATAAAATATAATTAGAAGAGGGTTTAAGGGTAAAATCTAAATAAGTTAAGTTTCACAAAAACCCAACCCTAGCCCCCTAACCCCAATCTGCCACAAGCAACCCTAAACCCCCCTCCCCTTTGCGAATTTGATCAAGAAACACACACAAACATTCGATTTTGATCTAGTTCAAGAATTTCAAGGTGTTTGCAAGCATAATTCTTGATTTCTACACATCTAAAGCTGAGTTTTGATTAGTTATTTTCATGGTTTTTGATTCTTGATAAACCCTAGTTCGAAATTGGTGATGAAAAGTGAAATTGATGATTGGTAGATGTTAATATGATGTTAGTTTGGTTGAATGAATGTTAGATTATTTTAATTATGCAAGAAATCTATTATTTGATCATGAAATCCACACATTGCCTTAAGAGGAAACTTTTTGTTATTGGAATTCATGATTTGATGATAGTATGATGTTAAATACATTGCTTGGATGTTAGTTTACATGGTTTATGCAAGAAAATTTTTAAAATTGATGTGATGATCATAACTTACTATAAGTGGAAACTTTTATGCATAAGGATTGGGAATGTTTATGAATTTAGGATCATGTTAGAATATTTATTGATGATGTTTAATGTGGTGAAATGTGTTAATTGGGTTGTATGGATGCTTGATTGATCATGAAAGGAATTTAGGTTCTTGGTGATTATACATTATGATGAAATATGGTTAGTGATTAGGGAATCATGTTTGGGATTGGAATTGATCATTGTTGTGTATGTCGGTTGGAATCAACCTTTTTGATGAATGATTATGATTGTCATACATACACGCGTGCGAATCTGAGGCCCTACTTAGTAGGATTCGCAGGGTTTAAGATGTGAAGCCGTGAGTGGCTTCACATGGCATGTAGTGCATGATTAGACTCCATGTATGATTTATTAGTGGTAATGTATTTATAATTGTGTTGAGCATGTTTGTTGTTTGAGATTTGCATAAGTTGTATGACAATCTAATGTATTATGATGATCTTGGTAGAACTTGGGTTGATGGTGATGTTCATGTATGATAAGTTGATGTGCTTGATTAAACGATATTTCAATTAATATGTCACGAACAGGTCAAACAGGTCAACTAGGTTAAATGTGTTATTTTTCTAAACCTTGGGTCAGTGTGTTTATTGATCACCTAGGGTTGTTAAGCTTTATGTTTACACGTAGTTATGTACTGGCGTGTTCTAAGTAACCTTTGAAGGGTTGTCTTTCCATCCATCATCAGTTCTCTTTTATCATTGTCTTTGCACATCAGCTGAGTTCATGCCCCACTTTTTATAAACTCTCTTTTGGGGGAGATAACATATTTACTACAAACGCTTTATTATTATAAGTTCTGTATAGTTTAACATAGTGCATTATACCTTGAAAGTCCTCACATTTCCGGATCGTTAATGACGCTAACTAGTGGGAAATCTTGGGTAGTACTACTAGGTTTGACAAACCCCACCAGTGCGACTCGAGGTCAAACTGGTGCAATATAGTCCTAAACACAAACATCGTCATGACCAGGTAAGTCTTGACAGGAGGCAACAAACGCAACACAGTTAGCTTCGATCGCGAAATCACTATGGTTATTACTTGTGAATATAGACTAACTATCTATTTCAATGCACTTCTTATGTTATGCAAATATTATTGTTTATGTTAAACGCAAACTCTTGAATTCACCAACCATTATGTTGACATTTTTAGTATGCTATTCTCAGATCGTTAACTCGAGTTGCCAATAGGAGCACGTCACAAGCCCTTCATGCATTCTAAGACTTCATTTTAAGTCATAACAGTTGGATTTTATTTATGAGTTTTAAATATTGGGTTGTCACGTGTTTTGCCAAAAATTGCATTTATATACTTTGGGTTTGTCTTACTTACATAATGCTTCCGCATATTTTTGAAGTTTGGTTTTTGGTTAATTTTATTTTAACTTTGGCATATAGTTCCGTTTTGAGTAACTAGTGACTGTGATCCTGGTTTGTTCACTCGCCTCGCAGTAAAACTCCGCACATGGAATATCAGGGTGTGACACACATGCAGGAGGTATTTCCATTATGAAGATACCTTTTCCTTCCTGAAAGTTCCAACTGTGTAGTCACCTTCATGGCCCATTTGATCAATTTATCAATTGACTTCCTCCTTGGTGAAGAAAAACTCACAATCTTCATCATCCACTTGCAGATGTTGTTTTATAGAGGCTGAAGTGATGAAAATTGCTTTTGGAAGAAAACTATCCTTCAAACATATATGTAATTAGAAGCAGATTTAAGCTTTGTGAGATATATTAGAATTTCATCTGAAATTAAATCCCTTAGTAAGTAGTTATTAGCTTTGAAGACATAATTTTATTCCGAAGTCAAATCGATTTCTTCAGAGAGAAACTCTATCCATACTTCTTAAAATTCTAAGGATATTTACTTAAAAGAATTTATTCCAAGATTAACTGGGCTTATATGAGTGACAAATTAGACAACAATAAAGACACACACCTTTTGAAAAACAATTTTTGAAATTAATTTAAGAAAATCTACTCAAAATTAATCATCCTAATAGATAATACAAGATATTTAAATCTCGGTTAATCAAATGCTTTTGTGAACAAATCAGCATATTGTTCATTTATGTTAACTTTGATTAGTTTAATCATTCTTTTTTTTTAAATTATCCCTGATCAAATAATACCTAATATTAATGTGCTTTGTCTTTGAGTGCTACACTAGATTCTCTGTAATTGAGATAACACTATTTGTTGTTCTTGTGATAGGAGTCTTTATAAAGTTGAATTCATAATCTAGCATCTAATTCTAAATGCAAAGCACTTAAGCACAGTAGCTTGCAGCAACAATATTTCTGCTTCAGCAGTTAATGCAGATATACAAGATTACTTCTTCTATTGCCATGAGACTATCATTCCACCAAAGAACTGACATCCCCTAGATGTAGACTTGCTAGTCATATTGCAGCCACCATAGTCACTATCTGTATATGCATACAGATTGAAGTCAGAGTTTGGGAGCTCCTTGAGGTATCTAAGAATCCTCTTGAGAACAACTAGGTGTGACATCTTGGGGTTGGCTTCATATCTTGGACATATACATGTAGAAACATGATATCAGACTGTTGGCTATTAGGTACATAAGAGACCCAATCATAGCCTTTTATAGATGTTCATCAACACACTCTCCCTTAAGATTAGGTCCTAAGGAGTGGTTTCTTCCTATGGGAGTCTTAGAAACTTTACAATTAGTTAGATGAAATCTGGTTAGCATGTCCTGTACATACTTTGGTTGGTTTATAAAGATGCCATTGTCAACTTGTTTCACTTGAATTCTTAGAAAGAAATTGAGTTCCTCTATGGCACTCATTTCGAATCTATTCTTTCTCAACTTTTCAAATTCCTTGCAGAGCTTTTCATTGGTTGACCCAAAGATAATATCGTTGACACAAAATTTAACCCAACATCATGTCATTCCATGTTCTTTTAATGAGGAGTGTGCCATCAATAGTACCTCTTTTGTAACCATGTTGAACTAGGTACTGTCACAGTGTCTCATATCACTTTCTTGGTACTTGATGCATCCTATAGAGATTCTTGTCAAGTTTGCAAACATAATTAGAATGATCTGGATCTACAAAGCCAGGTGGTTGATAGACATACACTTCTCCATCTATCACCGCATATAGGAAAACACACTTGACATCAAGTTGGTAGACCTTGAAATCCTTTGAAGCAACAAAAGCAAGGAATATTCTTACAGATTCAAGTCTTACTACAAAGCAAAGACATCTGTGTAGTCAATCCCTTACTCTTGAGTGTACCCTTAGACTACCAGTCTTGCCTTGTTAACGATGACAAGTCCTCTATGATCTTTCTTGTTCCTAAATACCCACTTGATTCATATTGGCATCTTCCCAGGAGGAAGAGGACATAGGCTACAAACACCCTGTCTTTTAAACTAAAGCAGTTCCTCCTATATTGCTTTAATCTAGCTTCCTAATCTAGGATAAGAAGCAAGAGTGCAGACAGACATTTTGATCATTGGATTGTCGTTTTGTTCTCACCCTAGTTTCAACTTCACCAATCATGTTTGTGGTAAGATGTGACTTGTGGATTCTTAGCTTAGGAATCATCACAAGTTGATTTTATAGATCCAATGTGAGAAATTTTGTATCTGATGATTGATTATCACCTACCACATCAGCACACCCTTCAAGTGTGACTTGATCTGTAGAGTGTGTAACATCATTGATGTTTTCTTCAGTGGAGTGGTTGTTAGCATCGAGATATTCTTGATCACTTTCACCATTTGCATATTCTCCTACATTTAAGATCCTTTCTTTTGAGTTTTATGCCTTATTGCTAGAATTGGTTGACACCTCAGATGTATCAGCAGAAGAATTTGTTATATTTGTGCTAATAGTATTTCTACTTGCAGTGTTTGTTACCACTGGTGCTGAAGAGATTTTATCATTTGGTCTTCTTAGCTCAAATCTTGGATCAGGATCTTCTGCAGATATATTTCATGTTATTCCTGAAACTTCTTCATAAGATTTGTTAAAACATTTGGTAACTAAATCAATATCAAATAGCCAATCAGCACCAAAATCTTTCACACTTGGAGTGTGTTCATTAAAGGTCATACTGGCCGACTCTTCAACTACTATAGTTCTAAGATTTTATACTCTATAAGCTTTAGCATGAGAAAATTATCTAATGAAATGTCCATCATCTGCCTTCTCAGCAAACTTGGCTATGTGATCTTTGGTATTCAAGATGGTGCATGGACATCCAAATGATCTGAGGAAACCAATGAAAGGTCTCCTTTTGTGCCACAGTTCATAAAGTGTCTTACCATGAGTTTTGACTACTAAAACTCTGTTTTGCATATAGCAGGCAGTGCTGATTGCCTCTATGTAGAAGGTGATATGTAGTTTATAGTCTAGAACATGGTTCATGCAGCCTTAATAAGTGTCCTATTTGTTCTTACTATCAACACCATTTTGTTGATGAGTTCTAGGAGCACTATATTGTCTTGAAATACCTTTTTACCACAAAATGAATCAAGGTTTTGGTTCTTGAATTCGGTTCCTTGATCACATCTTATGATCTTAACCTTGTGATCACATTGATTCTAAACTTTCAGAATGAAAGATTTCAAGACTTCAGGGGTCTCCTCGTTACTTCTAAGAAAGAAGACCCAAGTATATCTTGTTAAATCATCTGTGATCACAAGACAGTATGAGTTTTCCTAAAACTCATTACACTTGTGGGGCTATAGAGATCCATGTGTAATAAGTGAAGGGGAGTAGTGATGGAGTTCATTTCCTTTGACTTGTGTCACACTTTGTAATGTTCTTAAAGTTTACATGGCATATTATTTTATGCCAAAGGAAAGACTCATCTCTATTTGCTTTGGATAGAAAGCAAGAAACTTCTTTAGAAGGGGAGGTGTCTCGCAAATCCATCTTGTACATGTTTCCTTTCCTGGGGGCTCTAAGCAAAATATGCTCTTGAGGAATGCAGGATCGGGTTTGTCACTTAAACACTTGGATTTCTCTCAAACTCGCTTACAAAAACACTCAAATCAGATGAAGTAAAGTCTTTTACAAGAGTTGATAATAATATAATAAGTAGCAAGGAACACACAGAAATAATTTTTCAAGGCACTTGTATATATTACTTCTCAACTCATGATATTACAAGACTCTTACAAGCATGATACATGAGTTACAATGAGAAACTATATATACTAGATCCTACAGCCGGATATACTTTGATACCAGCTGGAAACCTAAGATTAAAGCATATACTTCAATGCTAAAGTTAAGGTATCTTAGATAAAGTATTATCTAAGATATGGTAGTCATGACATGTCCATGACTTACCTTTTGTCACCAACTAAAGATGGCAACTGTACTAACATAAAAAAGGTAAACAGTGGATTAAAGTATGGTCAACTACATGGCTTTTGAGAAAACGCCATGCAGTATCTCAGAGGTCTGCAGCGGAGTGTCAGAGAGACCATACTTAAGTCCACTAGGTAATAGTAGTGTCTTCCGAAGGTAAGTTGGCTTCGGAAGAACAAGTTCTTCCGAAACCACTTATACTTCGGAAGAGGCTTCTATACTTCTGATGCTTGAAAACTTCTATACTTCGGAAGTTGACTTCAGATCTATCATTCTAAGTCTTGATCTTTGGAAGTAGGTTCTTTGTATTCGGAAGTTGGAGTTTTCCCTCGGAAGTAAGCTTTATACTTTGTCTTCGGAAGAGCTCCTTTTTCCTTCGGAAGTTCCAGACGTAGCTTCGGGAGTCCTTTAATTGTTGTACCAAAATCTTCTAAGTGATTTGGTTTGGGTTGCACTAGCCTTTCTAGATCCGACAAACTCCCCCTAGGCTGATGCTACCAAAACCTCACTTGTTTCTGCTTCTCAAAGCTTTCAGCCGCAAGGACAAAAGATATTTGTCTGTCTCTTTGTTCTTCCCTGAAGTAGTGCTGAGAAGCTTGTACAAGTCATTGGTGGATAGGAGATCCAGTCTATCACTCTGAATGACATGTACCATTTGTTGCGTCCCCCTGAAAAGAGTTAGTCGACGAGAGTTATAGTCATAGTCCCGTCTAACTACGGATTCAAGTTCAGGACCTTCAACCATTTGTAGAAAGGCTTTGCCTTTGGTTGTTGATCCCTTCCTTTTCTCCTCCTCTCTCAGTTTCAACTCTTCTTCAACCTTGCTTCTAGCAGTTAGCTCAGCCATATGAAGGCTGCCTAGATGATTTCTGATATGAGCAGCTACATCAGAGTTTGAAAGGTTGGAGAATGGCTTCTCTGCTAACTTAGCAATATCAAATCTGCTTAAGTGTAGCAGAGATGAGGCACTTAGCTGTTGAGCTCTGTGCTGTTGAGCTCTCCATTCTCTCTTTCAACAACAAAGTTATGAGAAGAGTCTTCGAACCTCCACTGGATGATCTTCTTCTTAGGTGCAAGAGGTTGTCTTGGCACCCGGTCACCTTTCTTGGTATCCAGTAGAGTCACCAGCCTTCTCCTTAACTACGTTTCTTCCTCATTCAAAGTGTCTGAATTGAGGCCAAGGAGATTTGATGGGTTGTGCAATTGATGAGCTTTATCTTGACTGCCTTGAATTCTTCTAAGGAGAGATGTTTAGAAGGCTGAGGGGATGGTTTGATGGGTTGATGTGTAGGTTGGAGGTTTGGGTTCTGGCTAGAGTTTTGGGTTGGAGGATGGATAGTTTAGGTGTTGAGGTGAAGAGATTGGTAGGGGTGATGGTGTAGTTTCAGGGGTATATGGTTCAATGGTTGGTTCGGTTTTGATGGGGAATGGAAAGGGTATTGGTTAAGGTTGTGGTTGGGTTTGGAGTTGGGGTTGAGTGGTTGCTTTGAAGATCATCCCCTGTCCCCTTTTGTACATCTCCTTCCTCTTCCCCGCGCGAATGTCAGCCTTTATGTCACTGTCATGTCGCTGGAGAGTCTTTTCGGACATAGGACCCACCTGCCTGCCAGAGAAGCCAGGAGCCTTGAGATAGCTCTTCATCCAGGCCTTCTCACCTATCTTCTTAGCAACAGTTAGTCCTGCTTCCTTTTCCTTCCTCTTCTTCTGCATCAGCTTTTCCCTTGCAGCTTTCTTTCTCTCTTTCTCCATTTGATCTTGCTCTTTGTTAAAGAGCCATAAGATCGTATCATTGTTATGTGGAGATAATTCTTCTTGAGAGAAACCTCTGGAGGTTAGGAAAGTTATCCTTTCCCTCCCGAGCTGCTGATCAGCTTCTCTTTCTTTCCTCTCCCTTTCTTCTTCTTAGGCCAACCTTGCTGCTTCTTCTCTTTGATGTTTTTGCAGCAAGGTTGCCTTTTCCAGCTCAACTAACTCCTCTAATGGTAGCAGGAGTGCATCTTCATTTGCAGCTCCTAGACTGACAAGTCTATCAATGATCTCTACTCTTTTTCTGTTGTTGACTGCCTCCTGTTTGGCTGCAGCTGCTTTGGTACTTGCAGCTAGCAGTTTTCCAGTTGGAAGCCTACCTTTTCTTTTGAGTTTCTCCAACCTTTCTTCCTCCTGAAGCTCCTCCGTAGTCATCTTCCTCTTTCCTTTGATGTCTTCGGAAGTGCTAGACTTTAAGGGTTCTTGGATGGAAGATTCAAGTTGAGTAATAGAGATGGAAGCTGGAGTTAATGCTGATATTTGAGCTAGAGGTTGGGTGAGAATCCTTCCTATTAACCTCAGATGCAAGTTCCAGGATTGCATCTGTGACTATTAGATCATCGGATAATGAGAATAGTCCTTCCGCAGCAGCAATCTCAGCTTCGGAAGTTTGAAATTGTTCTTCCGAGGCTTTGATTGTGCTTCGGAAGTCTGTGAGAATGCACTATTTGTCCCAACTGTTTCAGTTGCTGGGCCATCAGTCCTTGTTTCCCCTTCGAAGTTAATCTCAGGTTCCACTTGGACCTTAGGTTGACCAACTTTCTTAATAGTGATAGAAGGTGCATTTAACCTCTGAAGCTCTTCAGCTCCGAATTAGATCACAGACAGATCAGGACTTGGCTGTTCAATAAGAGATTCCAATATGAACTTGTTCAAGAACCTATTGAGATCTTGGAGCATCCTTTGATCCATTTGAATTACAAATGGAGGAGGCTCAGGGAAAATTGAAGCTTGTTGCATATGATACTTTGAGCTCAGGGAAGTGAGAGCTTGACTTTGGGGTTCCTCTTGTCTTTGACTTTGTCTTTGAACAATCTCCCCCCTTTTGGTAGCATCATCCTGAGAGCTTGATGAGCTAGAGGAAGAGGTCAAGGAGACCTGAGTTGGTACATGCCTAACAGACCTCTCAATCTGTTTCTCAGCTAGTTTGGCCTTGAGATTTTCAATCTCAAGTTGTTGAGTGGCAGACCTATCCTCTAAAGTCCTAACCTTGGATTCAAGATTTGAGACTTTAGAAAGTAGGTCTTCAATGATGAGTTGCATTCTTCCCTCATCTTCTTTTGAAGAATCACGGGGAGATGAGGTAACATACCTTGTATGTTCATCCTCACCACCAGATGTGGTTTCTTGGCGCCCTGGTTTCCCTTGCTCAATGATGTCTCTTTCAGAGTCATCAAAGGGCATGGTTGTCGTAGATTCAGTCTCAGTGATGTTACCACTGTCCTGAGGATGCCTTGAGGTTCCTTCAGTAGTGGCAGCTGAATCTACATGAGTCCCCTCCACATCAGTGGGGCTCACCTCAGTAAAGGTTTGCTGATGGGGCCTAGAGATAAGAGATCTCTCTGGGCTCTGTTGATCCTTGAGAGGGTGTTGTGGATCAACTTCATTGCCCTGAAGAGACATAATCTCTTCATCAGCTCCAATTAAATGGTCAGTAAAGGATATGGAAGTGAAACCTAGTGACCCGGGACTTTGATCAATGTCTAAAGGCATTGAGCCTGTGATGGGCCTGTCCCTTTTTGGCTGCTCAGGGGAGTATAGAGACTCTCCCTGAGTGCTTTCAGCTTGGGTTTCAGGCTCATGGGTCTGAGACTGAGGAGACTCAAGACCCATATTGAGGTCAATTGTGAAGGATGGTTGGACCTCAGGCTGAGTGGGAGCTCTTTGTTCCACTCTAGCCTTTTTGGGTAGAACATGAGGAGCTTGTTCAATCAGAGAAGATTGAACAAGGGTTTGTTTGGGGCGTGTTTGATAAGTAAAGGTAATGGATGGAGAAGGTAGATTTGGCAAAGTGAGGGTAGTTGTTGGTGTGGGTTCATCACCTGTGGGGTTAATAGGGATGTCACCAGGAGCCATTGGCTCAATCATACCTGGAAGAAGTGCAGTATCTCTTCCGGTGAAGTTGGTGGACACTCTCTTCAAAGTTTTGAAGATGGGCGACCTCATTTGAGGAGTAGTCAGAGCAGCTGCGCAAACAAGCTAGCTCTGGTCCAGCTCACAATTGATTATGTGCTTGAGAAACCTGGGATGCATGAAGAATGTGTCCCTTTGAAGATTTCCCATGAGATTGGTCAGCACAAATCTTGAGTAGTTGAAGCGGAGGCTTTTCACCAAACCATGAACTAGGCACCCAAGTTCATATGGGATTTGATCCCATCCCCCAGATTTATTGGACAAGCAGTGAAGAACCACATGCAGCAGGAACTTCCAATTATAAGAGAAGTTAATTTTGTAGACAGTTGACCTGCTAACATCTCCACCATATCCCATTTGGATATAAGAATTGTCCAAATCTGCTTTGGGAAATTCCGTTGGAGCGCCCTCATCATGAAGCTCTAGATGCTCCCTGATGATTTCTTCAGAAATGACCAACTCCTGGCCACAGATGCTCGATCGAATGACACGAACCCCGTTTAGGGTTTCAATCTGACCATTTGCCCAAAATTCAAACATATGGTTTGAGTAAATCGTGGGTTTAACAGTCAGAGTGGTGTAGTAAGAAGATTGGGTTAGAAAGGAGATGATGTTTGAGAAGTCAACATCCCTTGAAGAGTCAAGGAGTGCGACTTGGTTTTGCTGAGGGTTAAGTGCCATTGAAGAAAGTTACAGGAAGATAGTTCGGAATAGGGTAAATTGAAGATGAAGAAAGTTTTTAGGGTAGTAATTTTGGTAAAAAGGATTTAAGTGATTAGCCTGAGGTATTTAAATGGGTGGAATGGCGGTTTAAAGGGGGTTTGGATAAGATGATGTGAGGTTTCAGTGGATGATGTGACATGGGCGGTAAGGTTAGTCCATTTAAATAATCCGACATCATTAACAAAATCTTTACTTTTTACAGAGTGGGGCCCAAAAGATTTCTGTTACACAGTAAAATCTTTCTTCCGAGTATAAAGTATTTCCGAAGATATTGTTCTTCCGAAGGCAAATTTACTTCCGAAGGTAAAGTGATTGCTTCCGAGAGTATATGTTGCTTTTCAAGTGGAGAGTGTTATAAGCTTCGGAAGTAGATCTGATATGAAATCAATTGCTTCTTCCGAGACTTAACACTCTTCCGAGAAGAAAATTATCCTGGGAGAAATTTGCCTCGGAAGATATGTGAAATATCTTCCGAGGATTAATTTCTCTTTGGAAGAATTCATACTTTGATAAAATTTTTAGAAAAAGATATTTTGTAACAGGGCTTAGATTGTTTTGACATAAGATTTTACACATTAAAAGGTTTTCAAATGAGATCAACTAATCAAGGTTTATCATCACAATAGCTGTAATGAGATATTTAAATCTTTGTTCATCAAAGGCTTTGGTGAACAAGTCAGCATATTGTTCATTTGAATCATCTTTGATTAGCTTGATAAGATTTTTCTCATGAATATCTCTAATGAAATGATACCTGATATCAATATGCTTAGTCTTGGAGTACTTTACTGGATTTTCAGTAATGGATATAGCACTGTTGTTGTCAATGTGGATAGGAGTGCTCATGAAGTTGAATCCAGAGTCTATCATCTGGTTTTGAATCCACAGCAGCTGAGCACAGCAACTAGCAGCAGCAATGTATTCAGCTTCAGCAGTTGATGTAGAGACACAGGATTGCTTCTTGCATTGCCATGAGATGATCCTTCCACCATGAAATTGACATCCACCGGATGTTGATTTCTTGTTGATATTACAGCCACCATAGTCACTGTCAGAGTAACCATAGAGATTGAAATCACTATTTCTTGGATACCAGAGACCTAGTTTAGGTGCTCCTTTAAGGTATCTAAGAATTCTCTTGGCAGCTATTAGGTGAGACACCTTTGGAGCAGCCTGATATCTTGCACAAATGCAAGTTGCAAACATGATATCAGGTCTACTTGCTTTGAGATACAACAGAGAACCAATAATCGCTCTATATTGATGTTGATCAGTATCCTCCCCCTCAGAATCAGGGCAGAGATTGTGGTTCTTGGGTATAGGTGTTTTTGCTGCTTTACCATCTTTCATATCAAATCTTTCTAAGATATCATTGATATACTTAGATTGATTGATAAAGAACCCTTCCTTCATTTGCTGTACCTGAATTCCAAGGAAAAAGTCCATTTTTCCCATGGAACTCATCTCAAACTTCTTCTTCATAATGCTCTCAAAGTCTTTACATATTTAGTCATTTGAAGAACCAAATATGATTTCATCAACATAGACTTGAACGAGCAAGATGTCCTTCCCAGACTTCCTTATGAAAATAGTCTTATCAATGGTACCTCTAGTGTAACCATTCTTCAGGAGAAACTGAGACAATGTCTCATACCACAGCCTAGGTGCTTGGTGCAGCCCATATAGAGCTTTATCCAATTTACACACATAGTTTGGATGTTGTGGATCTTCAAATCCTGGAGGTTGGCATACATAGACTTCCCTATCTATATCCCCATATAGAAAGGCACACTTGACATCAAGTTGGTAGACAGTGAAATTCTTGGATGCAGCATAAGCAAGGAAGATCCTAACTGCCTCAAGTCTTGCAACAGGTGCAAAGACATCAGTATAATCGATTCCCTCCTCTTGAGTGTATCCTTGAACCACCAGTCTTGCCTTGTTCTTGATAATTAAGCCTCTATCATCTCTCTTGTTTCTGAAGACCCATTTAGTGCCTATAGGTACTTGACCAGATGGTAGCGGACATAGGTTCCAAACCTTTTGTCTTTTGAATTGAAACAACTCCTCTTGCATTGATTCAACCCAGCTACTATCTTTCAAGGCATCTTCCACCTTCTTGGGTTCCATTTGGGATAAAAAGCATGAGTACAAACAGACATTCCCATTGTGAGTTTGTCCTCTTGTTCTCACACCTTCAGAGACTTCCCCTATGATGTTCTCAGCTGGATGAGTGTTATGAATCCTAAGTCTAGGAATCACCTCCAGTTGCAAAGATAAATCCAAATTGGACATATTTTGCTCAAGAGCTTGAATACTTGGTCCAGCTGTTGTTTCAAGCTCATTCAATGAGGACTGTCTGAATGAAGGAGAAACATCATCATTTGGTTGCTGTGAAACATCATCAACAGTTGCCTATTCCTTCAAGATGTTGCTTTCATCAGCTTGGTGTTGTGCAGAGTCACCTAAAGAGATTTGAAAGTCAATAGGTGAACTGCTTGTTGAAGCTCCACTATCTCTTGAGATGATTATACTGTCAGATCTTTCAATAGTGGGAACTTGATTTGCTGCAGCTCTTGGAGAACTTGGAATAGGTCTGGGAAGCTCAAACAGTTGATCTTCATCAGAGTCACTTTAAGCACCTGTTCCAGCTGAAACATTCTCACAAGATGGTTTAGAATAGTTTGGAAACAATTCTAAATCAAAGATATGATCAGGGCCATTGCCCCTAACACAAGGAGTGTGTTCATTAACTACAATGTTGGAAGATTCCTCAAATTGTTGATTTTTAATATTATAAACTCTATAAGCTTTAGAGTAAGAGGAATATCCAACAAAGATAGCATCATCTGACTTTTCAGCAAATTTTGCCAAATTTTCTTTTGTGTTAAGTATTGTACACCTGCTGCCAAAGGACCTTAGAAAGCCAATGAACGGTGGCCTCTTGTTCCATAACTCATAAGGGGTTTTTCCATGTGGCTTTACTACAAGAACCCTGTTCTGCACATAGCATGCAGTGCTGACTGCCTCTGCTCAGAATGTTAGAGGCAGCTTTGAATCAACTAACATAGTTCGAGCAGCCTCAATAAGTGTCCTATTCCTCCTCTCAGCAAACACCATTTTGTTGAGGAGTTCTGGGAGCACTATATTGTCTGGCAATCCCTTTTGAGTTACAAAATGAGTCAAGAACTTGGTTCTTAATCTCAGTCCCTTGATCACTTCTAATTATTTTAACCTTGTGATCAACTTGGATTTCTATTTTAAGAATAAAAGATTTCAAAGTTTCAGCAGTTTCATCTTTGGTTCTTAAAAAGAATACCCATGTAAATTTAGTAAAATCAACAACAATCACAAGGCAATATGATTTCCTTCCAATGATCATTATACTTGTGGGACCAAATAGATCCATGTGCAATAAGTGTAATGGGGTGGTGATGGAGTTAACGACTTTGGATTTATGAGATGCCCTTTGTTGCTTCCCTTTCAGGCATGCAACACAGTTATCTTTGCAGAAAAATTCCTTTTTAGGCAAACCATGTACCAAGTTATTTTTAGCCAATTTATTCATTGTCTTAAAATTTACATGACACATTCGTTTATGCCATAGTGTTGACTCATCACCATCAGCTTTGGAAAGAAAGCATGATACTTCTCCTATTGGGGAAGCATTGTTCATATCTAGCTTGTACATATCCCCTTTCCTGGGAGATCTAAGAAGCACCAATTCCTGAGGAATTGTCATCCCGGGTTTGAGGATTATGCACTCATGTTCTGTGAAGAGCATTTGATGCTTTTGATCAAAGAATTGAGAAACACTTAACAGGTTATGTTCAAGCTGTTTTACAAAATTAACTTTGTCAACCTTTAATTTTCCATTGGATATACTTCCTCTGCCAGAAATATATCCTCCGGCCTCACCTCCAAACTGGACAGGACCTCCATCATTATGTTGAAATTGTTGAAGGAGAGATCTGTTCCTTGTCATGTGCCTGGAGCATCCACTATCCACAATCCAAATGTTGTTATTCTTGTCATATGGATGTCCGTGCACATAAGATGAGATGATTAGTTTTGATTGGAAACCCAAGCCTTGTTGGTCTTGGGTTCTTCCAATGATAGTGACATAATTGAACCAAAATTTATGCATGTGGGTTCAATGGATGTCTTTAAAGAAGAGGTTTGGGCTACAGCATCTTCCTTGATCTTCCATTCCATCCTTTGTTTGATCATGGAGGATGAGCTTGTTGAAGCTTTTGTAGTTTGGCATTCTTCCGAAGCTTCTTTCTTTTCGGAAGAAGCCTTCACCACCTTTTCTTCCGAAGCAGTCTTCTTCAGGAATGGTTTCAAGGGGACTCTTTTATTCTTCTGAGTCTTGACAGCTTTAGCTTCCGAAGCCTTTTTCCTTTCGGAAGAAGGATCTTCTTCCGAAAGCAGCCTTGCTTCGGAAACAAGCTTTCCCTTTTTCATCACTTGAACTATTTGATATGGTCCAAATGAGAAACCTTCCCTGACTCCTTCTTTTTTAACATTATTTGCATAATGTGTGCTAGCAGGATTGTAGTAACAATCTTTGGCCATGTGGTTTTGCAGACCACACATTATGCATGCAATGTTAATCTTTTGGGAACTTGAGGATTGCTGTTTCTTGTTCTTTTTCTCTTCATCAGCAACCTTTCCCTTTAACTTCTGATCCCTTGGTAGGACAAGAGTGCTGGTACTACACCCTTTCCTGAATTAGAGTTTCCAACCACCTGGAATCCAGCTGAGATGAATACACCCTTTTGCTTTGGGTCTATCTTCAGCTTAGACTCAGCCACTTTCTTGGTAGTTTTTTTGGCTGCCTTAGCTCTGCTTCTTCTGGCTTTGGTGGTCAATGTTTGATCATCATTGTAAGGGGAGGGTATAATTACCTGGTTCTTCCCCGTGATGGTCTCCATAGTTGCATCATTCTTTGACTCATAAGAAGGTGGGTCAGCAGATGCAACCTCTTGCTCCTCAGTACCACACCTTGGTTGTCTTATAGACTCATAAGAGTGTGGTGGAGCAATTTCATTGGTTCCCAACCCACCTTTGTTTTGGTAACAAAGTTTTGAGTGAGAGGATGATGCAAGAATTGCTTGGAAGTTCTGCTCGGAAATAGCATACTTTCTGGCTTGAGCCTCAGCTGTGACAAGCTGGGCTTGAGCCTCAGTCAATTTGGATATTAAATCCTTTATCTGAGTCTTATAGTTTGTGTGTTCGTGTTTTAATAGGGACACAGTTTTCTCTAACTCCTCAATTTTTCTTTGGTAGTCAGATTCAGCCCTTTTAAAGTCAGATTTTAAAACATTTAAAGACTCAATATCAGATTTAATCTCCATATTGTAGTCCTGATACAATTTAACCTTAGCAATACAGGCAGGAGTATAGAGATGTTCATATACCTTATTTTCATCTGTTTCGGCCATGAGTGCTTGAGCAGGAGTCACATCCTGTACCATGAAGCTCCAGTCAACTTCTCGAGCCATTGCAGCTGTTTCTGTTGACTTTCTGGTGGGCTTTGGTGTAAAGGGATGCGTGGAGGCCTGTAGGGTTCCCGGGTTGGACTTGGGAGCCTTGCATTCCTTTGTAAAATGACCAAGTTGGTTACAGTTGTAACATTTGGCCTTGGTTTTGTCAAACCCAAATTTGCTGTTGATTGGGTTTTGGGGAAATTGCTTTCCAGTTCTCTTAAAGAACTTCTTTGCTCTGTAGGTTAGAAGAGCCATTTTTTGGACTATGTCCACGTATTCCACGTCATCCGGGCTGAAACACTCTAGATCATCAAAGCAATATTGATAATCATTTGAGTGTCCACTTCCTGAGACAAAAGCACAGCTGTCCTGAAAGGAGCTTTGTTGAGCTTGTTAAGACCTTGGAGTCTCAGGAAATGTGATGTATGGCCTAGAAGAACAAGATGGCTGCTAGGTGTAAGTCAGGTATTCTTGAGGCTGGGAGATTCCTGAGCCTTCAGCAACCATTAAAGCGTTGCTAGGAGGAAGACTCAAGGGTCTGCTTGTCTGATGACCCCTCTTACTTTCCCTTTCCAAACGGTATCCATCAAGGATCCCATAGAGTTCGGTCATGGTGAGTGTATTCAGATTCTCTGTTCTCTTGATAGAGACATAGTAGAATGTCCACTCATTGGGTAATGCACTCATGAACTTGCTTGTAAGGTCTCTAAGTTCATGAGCAATTCCCACAGATTGAAGGGAAGAAATAAGATCCATGTACCTGAAATATTGCTGGCTAAGAGTCTCTCTAGCAATATAGGTGAAGTTCTCGAACTGCTGCTTCAGTGAGTCCTTCTTGGAGTCATTTGAGCTTGAGTACATTTGAGCAAGCGCATCAAACAGTTCTTTGGCAAACTTGCAATGCTCAAACCCCACAATGATGGAGTTGGGTATTGCACTCATGAGAACAGTCATAGCATTGATGTCGATGTCTAGCTTCCTCCTGTCCACATCAGAATAAGCCTCAACAACTTTCTCAATCATGGCACCGTTTCCACCAGCTACTTTTGGCTTATACGGGCCATTGACAATGGATTGCCACATCTTGCTGTCTTGATACCTGATGAAGCCTTCCATTCTTCTGCTCCAGGATCTAAAGTTTTCAGGGGTGATGATGGGTGCTTTGGTCATCGTCCCCATCTCTACTTCAGATTTGTTGAGGGCTATATTGAGTGAGGTATAAGGAGGAGTGAAAACAGGTTGATTAGGATGGTAAGATCTCACAATCAAGAGCCTAAAAAGCTCTGATACCAATGCACGATCGGGTTTGTCACTTAAACACTTGGATTTCTCTTAAACTCGCTTACAAAAACACTCAAATAAGATGAAGTAAAGTCTTTTACAAGAGTTGATAATAATATAATAAGTAGCAAGGAACACACAAAAATAATTTTTCAAGGCACTTGTATATATTACTTCTCAACTCAAGATATTACAAGACTCTTACAAGCATGATACATGAGTTACAATGAGAAACTATATATACTAGATCCTACAGCCGGATATACTTTGATACCAGCTGGAAACCTAAGACTAAAGCATATACTACAATGCTAAAGTTAAGGTATCTTAGATAAAATATTATCTAAGATATGGTAGTCATGACATGTCCATGACTTACCTTTTGTCACCAACTAAAGATGGCAACTGTACTAACATAAAAAGGTAAATAGTGGATTAAAGTATGGTCAACTACATGGCTTTTGAAAAAATGCCATACGGTATCTCAGAGGTCTGCAGCGGAGTGTCAGAGAGACCATACTTAAGTCCACTGGGTAATATTAGTGTCTTCCGACGGTAAGTTGGCTTCAGAAGAACAAGTTCTTCCGAAGCCACTTATACTTCGGAAGAGGCTTCTACACTTCCGAGGCTTGAGGAGTTCTATACTTCGGAAGTTGACTTCAGATCTTTCATTCTAAGTCTTAATCTTCGGAAGTAGGATCTTTGTCTTCGGAAGTTGGAGTTTTCCTTCGGAAGTAAGTTTTATACTTTGTCTTCGGAAGAGCTCCTTTTTTTTTGAAAGTTCTAGACTTAGCTTCGGAAGTCCTTTATTTGTTGTACCAAAATCTTCTAAGTGATTTGGTTTTGGTTGCACCAGCCTTTCTAGATCCAACAAGGAATGATCATCGCGGGTTTGAGAACAATGCACTCATGATATGTAAAGAGCATGTTATGTCTTTGGTCATAAAATTGAGACACACTCAAAAGGTTGTACTCAAGCTCCTTGACAAAGTTTACCTTTTCAATACTGAGCTTACCATTTGTGATCCTGTCCCTACTAGTAATGTAACCTCCTAATTCACCTCCAAAAGCTACTGGACCTCCCTTGAGATTTCAAAGTTTTAAATAAGACATTTCCAGTCATGTGCCTGGAACAACCACTACCAATGATCCTGATAGGATCGGATCAATTAGATTTGAATTATGCAGCGGAATATCACGAATTAAGATCGAATTCAAGCAAGAAAGTCAGTAATGAATATGCAAAACACTCAATCACAATTATAGAGAGAATATTTCTGTTAAAGGAATGTTTTCATTCACGCGTAATGCTTCAGTTAGAATACAGCTAGGTCAACATCCCTTATATAGAGGAATGTGACGTCTGCTGATGTCACTTGATAGTGACATCTAACAGAATTTACAAAACAACTGAAATATGCAAACTACTGAGATGTTCTCAACAACTGATCACATCTCAGATAATGCTAAGTACAAATACATGAAACTACTGACTTAAAACTACTGAAACAATAAACTACTGAAATGTAAAATTACAAGTACTGAAAAGTAAAACCATCACAACTACTGAAGTTAACAACTTCAGCTATTGTGACAACCGCTGATTACTCTGGTCTTCAGTCTTTGTCTTTAGCACTTTATCTTCATACTTTGTCTTCAGTTCTTTACTTTCAGACTCTGTCTTCAGACCTTTGTAATCAGCTGATGTCTTCAGCTGTTGTGATCTTCTTCAGCAGTTGTAATGTATGTGGGACTTAGAGGTTTTTCTGATCAGGCTCATTGGTTCTTTTGGTCCAACAAACTCCCCCTGAACCAATGCAGCCAAAACCTCTAACTTTATTGAAGATCCCACTTATTCTTTGGCAAAAATACTCTCTTGATCAGCTTCAGAGGTAGACAGATAAGCATAGGCCAGGAAAAGGTTTCTAATCTTTTGATTGGCTAAGTATGGAAGGGAACTCTGTCTTGGGGAAATTGGACACAGAGTCTTGTCCCAACCATGAAACCTATTTCCCATTGATGAGTCTGAAAGACTCCCTTGCATAGGCCTCAAGGAGAACAACTTGTTCCTCCTTAGTGAGTTCTTCTGCTTCTCCCTCAAAGAAGAACTCAGGCCCATAGTATTCAGACAGATACCTCACTGTCTTCCCATTCTTCAACTCAACAGTTGTTATCTCTCTATATGCAAATTCATCTGGATGAGAGCCTTTGAGCAGCAACTGGAGTTCACTCTTTTGAAGATCTTCAAGTCTTTTGTACAACAACCCCTTCTTGATCATTTTGTTCTCAAGAATAGACATAGGGGTTGATTTGGATGTGTGAGCTCTCTTGAATTCTTCAATGATTTCCCAGGGTGAGACTACCATGGCTAACATGATTGCAGCATTCAAAGTCTTTCTTACTTGCTATGATATCTACTTGGTAAGTTTTTCTTGTGAATTCTAGAACTTACCCTGGGATCTGGCCAAATCCTCACTCTTTCTTTTTGATGTTGAAAGGTATATCTGAGAGTGTACAACCTCTGAGCTTGTTTCTTCATAGCTAGAATGGATGAGGACTGAGGGAAGTCCTTGTCAACCATTCTAAGAAATTGCTTATCATGCTGCTTCTGCTGTTCTTCTTCTTCAATTTTGACCTTAACAGTCTGCCTTTGAGTTTCAGGAGTTATTGTTTGTGATTGACTCCTAGGCTTCAGTTTCTTCCTTTCAAGAATAGCAGATATTGGCAGATTATCTTCTTCATCCTCTTCTTCTTCTTCTTCTTCCATCCTCAGCAGCCTTCTTTTTCTTTTGGGTGCTTCACTGGTGGAGTCTTAAATGGGTTTCTTGGGTGAAGGGGTTGGTTTAGATGGTTGTGAGGTTGAGAGGTTGGTTGTTTTGGAGGTTGAGAGGTTGGTTGTTTTGAAGGTTTTGAGATTGGCTGTTTTGGTTGTGAGGTTGGATTTGAAGATTGTTTTAGTAAAGGAGATTTTAAGGGCTGCTCTATCATTTTGTTGGTGAGGGTGGCTTTGGATAACTTGGCCATATCAGTTCTCTTCCCAGCACCAGCTTCGTCCAGAGCTTCAATGATTAAGCCTTTGTTGAAGCTTTCAGATGAGCATATTTTGGTAGTTATCTCCAAAATGCTATCTCTGGACCATGACTTGATCTCAATGATAGGTCTTCCCAAGTGTTTAGAGAGGAATCTGATCATAGCCTCTAATCTCTCCCTTTCTTCGTCATTGCAACTTGCCCATCGATTCTCAATTTCCTGAATCTCAAGTCTTCTGATCTCTGAGTCAAGTTTGGCAGTATCAAATCCTTGCCTGAAGAGCTGATCAATGATCCTGTCCATGGATCTGCTATGTTGGTCATCAGCTTCTTTGATCATCTCATCCAACCTCTTCTCATCTTCAGTTTGTTCACCAACACTCTTCTTTCTTTTGTAGGTGATGATCTCTTTGCCTTTGTGCTCCTCCTTAGCTTCTTCCTCTTCAACTCTTTTCCTTTTATCATCCTTTACTGACTCAGACTCCCCCTTTTTGGTTGCATTGGGTTCAGGGGTTTGAATGTCAGAAAGGTGCTTTGACACAGCATCAGTCACAAGGGATTTAAGATCTGAGGAGATCCTCTCATCAATGGTTTGATGAACAATAGATGTGATGATGGGGGTGATGAGAGGTAAGGAAGATTTGAAAGCAGCATCCATTTGCTCAGAGGGGTTCTCTCCCTGAGAAATGGTGCCTGAACCAGAGGCTGGTGGTTTGTTTAATTTGAGTGGCTCAGTGTTTGGTGAAGCTTCAATAGAAGCTGCCATCTGTGGGTTTATTAAGGCAGATGGACTTGATTCCTGAGACATGATGGGAAGCAGATCTTTTAATCTACAAACCTCAGCCTCAAGAATAGTATTTTGGGCTAAGACCTCAAAGAAAAAGCCCAGGTCATCATCAGTGTAAACTGAATCAGCTGACCTCCTGAGTGAATCAGGATGAACATGTGCTGAGTGTAAATCAGTGATCACATGTGCCCCTTTGTCTTGGAACTGGGGACTTCCTGCCTCAGGAGCAAGTCCTTCATTGACAGTTGCCTCTGGTGAGGTCTTAGAGATGATACCTGCTTCATCCTGTTCATGTGTTGAAACATGAGAAGAGGTAGCCTCACCAGATGTTCTAGTCTCCACATCTACACTAGGAGACTGAACTTTAGAATCCCTATGCTGTTGGTTATCAACTACATTTTGATCCTCTCCCTCAGCTGTTGAGGTTTTCCCAGTAGTAACAGGTTTCTGGGGAGGGGTAGAGGAATGTAGCTGAGTCAGCACTTGTGCAATGACTGCAGTTGGGCTTGTAGGGATGATATCAGTGGGAGAGGGAGGTGAAAAGGTTTGCACCTGGGGAGAGTGGTGCTCTTCAATGGCAATCTTCTCAAGTGAGATAGATTCCAGTAATATGGTTTCCCCAATATTGGTTGCATCAGGATCCTGTTGAGAGGATACTTGAGCGGTTTCAGCTGGTGGAGTCATTGAAACTACAAGCGGATTAAGGCTTGTAGTCTCATCCTGCGTTTGTGCTACAGGGGCATCATCAGGGGACTCAACTCCCTGAGTAGCCTTTTTGGTTTTCTTTGGTTTTGGTTTGGAGGGGACTTTAGATTTGGAGGTGGAGGCTGTGGGTTCCCTCTACTTGGGTTTGAGCAGTTTGGCAGCCTCTTTGAGTTGTGGGTTTGAGTTGTGCCTGGAGTATACCTCTGGCAAAACCAGCAGAGCAGGACTCCAAGGCCAACAAGACCATCAGATTTTAATTGATTTAAAATGATTGCCATAAGAAACCTTGGATATAATATCCATCTATTTGCCACAGGTTTCAATGCCAAATCTTTCAGTTCCAAAAAGATAATATTAGAAAAATTTAGATTTTGATGTTCAAGGATAGAATATAATACCTGTTGCCATCTGGAGGACATTTGATCCCAAGAGGATGTTTTGGGAGCAAGGCAGACATTGATCATGTGAAATATAAGTCGCTCGGCATCATGGAAGTGCTTCTTCAGGATGGTAGTAGCACTTAGGTCACCTTCATAACCATGGTTAGCAAAAGAAAGATCAATGGTGCCTTTGGGGTACTTGGTGGGATAGGTGGCATCATTCAGGTCTAGGGTTTGACGAATGATCTCAGGAGTGATGATCACTCGTTTCTGGTTAACAAAAGACTGGAGAGTGATGGTGTCATCATTCTCAGCAGTATGAACAGTAACGTTTGTCCAGAATTGGCACAGGGTATCGAGGTAGATGGTAGGATTTAAAAGAAAGGCTGTGTGGTATTGGGAATCAACCATAAAGTCAATAGCAGCATCAAACTTGTTCCAGAAAGGTGATTTGGTAAGGTGAGCAACACAGTTGTGTCGAGGTTTGATTTGCATGGTCGCCATTAATGGAAGATGAACGTTTGGAAAGTGGGTTATGAAAAGTTTGAAGTTAGGGTTAGGTATATATAGGTTATGAAACGGCTGAGGGAAAACAACTGAAAGTGTTGGTGTTAGTTATCAGGTGTTAGAAAACAACTGAAGACATGGTTTTAACTTTCAGATGTTGTAAACAACTGAAGACTTGGTGTTGGTCATCAGTAGTTGTAAAACTACTGAAGACTTGGTTTTGGCTTCAGTTGTTTGGAAATGAAACAGTAGTTGTCGTCAATTCACAAAGTTCAGCTGTTTCAATGACCTTAATACTTACTCATCAGATCATCTGATATTCAGATGTTTCATTGGTCATCAGTACTTATTTATTATAAAAGACATCAGTAGTTTGAACTACATCAGTATTTTCTAACAAATGAAGTACGTCAGTACTTTTAAGTAATTTAGTCTTCAGTAGTTGTAAAACTACTGAAGATAAAATGACTTATCAGCACTTATATTTGACAAAAGTATACTAATGCTCATCAGTATTTATGGACTAAGAGCATCAGTAGTTGTCAAATTATTCTAGTTGCAGCATACCAAGCCTGAGTACAAGATTATGAAAAGTTGTACTATCCAAAGGCTTAGTAAATATATCTGCAAGCTC
This sequence comes from Flaveria ramosissima, assembly GCA_025215565.1. NCBI lineage: Eukaryota > Viridiplantae > Streptophyta > Magnoliopsida > Asterales > Asteraceae > Flaveria > Flaveria ramosissima. The sequence continues at coordinate 13,188,558 of CM046044.1, read as the reverse complement.
ATCAGCACTAGGCACAAACTTTGGATCAATCAGACCTTTTTCATAGCAATCCCTAATGAAATGATGTCTGATCTCAATATGTTTGGTCATAGAATGCCGGACAGGATTCTTAACAATACAAAGAGCTGAAGAACTATCCATTAATAATGGAGTCTTAGTCTCTGTAATGTCATAATCCAATAACTGATTTTGAAGCCAAAGTACCTGAGATGTACAGCTTGCAGCTGCAATGTACTCTGCTTCAGCTGTTGATGTAGCAACTGATGTTTGTTTCTTACTCTGCCAAGAGACCAAACAGTTGCCTAGAAATTGGCATCCACCAAAAGTTGATTTTCTGGTTAACTTACACCCTGCATAGTCACTATCAGAAAAAGCAACCAATTTACAAGAGTGCCCAGTGGAATACCATAGTCCTAGAGATTTAGTTCCTTGCAAATATCTAAAGATCCTCTTGACTGCAATCATATGGGAATCCTTAGGAGCAGCCTGAAATCTAGCACAGACACAAGTTGCAAACATAATATCTGGTCTAGAAGCTGTTAGGTACATCAAGGAACCAATCATACATCTGTAACGAGTTTCATCAACTGCTTTACCTTTTTGATCAGCATCCAGTTGTGTGTTGCTGCACATGAGAGTAGAACAGGTTTTACAGTTTTGTAAATCAAACTTGGTTAACAAATCTTTTGTGTATTTTGACTGATGAATGAAAGTTCCATCAGCCAGTTGTTTGATTTGTAAACCCAGAAAGAACTATAATTCTCCCATTGCACTCATTTCAAACTTTTGTTGCATCAATTTTGTGAATGCATCACACAACTGTGGATCAGATGATGCAAAAATAATATCATCAACATAAATTTGAACAAGGAGCTTATGCATGCCAGCTTTCTTTATGACCAAAGTTTTATCTATGCAACCTCTAGTGAAATTATTTTGAAAAAGAAAGTTAGATAATGTTTCATACCAGGCTCTGGGTGCTTGTTTCAACCCATAAAGAGCCTTATCAAGCTTATACACCCAATTAGGGTGTTTATGATCTTCAAAACCTGGTGATTGACACACATAAACTTCTTCTTTTATTTTACCATATAAAAATGCACTTTTGACATCTATTTGAAAAACTTTAAGGTTATGAAAAGCAGCATAAGCTAAAAACAATCGAATTGCCTCCAGTCTGGCTACAGGGGCAAAGGTTTCATCATAATCAATACCTTCTTCTTGTGAAAACCCCTGTACAACCAGTCTGGCCTTGTTCTTGACAATTTGGCCTTTTTCATCAGTTTTATTCCTAAACACCCATTTAGTGCCTATTGCACACTTACCTTGGGGTAGAGCAACCAGTTCCCACACTTGCTGTTTTTGAAATTGAAGAAGCTCAAGCTGCATGGCTTCAACCCATCCATTGTTTCTTAAGGCCACATGATAATTCTTTGGCTCTTGCTGACTGATGAAGAGAGCATAGAGACAGAAATTGGACAATTGACTTCTTGTTGAAACACCAGCATTTATGTCACCAATGATCTGGGACATGGGATGATTCTTCAATTCTTGATATGCAATAATATATGTGCAAGTGTTTGTAGGAGATTCAGCAGCAGCAGATGTTGATGTAGACTCTTGAAACCTAGACTGAGATGGCAGTTCAAATGAAGTAGAGGATTCAGAGATTTCATCAGCATTTGTTGTGGATGGAGCTGTTGAGGCTACAGGAACATCAAGTGTAGTAGAAACAGGCAGATGATCACTACAACTTGCATTTGTATCTTCAGTTGGAGAGGATGGAACTTCAGAGACTACAACAGGTGGAGGCTGATATGGAACATATTGCAGTATGTCCAAGTCAAACATCTCAACAGGGTTTTGAGGAATCTTGTCTTTTGGGGATTCATTAAACTTGACATGCAAAGTCTCTTCAACAATCTTTGTTCTGCAATTGAACACTCTGTATGCCTTGCAAGTAGATGAATACCCAACAAAATACCCTGCATCCACCTTGGATTCAAACTTCTGAAGAATACTCTTTGTGTTAAGAATATAACATGGACACCCAAATGCTCTAAAGAATGAAATCAAAGGAGCCAAATGATGTAAGAGCTCATAAGGAGTCTTCATCAACTTCTGATTCACTAATACTCTATTCTGAACATAGCAAGCTGTATTGACAGCTTCAGCCCAAAAGGTTAGTGGCAAACCAGAGTCAGCCAACATTGTCCTTGCGGCTTCAATCAGGGTCCTGTTCTTTCTCTCCACCACTCCATTTTGCTCTGGAGTTCTTTGAATACTATATTGTCTTTCGATTCCCTTAGACAAATAGAATTCATCAAGAGTGTGATTCCTAAACTCTGTCCCATTATCACTTCTGACACACTTAACTGGAAGTGAATGATGCTTTTCCACATGTAACACAAAATAGATGATACTTTGAGCAGCCTCATCCTTGGAATGCAAGAAGAAAGTCCATACATATCTGGAGTAATCATCCATAATTACCAGACAGTACTTTTTTTTTGCCATGCCCATTACTCTCACTGGACCAAAGAGATCCATATGCAGTAATTGCAAGCAGGCAGTGGACTTAGGTTCTTCTATAGGAGGGAATGAAGCTTTGTGTTGCTTTCCCTTTAAGCAAGCTGGGCAGTTATCATCACACTTGAACTCCTTCAATGGCAAACCTCTCACTAAACCATGATGAATGAGCTGATTCATGTTCTTGAGATTTACATGACCCAGCCTTCTATGCCATAGTTCAGATTCTTGAGGAGAGGCTTTGGAGAACAGACATGGATGGCCTTTTAGATCAATTTTCTTTGATAGATCTAAAGCATATACTCTTCCAATCCTGTTGGCCTTCAGGAGAGTATACTCATCCAATATCTTGTCAATCTTGTGCAAAACTTTGGAAGACAGAATCCGACAGTTTTGACTTGTGAAAAGTGCAACATGCCCTTTATCACACATTTGACTGACACTCAAAAGATTGTATTTGAGGTTCTCCACATGGTTAACATCATCAAATCTTATCTCCCCATTTGAGACAAAACCCTTCCCAATGATGTAACCCTTGGCATCATTTCCAAAAGAAACAAATCCCTTCTTCCTTTGGGAATAGTCATGAAGAAGAGAGCTTCTCCCTGTCATGTGCATGGATCCTCCACTGTCCACATACCAGATGCTTCTTTGGCATGATGAAGAACCCTGCATTTATCACAAACATTAGTTAGCCTTTGAGACCCAAACCTTTTTGGTTTTAGGTCTGTTTTCATCAACAGATGTTAAACTAACTGGTTGTGCATGATTAACAGCTTTTGAAGATGTAGATGGTGCTGAAAAGGATTCCTTGGATTTTGGCTTAGGCGTCCTTTTCAGTGGTTTAATCACAGAAACATCTAATTGGTTAACTCTCCCCAATAGATGTTGAACCATCATCACAAGTTGTGTCTGATTTGTTGAAAGAGTTTTCAACTCAGTTGACACATCAGTACTTGTAGATGATTTGTTCTTGTGATTCACTACATCCTGATTTTGAAAAGACACAGACTTAGTCTGAGTTTATAATATTCCCTGAGGAATATTTGCAGCTGTTGTTTGAAAAACCCCTTCCTCCTTAGTGACTTTTTGAGAAAGCTAAGGTTTATCAGAATGAGATGATTGTGGTACAAACTTGGTTTGAAATTCATTTTTCATTTTATGCATTTCCTTCTTAATGATTTTCTCTTTGTTGAATTTAAACCCTTGTTATACCAGCATTCATCAGTCAGATGATTGAACAAACCACATATTTCACATGGCTTTCTTTTCATCTTTTCTTGATCAACTGCTGAAGTTGATGAAACTACTGAAGATTTGTTCTTCAGTAGTTTCTTCCTTTCAGTACTTTTGGGAAGTACTAAAGGATGTTCAACAACTGAAGATTTCTTCTTCAGTGGTTTTCTAATCAGTACTTTTTAGAGTCTTGATAGATTCTTTAGCAGTTGTCAAGGAATGCTTGTTTTCCTCTGATTTAAAATGCTCTTCAGGTGTTGTGTTTTGCCCTTCAGTACTTTGTGTACCTTGTGGAACAACACCTGAATTTCTCAGCCTCTTCTTGATCAAGTGTTTCGAAGCAGTAGGATCATCAGTTATTTGATTAACTGAGATACTCACACTATCTTCATCCTCAGATTTTGAATTATCAGTTAAGGATGAAACACCTGATGATGTGGTTTGGGAATGACACTCAACCTCAGATTGTACTTCTAACTTGGGAGTAAAATCTATGGGAGGTATGGTATGATTATACCCAATCCCAAACTTCACATTGGAAGCAGTTTGCTTACTGAGAAGCATTTCAAATCCCTTGCAAGATGTTACCCAACATTCGCAATCAACTTGGGTAGCTGCAAGTGTTTCTTTGAGATTCTTGTGATTTTCTAGAATGACCTCTACCTTTGCTTTTTCATCAGTAATTTGACATTTAAGTTTATAAATCTCCTCATCCTTCTCTTTTAATACAGACTCAAACTCAGCTTTTCTTTTGGAAATTGCCTTTTCTAGGTCAAGGTTTTGATTAATTAGAGCTACATTTGCTTCCCTAATAGAAACAAAAGCAGCTATGCATGATTCAGAACATAGCTTGGCCTTAGCCTCAGAAGATACCTGTGGTACCTGTGATGATGAAGGATTGTCATCAGTAGATTCCAGGGCCATTAAAGCAAGGTTTCCAAAAGGGTTTTCACCACCATGTTGACCAGTACCAGCAAATTGCTCAGAATAACCAGAGACATCATCTGGTAGGCTGCTCCAGTCAACAACCTCAGGGGTGAAAAAGCTCTGATGAGATTAAGGTTGAGATTGCTGATTTGTTTGAGATGGCTGAGGATCAGGTAGAGCATGTGGTTGTTGAGCCATGGGTACAGAAATTTGACCAGACTGAGGCATGTAAAAGCATGGATAAGGATATGGCATGGGGCTTTGAGGGACAAAGTATGCAGGAGATGATTGATGTTGTGAATGATGATCAGAACTGGTAGGATGTTGCCCTTTGGATTGTGAATTATTGCTTGGAAAAGTCACAAAGGGTGCAGATGAGTTAGATCCTGATGATCTACACTCTCTAGCAAAATGTCCAAGTCTGTGGCACTTGTGACATCTCAACTTACTCTTGTCAAAACCAACCTTGGTTTTGCCAGAGAGACCAGGAAATTTCCTACCTGTTCTTTTATGAAACTTTTGAGATCTGATATTAATCAATGGCATTTGGCTCAGAATATCCATCTCTTCCAGATCATCATCAGCAATTCCTTTCAAATCATCCATCATAAAACACACCATAGCCAGAATTCCATGGGCTTTAGCATCAATCTCAAACAGTTTTAAATCCTCATCAGAATATTGTTCCTTCTTTTTAGGAACCATCTCATTAGTTTCAGGATTACTCACCATAGGCTTGTATGGTCCATGAACCACAGACTTCCAACAACCTGAACTGTTAACAGACAGGTGATGGAGCATTCGGCGTTGCCATATGTTATACTCACTCCTAACAAGCATTGGAGGCTTAGTTGAGGAGCCAGTATTGTGAGGATCATTCATTGAAGTAGTCATTTTTACTAATTCAATCGAATTCAATGAGATTAAAATCGGTCTAGTTTGAAAACTCAACAACACAATTAGAAAACACAATTAGAATCTCAATTAATTAACCGGAAGCAACAGAAACTCAATCTCTATAATCAATTCTTGCAAAAATGCTAATTCGAGCAACCTTCGCTATCAAACGAGCTGTTTCAATGATCAATTGTTAGATCGATCAACGATTAACCAGCTCTGATACCATTTGATAAGATCGGATCAATTAGATTTGAATTATGCAACGGAATATCACGAATTAAGATCGAATTCTAGCAAGAAAGTCAGTAATGAATATGCAAAACACTCAATCAAAATTATAGAGAGAATATTTCTGTTAAAGGATGTTTTCATTCACGCGTAATGCTTCAGTTAGAATACAGCTAGGTCAACATCCCTTATATAGAGGAATGTGACGTCTGCTATTGTCACTTGATAGTGACATCTAACAGAATTTACAAAACAACTTAAATATGCAAACTACTGAGATGTTCTCAACAACTGATCACATCTCAGATAATGCTAAGTACAAATACATGAAACTACTGACTTAAAACTACTGAAACAATAAACTACTGAAATGTAAAATTACAAGTACTGAAAAGTAAAACCATCACAACTACTGAAGTTAACAACTTCAGCTATTGTGACAACTGCTGATCACTCTGGTCTTCAGTCTTTGTCTTCAACACTTCATCTTCAGACTTTGTCTTCAGTTCTTTACTTTCAGACTTTGTCTTCAGACCTTTGTAATCAGCTGATGTCTTCAGCTGTTGTGATCTTCTTCAGCAGTTGTAATGTCTGTGGGACTTAGAGGTTTTTCTGACCAGGCTCATTGGTTCTTTTGGTCCAACAGATCCATACATTGCTTTTGGTCTTCAGTTGTTCCTGCACCTGAAATAAATTATTAGTTGCATTTGGAAACCTAAGCCTTGTTGGTCTTGGGCTTATCAAGATGAACTAAATATAGTTTAATAGTTATTGATCCTATATGTAAGCTTAGGGGATCCTTGGCTGTTGTTGATGAAGATACTTCAATCACATGGCCTTCCTTCATCTTCCACACCATCTTTGGCAGATTAGACTTGGTTTTCAAAACTTCGAAAGTTTTTATGACTTCAGATGTTTGGGAGACTGAACCTTTGGAAGCTTTTACATCCACTAAAACAGACTTCAGTGCTTCGAAAACATTGCTTTCTTCCAAGACCAAACTTGCTTCCGAAGATAGTTTTCCACCTATCTTGTTTTGGGTCACCTTAATGCTTCCGAAGGAAATAATTTCTTCCAAAGCTATTTTCTTTTTCTTCTCAAAAGTCTTCTTCTTGTTTATTTGGATGGTACTCTTGGGATTGTAAATACAATCCTTAGCATAATGAGTTGTACCACCATACATGATACATTCCACAGGCTTTTTTTCTAGGGAGTCTTATTGTGAGGAGAAGGTTTGTACTGAGCCTTTTCTAACTCCTTATTCATATTCTTGGTTGAAGTAGCAAGATTTTGAGGGTGAAGCTTGAATTTGGAGTTGGATGGTCCAGCCTGTGCAGTAGTGGTACACGTTGGTTCAACCTTCTCCTCACCAAGATGGCTTAAACTTGAACTAGGAATCTTGGTACTAGAGTACATGGTTAATTATTTAGTCTTCGTCACCTCAATCCGGGCAGAGATGAAAACTTTTTATTTGCCTAGGGTTGAAGGTTGGCTTGATCTCTTGCACTTTCTTTAATCTTCTTTTTGCAGACCCGATCAAGTTTTTTCTTGAAGACTTGGCCATATTTGGTATCTTCTTCTCTTTAGGAATATACTGACCCTTCTTAGAGTGAACCTCTTCACTCATTTCTAGTTTATCCTTCACTATATCCTCTTCCTCAGTTTCATCTTCATCTTCCTCAATGATAGGATCAATAGGAGGCAGCTCATCTTCACAAGTTCCACACATTGGTTCTCTGACTGATAGTAGTGTGTGTGGAGGAGCTATTTCATTTGATCCAAGTCACTGCCTGTTCTAATAACAAACTTTTGCATGCAAATATGAATATATATGCTCTTGAAGGTTGCCTTAGCTTTGCTGATCACAAGCTCAACCCGACATTCTATTAACTTGGAAACAAGATCTTTAATCTGAGTCCTGTAGTTTGTATGCTCATATGTTAGAGTAGAAATGGTTTTCACTAAGTATTTGTAACACCCCGAAAAGTCAAAACGATTCGTTAATGCTAATGGGCTTAATAAGTGGGTATTTAAAAAAAAGAGAAGGAAATGGGTTATGGGCTGAATTAGGTTCATGGGCAAGAGCCTAAGTGATTAAGGGCCCATAATCATCCCCTTAACCCACCAAATCAGCCTTCATCTTCCTCATTTGCAATCCTAGCCACCCAAATTCATAGAGAGAGAAAGTAGAGAGTGAAGAAAACTCAAGATTTGGAGCTTCAAAGGTTAAGAGATTGAAGATCTGGGTGTTGGAGCATCAAACCATAAGAAAGGAGCAACAAATCCAGGTAAGAATCAACCTCTAAACCCTTCTGTAGATCAAACCCGAATTCCAGGGTTTTGGGTTTTAAAAAGTTGCAAAGAATCGCATAAAGGTCACATTTTTACGTATGAAAACATGTAAAAAGCTTAGATATAGCCTCATGGTTGATTAACTAAGAGAATGGACATAAAAAGTTGCGATTTTGGGTTAAAACGGGCTGGTTGTGAAATTGCATATTCAAGCTGCGAAACTGTGGGCTTTCTGCGAAACTGTAGTTTCGCAGGTAATTTTGCAGTCATGGAATTCCAACGAAAGTTAGGCGAAACTATCATGCGAAACTGGCAGCGAAACTGCCAGCGAAACTGGCAGCAAAATTAGCAGCGAATTTAGGCAGAAATTAACCCCTTAGAGTGTTAACTTATCTACAGGCTGAGTAGTGTGATCCTAGCCTAGAAAGCTTAGTCTAGAAGTTACTCACTACATCCCGGTGAGTTCTGGATCCCCTTATTTATAAGTTTTTCCATGTTTTGGGGTTGTTATGCATACTAAATATACGTTTTTATATGACCAAGATTTTAAGAGGTTTTAACAGGAAGATCGATTTTTCCATGTTTTGGCGTTGCCCCTTGGACCCCACTAGGGGTTGTTGCCCCTAGGACCCCCCTGTCAGGGGCTGCCGCCCCCGAACCCCCGTTGTCCCGCAAAGGGTCGGTTATGTTTTTATGATGGATTGTGCTTGGTATGTTGTGTACTCATAAGCTAAGTATTATATATTAAAATGGAAGATGATATTAATGAAAAGTGGAACTTCTTGAATGTTACCCGTGGGCCTGTTTGATGATGAAAAGTCTTGCAAGCACTATGATAGACTTCACTTATATGAGTCTGATGTATGATGATGGATCCGTATTCATGAGCGGGCTGTGTGCCTTGCAGTGTGGATCAACTGTCGGGGGTTAGCTACCGTTTTCATGTGTATCGACAGGGATGGACATTCGTTGTCGATCAACAAGGAGCTCTTGCCTTGTGCAATCTTGTTTATGATGAAGCGAAAGATAATGAAAGAATGAAAGATAATGAACATGCTTATTAAGACGCAAATGTTATGTATTATGATGTATGCGTGATCATTATATGAAGGACAAAGTTTATATTTTCTTATATTATTTAAAACTAGGACTCGCTCAACGAAGCTGACTTTTATGCATGATAGTTGGCAGGTAAATCCTGATGTTGAGGATTGTACCGGTTGGAGGCTACTTGGATGGCAATGGATGGCATTCCTATTTATGAAACCTTTTATTGTAATTTAAAGAAAAAGTATTATGTTTTATTTACAATTAAATGACAAATGTATGATCACAATATCATCTGCAAGTTTTAAGTATGTGTTTATTTTATTCCGCTGCATTGTTTTGTTACTAAAATGATTTTATGCTATGATTAACCAACTATGAGGTTTTCCCAGAAACGGGGCCTTACAGTCTTCTATTTTAAACTTATAATCATTTTTTACTTTTTTTAAAATGTTTGAGTACTCAAGATCAGATCTTACTTCCAAGTTATAGGATCCATACATATTAACTTTAGCAATGCATATAGCGAAGCAAAGATGTTCCAATACCTTTGATTAATCATGATCTACCATCGAGGCTTGGTTTGCAGAGAAATCTTCCACCTGAAAGCTCTAATCAAAGCCTCCTTCTTCCACAGTAACTGCAGCTTGCTGCTTTGGTTGGTTGGGCTTCTCTGCTCTAGAAGCTGCCTTAGTATAGTTTGGCTTGGACTATGTATGACTATAATTTGTTCTTGGTGCCTTACACTCCTAAGCAAAATGGCCCATTTTGTTACAGTTGCAACACTTTACTTTGCTGTTGTCTAGCCCAAACTTTCCACTAGACACATTGCTTGGAAACTTTCTTCATGTCCTCTTATAGAACTTCTTGGCTCTGTGAGTGAGAACAGCCATTTGCTAGACTATTTCCATGTACTCTAGGTCATATGGATGGATGCAGTCTAGGTCTTCAAAGGTGAAGAAAAAGTTGCCAGAGCATTCATCTGAAGACACAAAGGTCTGAGAAAAGATAGGCTCTTGGGATGGACTTCCTTGAGTGTAGCTCCCCCTAGGTGTCTCCAGGAAGGTGATGAAAAGACCCTTTGGTGAGTTGTAAATGTTGCAGATGAGATAATGTTATGGTTCTCTGTTGTCTCTTTCAAACACATGAAAGGCTGAACTCTTTAGAATGTTGGATGAACTGGGAGAAGGATTTTGCATGTTCATCTTCATTCGGTAACCACTCAGGATACCATACAGCTCTGTAAGAGTGGGGGTAGAGAGATTATTAGTGTTGGAGATGTACAAGATAGTCTATATTATGAACATAGTCAAAGTCAACAAAAGTCAACGTCTCAGTCATAGTCAACAAAAGTCAAACGTCGAGTTCGAGACAAAGAACCGAGTGGAGAAATTGAAGATAATTGTGTTTGAGACTTTATTGTATTAAATATATTTTGTGTGAGCAAAATATATTTTATCTTGTTTAAGTCTTGTTTTTGTCAAGTTTAATAGTCTAGAGGGCTAAATGTAAATAGTGAAAGTTAGTCTAGACCATAAATAGGATAATTGTAATTAGAGTTAGTTAATGGTTGAATGACCAATTTATTAAAGGATTTACATGTTAACAATATTATTAGCAATCAATAGAGATCAAACGGGTTTTTGATTGTGTTTATTATAATTTTGATCTATAATCTTCATGATTTGATTCAAGTGTGTTCAACCTGGGTTAACAATTTGATATCAGAGCCATATTGGATCAAATTCATTGAAGATTTAAAGAATTTTGAAGGTGTTCATCAAAGTTTTAGAGAGAGAAAGCAGGTTTGTAGAGAGAGAAAGTAGATCTGAGTTCAAAGTTGTACAAATTCAACATCAACAACATCAAATCTATCACTATATACAACATATATTGGATTTACATCATATTTTATACAAGAAAAATCAAAGAAAATCTTCAGATCTGAAATTTTCTCTCACACTCACTAGTGTGTGTGTTCTTGGTGCTCTTGGAGCTTCAACATCTTCATCTAGCGAAACTAGCATAATTCCGAATGAAAGTTCAAAGTTTCCGGCGAAATTACAGTTTCGTCTGGCGTAACTCTGGCGAAACTGCAAATTTTCTGGCAAAACTAAAAAAATTTTTTTTCGAAACTAAAACAAGTTGTGAAATTATAAAAAAAAGCTGCGAAATTAAGAAATCATGCTGCGAAACTAAAAAATATTGATTTGCGAAATTACCAAAACATTCTGCGAAACTATTTTTTTATCATCAAAATCAAGATGAAAAGATTTCAAATTGATCCCATAAACACCAGATAAATTTAATCATTTACAAATCCCCAATAGCTAAAACTTCTTAATAAAAAATTACGAATTCATAAGATCCACTACAATCATTCAATCAAACATCATTGGTTACTGCCATTCACGCGACGTATACTATCGCGATCTGAAGCTGGAGAACCTTCTGTTGGATGAGAATTGGAACCTGAAAGTCACCGATTTCGGATTATCAGCCCTAACGGACCAGATTCAGAACGGCGGACTCCTCCACACGCTGTGTGGAACTCCGACGTACGTTGCGCCGGAGGTGTTGTCGAAGCGAGGCTACGACGGTGTGAAGGTGGACATCTGGTCATGCAGCATCATCCTCTTCGTCCTCAACGCTGGATACCTCCCGTTTAACGACTCGAATCTGATGGTGATGTACCGGAAAAGTTCGCCGGAACCCTAGCCGCCGCGAACTTCTCTCTTCGATATATCCTTCGTTAGTGATTTTCAGAGCAAGTCGAGACCCCCATCGGATTCAAGAGGTTGTGTTTAGTGCGGATAGAGTTTGTTTGGGTAAGAGCTCGCCGCAAATTTTTTCCGGCCACCAATCACGGCCGTGGGTTCGCTGGAAAGGAGGTCGGAACCCTAATTGTTTCTCTCATCCGCCTCTCTCTCTCTCTAAACACTCGTGTGTGTGTTTTGTTGGTGTTTGACAAGTGGGTTAGGGTTTGTATTAATGTTTTAGTTGGGTTAGGGTTTGAGATTTGTTAATGGGCTAGGTTGTGTGAGATTTGTTTTTCTCATTCGGCTGGGCTTTCTCAAACAATTGGGCTTCATGTGGGCTAGTAAAAGATTAAAAGATTGGGCTGTATTTTAAAAAAAATGATGTGTGGGCTAATTAAAAATCAAAGAAATTAGGATAGGATTATTTGATTTCATCTAGTGGGTTACAAATTTTTTTTTAAAAAAATTGTTGGTCGGGTTATACAATACGTTTAACCCGGGGAAGAAATATTCAACGATTTTAAAAGATTTCGTAGAGTGACATTTAAAAATTATTTTTTCCGGGGGAGAACTATTTTACAATTTTTGGGAAAAATATTTTTGGGGCGCTTAATTGTTCAAAATTTTTAATAAAATGTCATCTTCAGAGGACTTTAAATTAGATAATCTCACACGGCACAAAGCCGGTTTGACTCTTTTGCAGCAATGAAGAAAGAAAAATTGTCAGATTTAATTGATCGATTTTTAAAGGTGGCAGATAATCTAAAGAAGCATGTTCCAGATCTCAGTAATCATGAACAAATTCAAAAGCTTATTGACTCTCTTCCGTCTGAATAGAACCATGAAGTTAAAATGCTAAAGCAAGAAAGAGGTTATGTCGACACAAACTTATGGATATGATCAATAGGCTAAAATCTCTCAAGCTGGATATCCAAAGAAAAGAATTTCAGCAAGCCGTGTTCCCACATCAAAGATTGGGCTGTATTTTAAAAAAAATGATGCGTGGGCTAATTAAAAATCAAAGAAATTAGGCTAGGATTATTTGATTTCATCTAGTGGGTTACAAATTTTTTTTAAAAAAAATTGTTGGTCGGGTTATACAATACGTTTAACCGGGTAAGAAATATTCAACGATTTTAAAAGATTCCGTAGAGTGACATTTAAAACTTATTTTTCCGGGGGAGAACTATTTTACAATTTTTGGGAAAAATATTTTTGGGGCGCTTAATTGTTCAAAATTTTTAATAAAATGTCATCTTCAGAGTACTTTAAATCAGATAATCTCACACGGCACAAAGCCGGTTTGACTCTTTTGCAGCAATGAAGAAAGAAAAATTGTCAGATTTAATTGATCGATTTTTAAAGGTGGCAGATAATCTAAAGAAGCATGTTCCAGATCTCAGTAATCATGAACAAATTCAAAAGCTTATTGACTCTCTTCCGTCTGAATAGAACCATGAAGTTAAAATGCTAAAGCAAGAAAGAGGTTATGTCGACACAAACTTATGGATATGATCAATAGGCTAAAATCTCTCAAGCTGGATATCCAAAGAAAAGAATTTCAGCAAGCCGTGTTCCCACATCAAAGATTGGGCTGTATTTTAAAAAAAATGATGCGTGGGCTAATTAAAAATCAAAGAAATTAGGCTAGGATTATTTGATTTCATCTAGTGGGTTACAAATTTTTTTTAAAAAAAATTGTTGGTCGGGTTATACAATACGTTTAACCGGGTAAGAAATATTCAACGATTTTAAAAGATTCCGTAGAGTGACATTTAAAACTTATTTTTTCCGGGGGAGAACTATTTTACAATTTTTGGGAAAAATATTTTTGGGGCGCTTAATTGTTCAAAATTTTTAATAAAATGTCATCTTAAGAGGACTTTAAATCAGATAATCTCACACGGCACAAAGCCGGTTTGACTCTTTTGCAGCAATGAAGAAAGAAAAATTGTCAGATTTAATTGATCGATTTTTAAAGGTGGCAGATAATCTAAAGAAGCATGTTCCAGATCTCAATAATCATGAACAAATTCAAAAGCTTATTGACTCTCTTCCGTCTGAATAGAACCATCAAGTTAAAATGCTAAATCAAGAAAGAGGTTATGTCGACACAAACTTTTGGATATGATCAATAGGCTAAAATCTCTCAAGCTGGATATCCAAAGAAAAGAATTTCAGCAAGCCATGTTCCCACATCAAACCAACACGCTTAATTCTGAACTTGTTTCTTCTGTAACAAGCATACTTGATTACAAAACCGAGCTAATTGAAAAGATGAAATTATTAAGAACTGATTTGGATTCAAATGTTAAAATCGAAATGTTAAAATCAAAGACAATTGTGAAGCTTTGAGAATTGACATTGACAGTCAACCTAAATTTGAGAGAAATGAAGATACTGAGGAAGATCACGATGATTGTCAGTATACTTGTCCTCTTAAATCCATACACTGATTTTTGACATCCATTGGTGATGAATTAAGGTTTAATTATTTCAACCAGCATTTGTGGATCCCACGCTTATATGGTAATCAACGTTCCTCAGGAGATTTGTGAGCGGTCTACGGGTATTTTGCCAAGAAGAAACTATTCTAAGAGTTTTCAAAGAGATGCCAAGCCTCAGGTCAGTTCCATCGCACAGCAGAGACGTGCAAACAACAATGAATTCTAAAATATTTAGGTTATGCTTATCCTCAGGTCAGTGCCATCGCACAGCAGAGAGGCACACAACCTATCTTCTTGTGAGAGCATTTATCTTTTCTTTTTGCACGTAACGCACCAACAACATTTTTCATTAGCTTGATTGCGCTTAACAATTTTTTTTCATGTGCTTTGCTCTTTTTATGGTCATCCACACACATTTGTGGCGTTTATTTGCTCGTCACCCCTTATTGGAACTACGTTGATTGTGTTAACTAGGGATAAGATGGGAACCCACAGCAAATTGAACAATTTAGTTTGAATTTAAGTCACCAATGAGGTCTACTCATCTATTGTGTTGAATCTACCGACACATCATTTAATGAACTTGTTGATGCATGTATGTCCCTAGATCATGAGTTGTAATGTAATAAATCTTGTCTGTCTGATTATGATGTAATAGTATCGATTAATGAAATGATATGAATTGTTTGTTACTTGTGATGTTTAATATTTCATTAATGAGTCGTGATTGAATTGATTGGGTTTATGATTGTTTGAATGATTGCACATTATGTTATATTAATTAAAACATTCAAACTTAACTTAATGAAGTTCTCATGCGAATGGCCCATGCGAATGGACCACACGCATGAATAACTTCATACGATTGACTCAATCGCACGACTGAACCAGGAGACTGGATCAGTCGTATGATTGACACATAAGATTGACTCAATCGCACGACTGAACACTCAGTCGTGCGGATGAATCAACCGCATGGTTCAATCGCACGACTGAACCATACTTATGGCCCAGTCTCACGACTGAACAATACTAACCTATAAATAGACCCAATTCGTGGAAAAACGTAAGCATTCATCCCATTACGATTCCAGACGTACCCTAGCCGTCCAGAAGCCTCCCAAATCGTTCTCCAAGTTCACAGAACACATCAGATCGATTCCTAATCGATTTCTGACGTTGGATTCAATTCTTGATTGATTCTTCGTGTGTTCTCACTGATTGGATCGCCAATCAAATAGGATTCCGCACTATTTGAGTTGGTTTAACACGCTAATCACTAGGTATTTCGTTCAAATACCAGGTCCTAACAAGTGGTATCAGAGCATTGGCTCATGATTACGTGTTGATTCAATCAAGATTGCATAAAAGTTTGTGTTTTTGCACGAAAAAAACGCAATCTTTGGCATCAAAAGTGATCTTGGACGTTCCCTGCTCATTGAAGTTTAGTTTCTACGAACTTAGGCAATTAGAACTTGTGAAATTTCGAATTTTTACGGCTGAAACCCGTCAAACCTAGAAATTTTCGCAAAACAGCAGCTTCAGTCGCACGAGTGACCCATTCGCACGACTGGACTCCATTCGCATTGCCCATTCGCACGATTGGACCCAGTCGCACCCTCATTCGGCCGACTGAACCGTTCGTTCGCATAACTCATACGCCCAGTTTCATTCGCACGACTGAACCAATCGCCCAGTTCAGCCGCACGATTGAACCAATCGCAGAGTTCATACGCACGATTAGACCATTCGCATCCTTCAGTCGCATCAGTGAAAGTGTTGTTTGATTAGATTCTAAGTTTATTAGCCATGGAAGATCAGATGTCAGCCTTTACTGCTGAGAAGGACTCGAGGATTCAGAACCTGCTGTTGCTTGAGAGTGAGGTGGGTAATCACAATAAACCACCAAAGCTCTTGAATTTAGATGAGTTTCCCCACTGGAAACAACGTTTTGAGATCTACCTCATTGGAGTAGATCCTAATCTGTGGGAAGCCATTGAGATCGGATATAGTACACCGGTGGGAGCTGATGGAGTTAAACTAACATTAAGTGGGATGACAGACGCACAGAAAGTAAAGTACAATGCAGAGAAAAGGGTTTATGCATTGATCACTCAGTCTATCCCCAAAGACATATTCCACCAGTATTCAGAGAATAAGCAGTCCAAGAAGCTGTTGGATGAGCTAGAGAAGAGATATGATGGGAATGTGTCATTGAAGGCAATCAAGGCAAAGGAGCTAAAGAAGGAATTCGATAACTTCTCATCGATTGGTAATGAGGGTTTAGACGAAGTCATAGACAGATTCTACCACTTGATGAGCGAATTGCATACACATGGAGTGGAAACAACTATGGAAGAGAAAGTAAGCAACTTCGCAGACGGATTGCCTGATAAGTGGGCTTCATTCGTGTCTAACCTGAGACAGAATGGAATGCTTGTAAAGCTGGATATAAATGACTTCATTCTCAAGTTGCGAGAAGAAGAACTAAGGATGAAGTATAGAGCACAGAAGTCTTCGTATACACAAAATCTAGCTTTATACAACGCCACGCCTCAAGCTAAGACATCTGGAGCACCTCTCCAGACTGCATTTGTGTCTAGCTCGTCAGGTCCTTCACATGCTTCTCCTTCTGGATCAGACACGTCAGGGTCATCATGTACCCACTATATTGGATCAGAAGCAAGTGCTACCAAACTGAAGACCGAGAACCTCGGTAATGTGACCGTAGAAGTAGCTCGAGAGCATATGGATCTTTTAGCAGCAGTGGTTCATTCATATGATGGACTTGTTGCCGGGAAGATTGGAAACTGCCATCTGGCAGATGAGGACTACGAGCAGGTGGATGAAATGGAGCTTGAGAGGATGGATATAATGTGGGCCTTAGCTAGCACTGTCCGAAGGGCGAAGAATTTTGTTAAGAAGACAGGACAGAACTTGATAGCTACTAAGGATACCACATTTGGCTTTGACAAGAGCAAAGTGACCTGCTTCAACTGTGGAGAGAAGGGGCACTTCAAGAGAGAATGTGTCAAGCCAAAGAAGACGGGTAATGGGAACCCGTTCTCGTCCTTTACTCGCCAAGACAAGCAAGCCTCCAGTTCTACTTCATCAAACAAGGATCCAAAAGCCTTGACTGCTCATGATGATGAAGGACAGGATTGGAGTTTTAGGTTTGTCTCACCAGGAGAATCTAACATTGCCAGTGTTGAGGATATAGATGATGATTCTGCAAGTGAAGGTGATCTAGCAGTTGAGATAGCAATGTCACATAGTGAAGAAACAACTGCAGCCGAGGTCAGTTACCAGCCAAAGGAGGAGACTTCCACGTCAGAGACAGAAAAGTCAGAATCACCAGAACCAGAGACGTCTGATGCTGCGTTGATGGCTAACTCTTCTGAACCAACACAGGTAAGTACAACTGACCAAATGTTTGATAATCATGCTTGTTCTGATTGTGATATGTTTAGGAATAGCATTGATGAAAAATTTGCTAGGTTATTAGATCACAATGATAATTTAGTAAAAGATTTACAACTGTGCACTGAGGCTAATAGAGTTCTAAAACAAAATGAGCATAGTTATAAAGAAAAGATAGACCTATTGACTAAACAGCTTAGGGAAACCGAAGTAGTTGCCTTTAACCAAGCAAATGACATTAGGTACTATCTAAACTCCCTAGAGGACACTAAGAAGCAAAAAGCAGTTCTAGAAGTAGAAGTTAATTCATTAAAACAGAAACTGCACAGTTGGACTAGTTCTTCACACATAGTTCAACACTTAGTGAGAGAAAGGAATAACGGGGAGGGATTAGGCTACAAAGTGGTTCCACCTCCACCTGAGACCTTGATGAACACTAAGTCTAGACCAGTAAACAACAACCCCATCAAGGATCATGTGGTGACTACTCCTCTTGTTACTGATCCAGACATATCATGTTACTGGACAGAAACAAAAGGAGGCCACTTCAAAGGCAAAAGGTAAATTGCCTTGTGTTAATCTGGAAAATGAATTTGAAAAAGTTAACTTAAAGTCAGGGTCAAACAGAGTCAAATCAGAACCTAAAAGGACTTCAAACGTTAATTTTTCACATGCTTCAAGTCAAAAACCAGTTAACCAAAAAGTGGAACATGTTAAACAGGTGAAAACAGTTAATTTTGTTAAACCAGAGAAAACATCAAACATACAAGAGTGAAAACCTAAAGTGATTGATGTTACTAGAGTGTCACGCACTTCTCCACAAAGAAAGTCTACGTATAAAGTTGATAGCAGGTCATGCTACAACTGTGGAGAATGTGGACACATTGCTTCCTATTGTCCTTTCTATCAGACACCTAGGAAGAAGATAGATCTTCAGGACTCTAGACCTAGGTCTTCTAAGAGGAGTTCTCTAACTCCACCTAGAAGATCTAGTGAACCTAAAGTCCAACCTGTAAGCCAGACGACTGTTTATCATAAACAGGCATTGCACAAATCTGGCTTATGGAAAGAGAAGTCATCCTGCGTGTCTGATACTGATGACAAGAAGGAACCTGAGCTACCCTCACCCTCTAAGGGTCAATGGGTAGAGTTTATGATGTGTGATGCCTCTGGGAAACCCAAGACAGTAAAGGCTTGGGTTCCTAACCTAAACTAATACATTTACTTTATATGTGCAGGGTGTTCGATACAGCGCTGAGACTAACACGTGGATTATAGACAGCGGAGCATCCAAGCACATGACAGGAAATAGAGCCCTTTTATCAAACGTCAAACAAATAAAAGGAGGGCATGTTTCCTTTGCAGGAAACAAGGGAGGATACATCACAGCTCAGGGAGAAGTGGGAAATCAGAAAGTTAAGTTTGATAAGGTGAACTACGTTCAACAACTTCAGAATAACTTACTTTCTGTCTCCCAAATCTGCGATAAAGGATTTAAAGTCATCTTCGACAACAAGAAGTGTTACGTGCTGAAGAAAGACTACATGATCCCAGAGGACCAAGTTCTGATGACTGCTTCAAGATATAAAGACCTTTATGTCTTGGATCTGTCAACAGCTGCTACAACGGATCATGAGGTTCAGTGCTTTCTATCTAAAGCTACTGAGAAGGACTCAATCTCCTGGCATAGGAGAATGGGACACATTAGTCAAAGGAAGATGAATCATTTGATTCAGAAGGATTTAGTGAGAGGAGTAAATGTCAAGAACTTCCAACTTCCTGATTTTTGCGTAGCTTGCAAGAAAGGCAAACAGACAAAGAAGTCTCATAAGGAAAAGAAAGTTCATTCAATAGAACTTCCTCTTGAACTTCTGCACATGGATTTGTTTGGTCCAGTCAGTACAAGGAGCATTGCAGGCGATTTGTACTGCTTTGTGGTCACTGATGACTACTCAAGGTTCACTTGGGTAATGTTTCTGAAATCCAAATCAGAAACATTTGAGTCATTCAAGGAATTAGTAACCACACTGGAATCTCTCTACAAGCTAAAAGTTAGACAAGTACGCTCAGACAACGGGACAGAATTCAAGAATCAATGGATGGAGGCATACTGCAAGGAAAAGGGAATTGTTCATCAATTCACTTCTGCCTACACGCCTCAGATGAATGGTGTTGCTGAGAGGAAGAATAGAAGCTTGATAGAGACTGCACGGACTATGCTGGCTGACTCGAAACTGCCTATTCAATTCTGGAATGAGGCAGTTGCAAACGCATGTTATACACTGAATCGAGTCCTAATAGTCAAGCGCCACGGAAAGACATGTTATGAGCTACTACAAAGACGCAAACCAAATTTGGAGTATCTTGAACCTTTTGGCGCGCCGTGTACACTTCTGAAGAAGACACAAGAAGGAAAATTCAGCGAGAAGGCAGATGAAGGAATTTTTCTAGGATACAACATACCGAACAAGCGAGTTTACAATAACTCAACGGGTCTTGTAGAAGTGTGGTGTAATGTCGACGTTCAGAGATATACCACACCACCTACAGGCAAAGGACCTGCATACTTCTTCGATTATGATGGATTCTTCAAGTCCTTCAACATTCCTCTCTCTCCCTCGGATGATGAGTTAGCTACTAGGATGATGTATGACATTCTGAATACACCATCTAGCACACAGGGAGAATCATCTACTCAGTCAGGGGGAGTAGTCGATGACAGTGACTCCTCTTCTGAAGATGAAACTGAAGCAGATGACCAGAACAGTCAGGAGGAACAGGTTCCAGTTCCTGAAAGTCCACAAGCATCTACGAGTGATGCTCCTTCGACTTCGGAACCTCAAACTCCAACTACCTCAGATGCAGAACAAAATGTTCATAATCTCGGTTCTGAGGTGGCTGTTCCTACTACTCCAGGATCACGACTAAACGTCTATCATCCCCTTGACAATGTTATTGGGGATGTCAGATCATGAGTACAAACCCAAAATCAGCTATACTCAGCTGATTACGCCTCGGTTATGGAGAAGGGTTACATTCATGATGGTGCGTATCGATGTTTTGTCTCGCAGGTTGAGCCAAAATATGTCAGTGAGACACTAAATGATGAGGCGTGGGTGAGTGCCATGCAAGAAGAACTTCTGCAGTTTAAGAAGTTAGGTGTATGGACTCTGGTTGATAGACCTAAAGGTGCTAAAGTCATTGGCACCAAATGGGTACTAAAATGCAATAAGGATGACCAAGGAGTCATTATCAAGAACAAAGCTCGACTGGTGGTTCAAGGTTTTCGCCAAGTCGAGGGGATTGACTATAATGAGGTGTTTGCACCCGTGGCAAGGATGGAAGCTATTCGTATCTTCCTTGCCTATGCCTCGTACATGAAGATTAAAGTCTACCAATTAGATGTGAAGAGTGCATTCCTTCATGGGGAAATAAGGGAAACAGTCTATGTAAGTCAATCCGAGGGATTTGAAGATCCTTATCATCGGGATAGAGTTTACAAGCTCGACAAAGCTTTATATGGGCTTTATCAAGCTCCTCGAGCTTGGTATGAGAAACTCTCGACTCATCTTGTGAAACATGGCTTTCGCAGGGGAGTCATTGACTATACACTGTTTATTAAAGAAAAGGATGGCGACCTACTGCTTGTACAGATATATGTTGATGACATAATCTTCGGGTCAAAGAACGAAGAGTTATGTAAAGAGTTTGAAGTAGTGATGAAGAAAGAGTTTGAGATGAGTGCTATGGGGGAGATGAAGTTCTTTCTCGGGTTACAGGTGGATCAAACACCTAATGGAATCTTTCTACATCAGACCAAGTATGTAGGAGACATTCTCAGTCGCTTTGACATGGAGAATGCTTCTGCTGCTGGGACTCCACTTGCTATGAATCATGATATAGCACCTGATGAGAATGGAGATCTAGTAGATGCCACTATGTACCGAGGAATGATTGGATCCCTCATGTATCTCACTGCCTCAAGACCTGATATTATGTATGCTACATGTCTATGTTCTAGATATCAGGCTAAACCAAAGGTCAACCATCTGATCAGGGTCAAGAGGATTTTTCGTTATCTGAAGGGTACACCCACACTTGGATTGTGGTATCCTCATGATGATGACTTTGAGCTTACTGCGTATAGTGACTCGGATTACGGGGGCTGCAAGATGAACTACAAGTCTACATCAGCGGGGTGTCAATTCTTTGGGAGAAGATTAGTTACCTGGCAGTGTAAGAAGCAGACATCGGTTGCATTGTCAACCTGTGAAGCCGAATATGTTGCTGCTGCAAGTTGCTGTTCACAAATCATCTGGATTCAACAGCAAATGCGGGATTACGGTTTAAAATTCTCATCTACTCCTATTTTTGTTGATAACTCTGCTGCAATTGCAGTAACAAAAATCCGGTTCAACATCCTAAGACCAAACACATCGGTATTAAATACCATTTCATAAGAGATTGCTTTGAAAAGAACTTAATTGATGTGGTTAAAATTAATACTGATTTTCAACGCGCTGACCTCTATACTAAAGCCTTTGATAAACCACGTTTTCAATACTTGCTAGAGGTCAACGGCGTTAAAAAGAAAAGTGAGGTAATTCCTGATGATGATAATGTGTAGTCCGATGTAGTTTAGTTAAAGTTTATTTTATTTATTTTATTTGTTTTATCTCGTCTGTTTTATTTAAACTCATGTTATTTTGCTGTTTATTAAAATCCTAAAATAATTAACCAGAAATGATTTTAGTATTTTAGGGGGAGAATATGTCAGCAAGTTAACATTAAAAAAAAAAAAAATTGAGGGAGAAGGAGTAACTAGCTGAAATAAGGTAGATTGTGTGTGTGATACCGATTCAATACCTTGGAAAATGATAGTACACAGGAACAAATCAAGAGGGACTTTAAAAATTTAAGTTTTGAAAAGATGCAAAAGTTCAAAGTATAAGTCTGTGTAGTCTGAGCAATATAAAAAGGAAAGATGATAGAAAACTGGCAACTCCTAAGGTGACACAAAGAAAGTAGACTTAGAGGCTGCTAGACCACAAATGATATGTTGGTAGATTCAACACAATAGACAATTAGACCTGATTGGTGATCTCAAGATCAAACTAAGTTGTTCAACTGACTGTGGGCTTCCATCTTATCACTGGTTAACACAATCAAATATATTCCAATAAGGAGTAATGAGCAATAAACGCCACAAATATGTGCGGATGACCATAATTAGAGCAAAGCAAGAAAACTGAAAGACAAATGCAATAAAGCTAATGACTTATGTTGTTGGTGCATTTTGTGTAAAATAAAATAAGCTGCTCTAACAAGGAGATAGGTTGTGTGCCTCTCTGCTGTGCGATGGCACTGACCTGAGGATAAGCATAACCTAGATATTCTAGAATTCATTGTTGTTTGCCGCCTCTCTGCTGTGCGATGGCACTGACCTGAGGACAGGCTTCTCTTTGAAAACTCTAAGAATAGTCTCTTCTTGTAATAATACCCGTAGACCGCTCAAAAACTCCTGAGGAATGTTGATTACCATATAAGTGTGGGATCCACAAATGTTAGTTGAAATAATTAAACATAAATAAGTCACCAGTCTGGGTCAAAAGTCTGTGTATGGATTTAAGTGGACAAACATACTGACAATCATTGTGGCTACATTCTCAAAGGTTCAAATCAATGTGAAAATCTAAGAGTTTCAGTATGATTTCCTTAAGTTGCTAACGACTCTGGATGAACACCGAGAATTTGAGCTTTAAAGGTTTTAATAACTAGTCCCAAATGATTTGACTTACCTGTATGATTCCAAAATTGAATTGGTCCAGATACGATCAATCTAAGTTGAAGCTATCTACTCCCGAACCAAATCCCGTAGATATCAATCTCTGGATTTCTCTCACAAAAAGCCAAAATTATGTCTGTTTATGTAATTTGTTTAAGTTCTTAAATTAGTTAGTTGTTTTAATTTTAATTTTAGTCGTGTGTCGGGCTACATCAGGAAAATCAGAAGGAATCAACTCACTAAAAGGGTCGTGTCTGAGATGACCATATGTGCTTTGAAAGGTTAAAATAGTCACGTCTGAGGTGACAAAGTGTTTTATAAAAGGATCACGTCTGAGGTGATCAAAATGTTTTCAAGATAAAATGGTCACGTCTGAGGTGATCAAAATGTTTTCCAGATAAGATGATCATGTCTAAGATGATCAAAGGTTCATAATGTTAATTTCTTAAAGTTAAAAGGGGTTTTTAAATGTAAATTGGTCAAAATGGCAGAAAATTAACTAAGTATGACCCATTCGCACGAATGGACCATACGTATGGACTAACCATACGAATGGAATCCATTCGCACGAATGAACTATGAGTATGGACCATCAAACCGAATGGCCCATACGATTAGTCCAGTCGGAGGCTTAAGTGCGAACGAGTGAGTCAGTCGCACGACTGAAATCCAGTCGGACGACTGGAGAAGGGCGACTGACCCAATCGCACGACTGAGTCCCACTCGCATGACTGGAAGGTGCGTATGAACTCAGTCGCACGATTGGATCTAGGGTTGGTATAAATAGAGGAGGAGTCGGTCGCAGAGACTCATCACCCTCAAATCGCCCCTAAATCGCACTCCCTACCGTTACGCTGCCAAAATTTTATTTGCCCTAGTTTTTACCGTTGATTGTGATTCACTGACGTTCGCCACTCATCATACAGGTTTTGAAGTCTTATTTCACCAAAAACGAAGAATTGAACCCTAATTTGGATTGTTCGACTGTGAAACTTGAATCGAGACAAGAAAGCCCTAATAACCTATTAAAACCAAGCAAAACGTTAAAATTAAGTCAAATAGGTTATTAATAACGAGAATGCAAGTCTAATGAACCGGTTAATTGGGTTAAAGACTTAGTTGTCGAAGTTTCGAACGATTGGCGACTGAACAACTAAGAGGGATTCTCAGTGGATACCAGATGGAGATGAACATGCAAGGTTCATCTGGCAACTCCAACAATCAAATGGGTTCAGCCCTTCATGTGGTTGAAAAGGACAGCATAGAACCCCAACATCATCTCATATGCTACCCTGACAACTCACAAAAGGGTCCTTTCATCACCTTCCCGGAGACACAAAGGAGAACTTTACTCAAGGAAGCCCATTCCAAGAGACAAGTTCTTCTCAAGCCTTTGTGTCTACTGATGAAAGTTGTGGGAATTATCTTTTCACTCTTGAAGACCTGGACTGTATCCATCCAGATGACCTGGAATACATGGAGATAGTTCAGCAGATGGCTCTCCTCACTCACAGAGCCAAGAAGTTCTATAAGAGGACAGGAAGAAGATTTCCAACCAATGCTACCAGTGGTAAGTTTGGGCTGGACAAAAGCAAAGTTAAGTGTTACAACTGTAATCTTATAGGTCACTCTGCTAGGGAGTGTAAGGCACCTAAAGCAAATGGGGGCCAAACACAACCCAGACCAAACTACACTGACAAAGCCCCTTAGGCTGAGAAGACAAAGCAACATGCTGCTGTTGCTGTTGAAGAGGGAGGCTTTGACTGGAGCTTTCAGGTGGAAGATGCTTCTCCAAACCAAGCACTGATGGCTGACCATGATGAAGCCAAGGTATTGGAACATCTCTGTACTCCTGAATGCATTGCTAAAGTAAATAGATACAGGTCCTACAAACTTAGAGATGAGATCTGATCTTGAGTCATTAACATATAAAAATCTGATTGTAGAAAGTCTGAAAATGATTACAAGTTAAAGATAGAGGACTTGGAGAAAACCATTTCAGTACTAAAACTTGAACATACAGATTTTAGAACTCAGATCCAATCTCATAACTAAGTTGACTGAGTGCCAGGCTGAGCTTGTGATCAGCAAAGCCAAGGCAGAGAAGAGTGTTCTTGAAGAACAGACCTTCAAGAACATGATATCCTCATCCCTGCACAACAAAGTCTGTTATCAAAATAGACAGGGACTGGGATCAAATGAGATAGCTCCTCCACACACAATCTTGTCTGTAAGATCTCCTAGGTGTGGAACTTGTGAAGATGAGCTTCCTCTCATAGATCCTATAAGTGAGGATGATGAAGAAGTGATAGTGAAGAATTCCTCTGAGAAGAGTGAAGAAGAGGATTCTTCCAAGGGCCACTATCCTTCTGAGGAGAAGAAATCAACTGTGATGACCAAGTCCAAGAGAAAGAACTTGATCAGGAAGAGCAAAAAAAGCTAAAAGCTCAAGAATCAAGGCTACTTTTGATGCTAAGTAGAAACAAGTGTTTATCTCTGCAGGTTTCACAAAGTAGTAAGGACTGAAGACATCAACCCAGACTCCTCAGCTAAGGTCCTGGTTCTTGTTCAAATCAATCTCAGTGCAAAGAAGAAGACTGAGCTGCTGTGTACCACTGCTGCACAGCCTGGACCATCAAACTCCAAGAACAGTTCACAGCCCAAAAGAACTGTCTCAGCATCTACCAAGATGAAGGTGGAGAAGGGATCTGACCAAAGCCAGTCTTGCTCTCAAAAGAAGACTTGTTTGAAGAAGAAAATGTTATGTGTCATGTGTGAAAGTACTTCTCACATTGCTAAGGATTGCCCATACAATCCTAAAAGTACCATCCACATGACCAATACAAAGACTTCAAAGAGTCTCAAGAAGTCTCAAGCTTCGGAAGGAAAGTCTGTTTCCTTCGGAAGCTCCAAATCAAAGAAGAAGGTAAATGGAAAATTACCTTCGGAAGCAAAGTTGGTCTCGAAAGAAAGGAGTTCTTCCGAGGCACTGAAGTCTGCTACAGTGACTGTAGACTCTTCCGAAGGTTCAGTCATCAAAACTTGTGAAGTTCCAAAAGCTTCTAAGGCCTTGAAGGTCAAGTCCAAGACTCCAAAGGTGGTGTGGAAGTCTAAGAAAGACCAAATGACTGAATTTCTCCATCAACAACAGCTGAAGATCCCCATAGTACAACCATAGGATCTATTACTGTTGCATTACCTTCTATTACACTTAATGAGCCCAAGACAAGTAAGGCTTGGGTTTCCAAATGTAACTAATCATTTTCTTTGTGCAGGAACAGCTCAAGACAAACAGGAATGTCTGGATAATTGACAGTGGCTGTTCCAGGCACATGACAGGCAATAGGTCTCTACTCCATAATTTTGAGAGAATTGATGGATGACCAGTTGCTTTTGGAGGAGATGAAGGTGGTTACATTTCTGGAAGGGGCAAGGTCACAAATGGTAAGCTCAGCATTGAGAAGGTAAACTTTGTTAAGGAGCTTGGGTACAATCTTCTGAGTGTATCCCAATTTTGTGATCAGAGTCATAACATGCTCTTTACTGAGCATGAGTGCATTGTTCTCAAGCCTGGAGTGGTCATTCCTCATGAGCATATCCTGCTCAGAGCCCCCAGGAAAGGGAACATGTACAAGATGGATTTGCAAGAAACATCTCTCTCTGGAGAAGTTTCATGCTTTCTATCTAAAGCAAATAGTGATGAGTCTTTCCTATGGCATAAAAGAATGTGCCATGTAAACTTTAAGAACATGAATAAATTAATTAAACATGATCTGGTAACTGAATGCCAAAGAAAGAGTTTACAAGTGATGATCATTGTGTTGCATGCCTGAAAGGGAAGCAACACAAGGTATCTCACAAGCCTAAGGAAAAGAACTCCATCACTACTCCCCTACACTTGTTACATATGGATCTCTTTGGCCCCACCAGTGTAATGAGTTTAGGAAGGACCTCTTACTGTTTGGTGATCACAGATGATTTTACAAGATTCACTTGGGTCTTCTTCCTTAGAACTAAGGATGAAACCCCTGAGATTCTGAAGAATTTCATCTTAAAAGTTGAGAATCAATGTGATCACAAGGTCAAAACCATAAGATGTGATCAAGGAACTGAATTCAAGAACCAAATCCTTGATACATTTGTGATGAAAAAGGTATTACAAGACAATATAGTGCTCCCAGGACTCCTCAGCAAAACGGAGTTGCTGAGAGGAGAAACAGGACACTTATTGAAGTTGCAAGAACTATGTTGTCTGACTCTAAACTGCCTATCACCTTCTGGGCAGAGGCAGTTAATACTGCTTGCTATGTGCAAAACAGAGTTTTAGTAGTTAAGACACATGGTAAGACTCTTATGAACTTTGGCACAAGAGGAAACCTTTCATTGGTTTTCTCAGGTCATTTGGATGTCCCTGCACCATCTTGAATACCAAAGATCAAATTGCCAAGTTTGCTGAGAAATCAGATGATGGACACTTCATTGGATACTCTTCCCAAGCTAAAGCTTATAGAGTATACAATCTCAGAACTAGAATTGTTGAGGAGTCAGCCAATGTGACTTTCAATGAGCACACACCCTGTGTGGCTGGTTCTGGTCCGGATTGGCTGTTTGATCTTGATTTAGTTACCAACTGTTTTAACAAATCTTGTGAGCAGTTTCAGGATCTGCAGAAAATCTAAATACAGGT
The DNA here is from genome assembly GCA_025215565.1 of Flaveria ramosissima. Classification (NCBI taxonomy): domain Eukaryota; kingdom Viridiplantae; phylum Streptophyta; class Magnoliopsida; order Asterales; family Asteraceae; genus Flaveria; species Flaveria ramosissima. The sequence continues at coordinate 13,160,301 of CM046044.1, read as the reverse complement.
GATCCTGATCCAAGATTTGAGCTAGGAAGACCCTCAACTCATACATCTTCAGCTCCAGTTGGAACTACTTCAGCAAATGAGGTTTCTATCAGCACAACAATGACAAATTCAGCTGATACATCTGGTATGCCTTCAAATTCCAGCTCAGAGGCTTCTCAACCAGATAAAGACACCTCACTTGTAGAAGACAACAATGGTGATGGTGATAGTGATCAGGAATTTCTTGATGCTAATAACCATACCATAGATGACAACATTAATGATGTCACACACTCATTGGATCAATTTAATCTTCATAAGTGTGATAATGTGGAGGGTGAATCTTCCAGGCCAGATTTAAATTTCTCAAATTTGGATCTTTCTCAACAACTTGCTGTGATCCCTCAGCTAAGGATCCACAAGTCTCACCCCACCACAAACATCATTGGAGATGTTGTCACAGGGGTAAGAACAAGAGGACAAACCCATGAAGCAAATGTTTGTCTTCACTCTTGTTTCTTATCTCAGATAGAGCCAAAGAAAGTTGATGAAGCTCTAAAGGATGGAAGTTGGGTTGAAGCTATGCAACTAGAGCTGCTTCAATTCAAAAGGCAGAAAGTTTGGAACCTTTGTCCTCTTCCTCATGGAAGACTACCATTGGAACCAAATGGGTTTTTAGGAATAAGAAGGATGATAGAGGAATCATCATCAAGAACAAGGCAAGACTAGTTGTTCAAGGATACACACAAGAAGAAGGGATTGACTACACTGATGTCTTTGCTCCTGTAGCAAGACTAGAAGCTGTTAGGATATTCCTGGCATTTGCTGCATCCAAGAACTTCAAGGTCTACCAACTTGATGTAAAGTGTGCTTTCTTATATGGAGTGATTGATGAGGAGGTTTATGTCAAACAACCACCTGGTTTTGTAGACCCTGATCATCCTGATTATGTCTGCAAGCTTGACAAAGCTCTTTATGGGCTGCATCAGGCACCCAGGAAGTGGTATGAGACACTATCTGAGTATCTTTGTAAACATGGATACAGGAGAGGTACTATAGATGGAACTCTCTTCATCAAAGGACAGGGAAATGACTTATTGCTGGTTCAAGTATATGTAGATGACATCATCTTTGGTTCAACTAATCCAAAGCTCTGCAAAGACTTTGAGAAGCTGATGAAAGACAGATTTGAAATGAGTTCAATGGGAGAACTCAACTTCTTTCTGGGAATTCAAGTGAAGCAGGTTGAAGATGGCATCTTCATAAGTCAGTCAAAGTATGTTCAAGACATACTCAAGAGGTTCAACATGACTGATTGTAAGATTGCTAAGACACCCATAGCCAAAAACCACTCCCTTGGTCCAGATCTTGAGGGGGAGTGTGTAGATGAACACTTATACAGGGCTATGATTGGGTCTCTTATGTATCTTACAGCTAGCAGGCCTGATATCATGTTTGCTACATGTATTTGTGCAAGATATCAAGCCAACCCTAAGATGTCTCACTTAATCACTGTGAAAAGGATTTTAAGATACCTCAAAGGTGCTTCAACACTTGGTCTATGGTATCCAAAGAATCCTAATTTCAATCTGTATGCCTATACAGATAGTGATTATGGTGGTTGCAACATGACTGCAAAGTCTACATCTGGGGGAAGTCAATTCCTTGGTGGAAGGGTTGTCTCATGGCAATGCAAGAAACAATCCTTGATGCTGAGGCTGAATACATTGCTGCTGCAAGCTGCTGTGCTCAAGTACTTTGGATTCAAAATCAGATGCTGGACTATGGATTTAACTTCAAAGAGACTCCTATCCACATAGACAACAAAGTGCTATCTCTATCACTGAGAACCCTGTGCAGCACTCAAGGACCAAACACATCAACATCAGGTATCATTTAATAAGAGATAACTATGAAAAGGGATTAATTAAACTAGTCAAAGTTCATACAGATTAACAATATGCTGATCTGTTTACAAAAGCTTTTGATGAACAGAGATTTAAATATCTAATATCAACTATTGGGATGATTAACTTTGAGTAGATCTTTTATTAAAACTAATACTAATTATTTCTTAAAATATGTGTGTCCTAAGTTGTCTAGTTCATCACTTTCATAAGCTCATGTTTTCTTTGGATGTAAAATTCTTTTTGAAGACTTTCCTTAGATTCTTGAAAATTTTCTGATACTTCGGAAGATAAAGTTTTATCTTCGGAAGAAAAACATGTCTTCAAAATAAATAACTGTCTAAGAGATTTTACCTTCGGAAGAAGTCAAATTCATCTTCCGAAGCTTAAAATTCTTAACTCAGACACTTATTCATTTTTAAGGACTTTTTCCTTCCGAAGCAAAATTAACCTTCGGAAGCTTTGTTCATTCTTATACAAAGCATCCAAGGGTTTATTTCTCTTCCGAAGCATAAATTTTCAAGACTCTCAGGAAAATCTTCCGAAGCCATTTTAGCTTCGGAAGATTTTTCAATCAAAACTTCCGAAAACAAATTACCTTCGGAAGCTTTTCGAATTCCAAGAAAACTACTTTTTAAGCAAAAGTAAACTACCTTTTCAGAGGTGGGACCGACTTCCGGATTTCAAAGTTTATCCTCTTTCATTAACTTTGGTTCAAATCCCTTTTCACATAAATACCCAACGGTTCCCCCTCTTTCCCACTATCTTCATGTATTCTACTATTCCTCTAACCTAATTCTCTAAACCGCCTTTGCTTTCTACCTTTCTTCACCCTTAAGCTTCTGAAATGGCCAACCTTAACCGCAGAAACAACCCAGATTTCTCCATGCAACTTTACAGGCAACATAATCAAGTTGCTCTGTTAAGCTCTGAGAAAGATGCAAGTTTCTCAGAGATTTGCCAATTCTTGACTCTGTCAAACTACTTCACCTCCCTGACCATTGATCCTACTCTATATGAGGATCACTTGCTTGAATTCTGGAAGACCTGCCAAGAGGTCATTATGGATGGGGAGAAGGCACTGTCTGCCACAGTGCAAGGGAGGACAATCTTTATCACTCCGGCCATCATTAACCAACAATTGCAGCTGGATGATGACGAAGGTGAGGTGTCCTTCCCAAAGGAAGCTGTTAATCATTCCTTTGAGTAGATGGGCTATGAGGGAGATTTCTCTGTAAAGAACTTCAGGAAAGGGAAGGCCTCATCCCAGTGGAAATACCTGCTCCATGTGGTTATCCACAGCTTATCAAACAAGCATGGTGGATGGGACCAGATTCCTAAGGATCTCTCTTTTATAGTTCATGGGATGGTTCAGGGGGTCAAGTTCAGGTATTCACAATTTGTTTATACTAATTTACTTGCAAACTTAGACTCCTTAGAGTATTACATGTTTCCTAGATATGTTCAACACATTCTCAACTGTGAACTGGGCTCACAGTTGAGGGAAACAAGTAATATTCTTAAATTGGGACAGATGAAGCCCGGCATCTTTAAAATAATGAAGAAGCCAACTGTAGGCTTCTCAGGGGTAGAAACAACCCTAGTCCCAAAAATGTTAGAGCTCATTGCTCAAGGTGACAACCTAGCAACACAAGCTAGTGTTGAACCCACACCTCTTTTCTCTTTACCCCTAAAAAGGCCAGAAATCACCCTCACCTACCAACGAAAGTCCAAACGAACCCCTGCTCAGGCTATTGAGTCTGTGCAGGCCCCCATATACTCAACCTTACAGGAAGAAGTGGACACTAGAGCTCCCACTTCTTCTGAGGAGCAAACCACTCCCATTTCATCATCTATCAGGGCTGAGGTTCCTCATGCTCACCCTGATGAGCTCACTAGCCCAACAGCCTTAAACCTTCACTCTGAATCTCAACACTCAAGTGAACAACCTTCAGGGGACAGCTACCATCCCTAGCCTTTGGATCTCAACCAACCAATTCCCAACCTATCCTTCTATACTGATGAAGACTTAGGATTCAGTGAGTACCATGAGTCTCTCTTCTCCTCCCCTACTCAAAGAGAGATGAGTACCTCTGACTCTTCTCAGTCTATCCCACATCAGTCACCTACTACTGAGGTGGACACTTCTGAACCTGTTCAGGATGTCCATATGGAAGAGGCTCTCACTTCTGAAAGTGATTACATCATTAAGACCTCAACCATGGCAACTCAGCCCACTGGCATCTCAACTGAGGCTGCCAGTGAGCAGAGGAAAACCAGCAGCCAAGAAACTCAAGCTGGTGGTGAGAGAGAGGACTTTGGTCCAATCATCTCATCCCCCAATGATTCTTCTGATGAAGATGAGGGGAATTTGAGACTAAAGGTGCAGAAATTGTCAAAAACATGCACCTATTTAGTCTCTAAGGTTAGTCACTTGGAATCTCAGGTGAGTACCTTACAAAACAGGGTCAATGATCAGCAACTTCAGATTTCATATCTAAAGGAAAAACTAGCTGGGAGACCTTTAAGGAGAGCTCAACCAGGAACACAAGAACCTGTAGAAGTGATTGACTTATCCTCCAGCTCACCTATGCAAGTGGGTGATGCTACCAAAAAGGGGGAGAAAGTTATTACAACCACAAAACCTGGGAGTTCTTCAAAGAGAATGGACATAGAGGACTCACCATCCTCACTTGATGTTGTGCATTCTCAGCAACTTCCTCAAGTTCACATTAATGTGGACTCTATAGACTCAATCATCAGGAGTCTCTTTGAGGAAGGTATACTAAGGGCTGTCTCATCTCCACCACAAGGAACTGGCAACTACATCATAAGGTGGAGGTATGATGATGACAGAAGAGCCCTTATACTTCACAGAGTTCAAGGCCAACAAGAAGTTTTTTAGTTCCAAAGCCTGAGCTTCTATGAAAGACTGGATTTAGTCAACATGCCACTTGTCAATCCAAGCAATTCAAGACAAGCTGACAGTCTGGCTCAAAGAATCCAAGACAGTATCCTTGCAGAGTTCTCTCTAAGAAGGAGACTTAGGCAATCAGGCAATGTCATCGGTCAACTGGATGTTGAGGTGGACCCTAAGATTAGTTTCATAGGGGAAACCTTGACTGAAGGCCCAGTGGCAGAACCTGAGACCCCTGTCTCATCATCAACAACTGCTGCAGAGGTCCAAACTCCATCTGAGACACTTGCTGGTGAAGGTGTTTCTCAGCCTCTCTCTGGCCAGAGCATGGAAGCTACTCCAAGCAATGAAGGCCAAGCCTCAATCCACCCTGAGTCACAAAGGTCTGTTGGTGACAAAGGGAAAAGGATAATGACTCCTGAGGAAATTGAGGAGGAAGAGAGAGAGAGGAAAAGGAGGCTAAGGGGAGAAAGTTCTACTGGGTCATCGAGCTTCATGCAAGCTGCAATCAGGGCTGCTCCTAGACCAAATACTCAAGATGATGAGTTAAGGGCAGTCAGGATTACCTATTTACAGACCAGGAACTATGATATTGATGAAATCAGCTCCCTCCCCTTAGAAGAGTTAAATGAACTGGCTGACATGGAAGTGTCAAGAGAGATGAAGGAGAAAGAGGATGCAAGGTTACTTCTCCCATTCAAAGAGGAGAAGAGACAGAAAAGACTTTACAAGCATGCTCCCACTCTCTCTCTCTCCAGGTCAAGAAAGTCCTGCACAGGAAGATGTGGCTCCACAAGAACCTCAGGTAGATAAAGAAGAAGATAGGATCAAGATGATCAACTACCTGAGTGCCACAGGCATCTATCAGGCAGATGCACTTCTTCCCCTGTCCTATGACTTCATTGAGTTCGAGTACCTAAAGCAACTTGAGCTTGAGCTAGTCAAAGAAAGAAAAACAACCAAAAGGAAGCTAAGAGAAGAAGCTGCAAAGTCAAGAGCCATCATTCAAAAGAATGCAAAGAAGTCTGCTGACAGACAAAGAATGATGAGCTTCTTGAAGCTATATGGATTCTCCGGAAGGAGACTTGGCCCCATGTCTCTATCCACTATGGATGGGCATATAAGGGTGATCAAGCAGAAGATTAAAAGTGGAGAACTGATTGACTTGCACTCTCTTCCATGTCAAGTCCCACCTGAAGTGGAGGTCAAGTTTGAACAACCAGAGACACCTCAACCAAAACCTCCAGCTGAGCCTCAGCAAGCTTCATCTTCTGATCATAGGCAGGGTCAAACTCCCTCTCCTTCTGAACCTGTGAGGGAGGAACACCCAACTGAGAAAGACACTGATGATTAACATGGTGCTGCAGACCAGTCTTCTCAGTTAAAGTCATCTAAGAGGAAGAAGAGAATGGCTTCTAAACCAAAGACTAAGAAGAAGAAGCCAAAGTCATCTACCTCTACACCTCAGGCTGAATCAGATCAACCTGAGGAAGTGCATGATGAGGCAGCCCAATCAACTCCTATTCAAGTGGCTCCTCTAACAATTGAGACACCCATCTTGTCCTGGACTTACTCTACCAATCCAGAAAGATGGCATGTTATCAGAGATCAAGGTGTTGAGAATGTCTACTCCTGGCAAGACATAATCAACTTACCTCTGCATGATCTCTTTGAGATGAGAAGATACTATGAGAGTCTTGATGATCCTAACCATCTAATGAAGAAAGGAATGGTCTTGATTGTACTGAAGACTACCAACATTTGAAGATCTTCTAAGTGTTTTGGTAGCATCAGCCTAGGGGGAGTTTGTAAGGATTCCTTAAGTCTGATGCAACCCAAAACATCCAAAGTGTCTCAGCAACATGCACTAAGTACTGAAGTGAAGAATGCTTCGGAAGTTTTACACAATGCATTAGAAAATACTCTAAGTGTAAAATCTTCCGAAGCCAAGACCAATATCTTCCGAAGCCAAACATGAAGTCTTCCGAAGCCTCAGAGACAAAGTCTTCCGAAGCTTCAACCTATGAAGACAGATTTCTTCCGAAGACTTTTAGTACACATGCTTTATCTGATGTACTGTTCCATAAAGCACCTTTTCCGCTGCATCTCTGTAAAGTCACCAACTTACATGAGTTGGTGAAAAGGTCCATGCTTTTGGTAACTGTACATTGAGGTCTTGAGTCTGTAACTTTCCACTTTATGTACTTTATCCTTTTTCTAATGTATAAGGATGTGAGCTATGGCATGTCATAGTCACAAGGTCAAAAGGCAGATATGCCTTTTGATCCTACAATTTATTTTGTTAGTGTCTAGTCAATTATATCCAGCTGGCTTTCAAAGTATAGCCAGCTGTAGGTTGTAGTATAAGTATTTCAAGTTCTTGTATCTTTCTTTATGCTTTGTAACACTTGTAAAAGAACTTGAGAAAGCAATATACTGCTTCCTTGAAACCCATACTCTCTTGTTCTGTCTCATTGCTTTACTTGTGTTCTTTGTATCACTTTGGTTAACCCAGTTCACTGTTTGATTAGAGTTTAGTTAATCTCCTCATTGTGTTGTTGTGTTGTAATTATGTTAAAGCCCTTAAACGGTCCTGCAGGTTCCAAAGTGTTAGAGGCATCAGGATTTGATGCTTGTGTACTTGCTGTAGCAGGAACCTATTCCTCCTGGTCCACCTATTCAGTCTCCACTACTTCATCGTCAGAGGAGGAGTCGCTTACATCAAGTACTCCCCATAAAGGACTTGAAGATTCACCTTGTGCAATTGATGTTGTCGAGTCTAGTGACGGTGTGTTTAAGACATCGTACATCATTCGGGTCGATAACTCATCATCATGAAGGGAGGGAGGGATGTTGAAGGACTTGAAGAATCCATCATAGTCGAAGAAGAATGAGGGTCCCTTTCCAGCAGGGGGGTGGTGTATCTCTGAACATCAACGTTGCACCACACTTCTACCTGACCCGTTGAGTTGTTAAAACTCTCTTGTCTGGTATATTGTATCCTAGAAAGATCCCTTCTTCTGCCTTCTCACTAAACTTCCCAGTCTGAGTTTCTTCAGCAGCATGCACGGTGCGCCAAACGGTTCTAGATACTCCAAGTTGGGTTTACGAGCATCTCATAACACGTTTTCCCATGTCGTTTGACCACTAAGACTCGATTGAGAGTGTAACATATTGTCTCTATCAAGCTCTTGTTCTTTCGTTGAGCAACTCCATTCATTTGTGGAGTGTAGGCAGATGTGAACTGGTGTACAATTCCTTTCTCTTTGCAGAATGCCTCCATCCACTGGTTCTTGAACTCCGTGCCATTGTCTGATCGAATCTATCTCACTTTCAGCTTGTAGAGTGATTCCAATATAGTTACCAACTGTTTGAAAGATTCAAATGCCTCTGATTTTGGATTTCAAAAACATCACCCAAGAGAATCTTGAGTAATCAGCAGTGACTTCATAACTGTACAAATCACCAGCGATGCTCTTTGTGCTAACAGGACCAAAAAGAGCCATGTGTAGAAGTTCGAGAGGCATGTCAATGGAATTAACTTTCTTTGCCTTGTGAGACTTCTTGGTCTGTTTACCTTTTTTACACGCTATACAAAAATCCGGAAGTTGAAAATTCTTGACATTTACTCCATTCACTAAATCATTTTGGATCAGATGATTCATCTTCCGTGGATTGATGTGTCCCATTCTCCTATGCCAGGAGATTGAGTCCTTCTCTGTTGCCTTTGACATGAAGCATTGAACTGTATGATCGGTGGTGGAGGCTTTTGATAGATCCAAGACATATAAGTCATTATATCTAGAAGCCGGCATTAAGATTTTGTCCTCCGGGATAATGTAATCCTTCTTCAATACGTAGCACTTCTTGTTGTCAAAAAAAACTTTGAATCCTTTGTCACAGATCTGCGAGACTGAAAGCAAGTTATTTAGTAGTTGTTGAACATAGTTGACCTTATCAAACTTGACTTTCTGGTTTCCCACTTCGCCTTGAGCAGTGATGTATCCTCCTTTATTTCCATCTAATGATACATGTCCCCCTTTAATTTGTTTGACATTGAAAAGGAGAGACAGGTTCCTGGTCATGTGCCTAGATGCCCTACTATCAACAATCCAGGTATTTGGGACCCACGCCTTAACTGGCTTGGGTGACCCGGAGGAATCACACATCATAAACTCAACCCACTGTCCATTTGAGGGTGAGGGCATATCATTCCTCTTATTGTTCTCATTATCAGACAATGAACTTAACTTTTCTTTCCATAAGCCAGTTTTGTGTAAGGCCTGTTTGTGATAAACAGGAGACTGGCTTACAGTTTGAACTTTAGGTTCATTAATTCTCTTTGGTGGAGTAATAGAACTCCTTTTAAAAGAAATTGGTTTAGTATCATAAACTTCAATTTTCTGTCTGGGATCTGATAATAAGGACAGTTAGAAGCGATATGTCCTCTCTTTCCACAACTGTAGCAAGATCTCCCTTCTACATGTTGAGGAAACTGCTTCTGTGGAGTTGAGTGTGAAACAGGTGTGACTTGAGTCTGATTGGGTTTGGACACTTCTCGTTTAGATGTTTTTGCTTCTTTAACAAAATTCATTGTTTGAACGTTTTTAACATCCTTAGCCTTTTGTTTATTTGGACTTTGACGTGAAGCACGTGGTTGGTTAACCGGTTTGGTCATTTTGGGTTCAAAAATAGACATGTTTAAACCTGACTTTACATTAACCTTTTCAAATTGTTCATCCAAATTTACAATATGCATCTTACCTTTAGATTTCAAAGTAGCCTCCTTCTGTTTAGTGACAGAATTCACCGGTTTACCCATGGAATCTGGATCACTAACCAGAGGAGTGGACACCACATGATCCTTAATTGAGTTGTTATTTATAGGTCTACATTTACTATTTAACATGATCTCATGTGGTGGTGGAACCACTTTGTAACCCAACCCCTCCCCATTATTTCGTTCTTTCACTAAGTGTTGAACTATATGAGAAGAACTGGTCCAACTGTGCAGTTTTTGTTTTAATAAGTTGACTTCGACTTCTAAAACTGCTTTTTCTTTCTTTGTTTCTTTGAAAGAGTTTAAATAAAACTTTATATCATTTGCTTGATTAAAAGCAACAACCTCGGTTTCCCATAGTTGTTTATATAAAAGTTCTATTTTCTCTCTATAACTTCACTCGTTGTAATTCATTTACTAAGCTATCATTGTGGTCTAATAACCTAACAAGCTTAAGATCAATGCTTTCTCTAAATTTGTTACATTCATTACAAGCATGTTTTTTTTAAAAAGTTGATCTTTTGTACTTACCTGTGAAGATTCAGATGAATCAGCCACCAATCTAGAATTAGACTCTTCGGATGCTGGAGATTCTGAACATGTTGTTCTGAGTTCTTCTTCAATCAGGTGATTTACTACATTCACAGCTTCTTCTGAATCTGACCAAACTTGCTCAGCTGCAATATCACCTTCACTGGCAGACCCATCATCCAATGCTTCAACACAAGCAATATTTGATTCTCTAAGAGAGACAAAACGGAAAGACCAGTCTTGTCCTTCATCATCTTGAGCAGTTAGTGCCTTAGACTCTTTACTTGAAGAACTAGTTCCAACCATGTCTTTGTCTTGATGGTTGAAGGTTGAGAACGGATTTGCGTTATCTGTTTTCTTGGCTTTACACATTCATGTTTGAAATGCCCCTTTTCACCACAATTGAAGCAGGAGACCTTGGTTTTGTCGAAACCAAAAGTCGTATCTCTCGTGGCTACTAGATTATGCCCCGTCTTCTTGACAAACTTTTTAGCTCGTCTAACTGCACTAGCTAGAGCCCACATGATATCCATTCTTTCTAGCTCGTTCTCGTCAACCTGCTCGTAGTCTTCATCTGCAAGATGACAATTACCAATCTTCCCTGCAACTAGACCATCATAAGAATGGACACCAGCTGCTAGAAGATCCATATGCTCCTTTGCAACTTCCACTGTGATATTACCGAGATTCTCGGTCTTCAACTTAATAGAATTGGCTTCAGGTACTATATACTGGGTACAAGACGACCCTAACGTTTCTGATCCTGAAGCAGTGGATTGGGAAGGAGCTGTTGAACTAGACACAAAGGCAGTTTGAAATGGTGCTCCTGAACGGGTTGGATTTGGAATTGAGTTATAAAGTGAAGGATTCTGGTCGTAGGATCCTTTTTGAGACTTGTATTTCATCCTCAGTTCTTCCTCTCTCAACTTCAATGTGAAGTCATTTATATCCAACTTTGACAGAATATTGTTCTGTCTCAGATTAGACACAAACGAGTCTCATTTCTTTGGAAAACCATCTGCAAAACTTGACCCCTTATCCTCCATAGACGTTGTAACCCCATGAGTGTGCAGTTCACTCATCAGATGGTAGAACCTGTCGATAACATCATCAAAGCTTTCTTTTCCCATCGATAAGAAGTTGTCAAACTCCTTCTTCAGAGCCTTTGCCTTTAAAGCTTTCAACGATGCATTCCCATCATACCTTTTCTCCAACGCTTCCCATAACTTCTTTGCCTGTTTGTTCTCAGAAAACAGATGGAATATATCTTTTTGTATCGACTGGGTCAACAGGGCATACACCTTATTTTCAGCATTGTACTTCACTTTCTGGCTGTCAGTCATACCTCGCAAAGTTAATTTAACACCATCAGCAGCAACTGGCATACTATAACCTGTCTCAATAGACTCCCAAAGGTTGGGATCAACTCCATTAAGATAGATCTCAAACCTCTGTTTCCATTGTGGGTAATCATCCAATGTTATAAGCTTCGGCGGTTTATCATGGTTTCCAACCTCATTCTCCAGAAGCAGAAGGTTCTGGATGCGTGAATCCTTCCTGGCAGTAAACGCTGAAAACTGATCTTTCATTTGTATGAACTTTGTACTTTGAGAACAGAACAACTTCAATCGTGCGAATGAACAATGTGTATGGGTCACTCGTGTGATTGGATTCAGTCGTGCGAATGAAGGATGCGACTAGGATTCAGTCGTACGTATGGAGTGTGCGATTGGAGACAAGTGAATCCGGTTGTTCAGTCGTACGAATGAGTGAGCGACTGAGTTCAATCGTACGAATGGGGTATGCGATTGAGTTCAGTCGTGCGATTGAGCTAATAGTGCGACTGAAGGCTGATGTTGTTGCAAAATCGAAGGTTTTTGACACTTTGACACAAAAACACGATTTTTCAAGAATTCTAATCTGCCGTATGCCGAAAAAGTAAACTTTGAGACTTGGAGATGTCAAAAACACTGTTTTACTCAAAAGGTGACTCTTTTGAATGAAAAAACTTGATTTTTACACCGAGACTAATCAAATCACACGCAAAATCAAGAGCCAAAGCTCTGATACCACTTGTCAGGACCGTGTACGTACGGAATACTAACTGATAATGCGTGAAACTAGATCAAATAGTGCGGAATCTTATTTCATTGGCGATCCAATCAGTGAGAACGCAATCTCCATCAATCTAACGATTAAAGAAACATTAAGAACGAGTAGAAAACGATCAGATGCGAAGTATGTGTCACACCCCGGGCCCAGGTTGGGTGGGACGTCACAGACTAGCAACAATATATGGCAGCGGAAACAAATCATTACAAGAGCACAAGGGAGATATTATCACATGGCATAAATGTTTTAAAAAGATACCAGGGCTAGAAACAGATTAAGCCCCCAAATAAGTTTTACAATCACCCATAAAAATAAATTGTACTTGTTCAACATAAACATGAAATTGTTCAAATGGTTCATTAAGAAAATATTCCAATGCCATGGTCGCGGAGATAGGTCTAGGTCTTCACAACAGCTAGGATTTCTTCATTCTTTACCTGAAACATGCTCAAAAGAAATTTGTGTCAACTAAAAAGTTGGTGAATTCAAGTGCTTAAAGTTTAAAAACAAAAGGACTTAACAAATCCTTCTTTGATTAAAAAGAAATAAACATTGTTTAAACATCGTGGGAAAAATCATAATCAACCCTGCACTCAGTCCCGGTTGGCCTCTTCTAAAGTTGTGTTTAACCGGATATTCCCAAAGGAAGAACTGAGCCCCAAACCAGTAACCCTACCTGCCCGGATGATTCACCATATTTTCTTAACAAAACCTGTTACATGCCACAAACGACCCCTTAGTATCTTAGTAGGGTAACCTTCCTGGAACGGAAGCCACTGTGTGTGGGGGATTCCCCAAATAGATCTATTCATATAAAACAAGCGGTTCACGAAAGAATTAATGATCATGATATAAGTATCAAAGGTAACCATAAATCCCACATACAATCATCAAGTAAAGCACGATTATAGTTCATAAATAACAGGGCATGTTTCATCCCAAAACAATAGTAAAATGGGAATCACTAGAACTCACTTTAGGTGTTTAAGCAAAATGAAACTTCGCGTGCCGGGAATGTCTCAAGTCTAGCACCCTAACATGAATATAGTAAGTGATAAGCTACTGCTCTAAACTTATTTTTGGTGCAACAAGTGTGTCAAAGGATTAGTTGTCGGGTTCGGCTTTGATTCGATTAGGGTTTGCGTAAAAAGTTTCCTTTTATGGAAAGTCAAGGTTTTTCATTTAATCAAGGATTTTAACACCATTTAGTTAAGAATATAGGGTAATTAATTTGTTCAAGTGATTATAAGTCTCGTAAGAGCTGGTTATGAAGTTTGGCAAAATTTTACAGTTTAGCCCCTCAAGTTTCAAAATTGACAGTTTCTACCCTCAAGTTTGATTTCTTGTATAAAATGACATTTATGACCAAAAATCAGGTTTTTAAAGTTATATTGACTTATTATTAAGTAAGTGTACACAAATTTTTAGATAATGGGTTCGGTTTAAAATCTATGTGTTTAACGTTCCCGGTTACGGTGAAACCGAAGAATTTTAACGGTTAAACAAAGGTCTCCATAAATCGGTGACTTAAACCAGTAGGAAACACCTTAAGACATTTTTTATAAGTTTCTATTCCTTTTAATCACAAAAATTTGCCTTTAAAGGTTGAAAGACCCATTTTTACGTTTAACCCGTTAAATCGCGTTTTTAACCGAATTTGATCATTTAAAAACTTGTTTGACCAACTTTTCTACTTATAAGTTATTTTCTCACTTAATCTTCTGGAATAACATGGTTTTTATAATTTTTAACCTTATACTCATTTTTCTTAGATTTTTCTCAAAAAACCGTCATTCGGTTGGTACCCGTTTTCACTTAAAAATCCATTTAAATTACCTTTTTACCACTAAACTTTCCCATTGACTCCAGAACCCTTTTATTAATCATTTTGAGCCTGGAATACTTTTTAAGATTGTTAACATCCATGCTTTATTATTTTACCATTGTTTTACCATGTTTCGGGTCCCAAAAGTGACTAAAAGGGGGGGTCTAATCATAACATGTCCTTTATTCCAGGGATTAAACATTATTAACACTCTTAATATTCATCAAAACCTACCGAAATTTCAGTCCCAAAACGTGGCCTAGTTGTTCTACACATCCATAGACTTCAAGTATGTAGAAAATGTCATAACCGACCATAACACATGTGTAAATCATCTTAATTTGAGCTTAAACATTAACAACACTTTATTTAGCTTTATAAACAGATTATTAAGGTGTCCCAAAGTCGTTCATGAGCAGGTTATGAGTCTTGGTTGAGAGAGTTTTTCAAACAAATGTTTAAAGGGTGTTGTTACATGTAGAAAGAAGGATTTTCAAGGTGTAATCCATGTAATAACCATGGGTTCGAGTTATGTAACCTTTTGTAACTTTTAAAACAGGTTCTTGGGAGTCCATTTAGCCATTAAAATTCAGGTTACAAGTTTGGTTTATAAGATTTGCAACATTCATAAGTTAAATGATGCAAAACACCCAAAAAGAGGGTTTTCATGGTGGAAATCGGTTTCCACCTCAAGAATGACTATCATATCATGTGATTTACCTTCAAGAACGTTGGGAACTCCTTGAGAACAAAGTGATGGTGAGAAGTTTCTGCTACAACAAGGAAAAGCAAGGTTTTTAGGTGAAAAATGAAGAAAACATGAGAAATGTCCAAAACCGACAACATGGAGCTTACACTTGATGTAACTCACGGTTTGGAAGGTGTTGATGGTCGTGTATGGCTAGAAACTCCTTGGACTTGGCTGTAGAACCTCAAACAAAGGCTGGAAAAGTTGGACAAAGTGCAGGTGTGTGTCCAAGACTCGCGAATGTGGCCACCTTCTTGCGGTTTGAGCTTGGCCGATGGTTGCTTGATGTTGTTGTTCACGATTTTGTGCTAGAGTAGAGAGGATTTTGAGAGAGTTTGTGGTGTGTGTGTGTGTGTGTGTATTCTCTGCTGAGAATTAGAAAATGAGATGAGGGAGATGGAGTGTATGAAGTGGTGCTTGCATGAAATGGGATTAGAGGGTGAGGGTGGTGGTGTTTAGTGGGGAAGAGAGGTGTGGATTGGGGGAGAGTGGGGCGGCCGAAATTGTCCTCTAGTGTGGCAATTCTCAATTAATTTTAATGTTAAATAATATTGTGTGGTATTAATTTGTAGTATTGGGTAGTATTTTAGGTGGTAAGGTTTAGTTAATTGTTAAGTGTTATGCATGCACATGCATGTCTCTTAGCCGAAAATTTACAAGTGTGTTTGTATGCACACATTTTAATTGTTTTCACTAATAAATTGGTTTCAATTAGGGTTTTTAAATTCTAGCTAGGGTAGCTAATTAACATTCCCGGGGCACTAAGTTCTAACTGGTGGAGACCCAATTTGACTAAATAGTCACAAAAATCACATAGAATCATAAAAATGGAACAAATAGCAATAGATGACACTAAAATCACCAATATGGTTAGATTGTTTTTATTAATGGCATTTATAAGACGGATAGTGATGCAAGTAGATTAGGGTTAGAATTACAACCTGGAGGTCGGTTGTTACATTCTCCCACCGTTTAGGAAATTTCGTCCCGAAATTTTATTTTCGATTGGAGTCTGAACGAGTGGGTTTGAAGAGGTGTGGATAATTCTTCCTCATTTCATCTTCACGCTTCCAAGTAAATTCAGGTCCTCGCTTGGAGTTCCATCTAACCTTAACCTTGGGTATGCGGCTCCGCCGGAGTTGCTTGACCAAGCGATCCGTGATCTCCACGGGTTCTTCCACAAAATTCAGTTTGTCGTTTATTCTTGCTTCTTTTAATGGCAGTTCTAGGGTTTTGTCTACCATGCTCTTCTTCAAGTTCGACACATGAAAGGTGTCGTGTATGTGGCTCAATCCCGGGGGTAGTTTCAACTTGTACGCCACTGGGCCAATTCTCGCCAGTATTTCGAATGGTCCAATGTACCTTGGGCTTAACTTTCCTCTTTTTCCGAACCTCACAGTTCCCTTCCATGGTGCTACCTTTAGCATTACCCTGTCGGCCACTTGGAACTCTAGAGGTTTCCTTCTCCTATCAGCGTACTTCTTCTGCCGATCTCTGGCTGCTTTCAGTCGCTCCTTTATCTTATAGATCTTGTCGGTGGTCTCCAACACGATGTCGGGTCCCATTACTTGGCTATCACCAATCTCATTCCAGCTCAATGGTGATCGGCATTTCCTTCTATATAGGGCCTCATACGGAGCGGCTTTAATACTCGCGTGGTAACTATTGTTATAGGCGAATTCCACCAAAGGAAGATGATTATCCCAATTTCCGCCAAAGTCCATCACGCAAGCTCTTAACATGTCTTCCATCGTTTGAATAGTTCTTTCGCTCTGTCCGTTGGTTTGAGGGTGGTAAGCCGTGCTTAGATCTAAACGGGTTCCTAAAGCTTGCTGGAACGATTTCCAGAAGCGAGAGGTGAAACGGCTATCACGATCGGAGATGATCGACAAAGGCACTCCATGCCTCGTTACAATCTCGTCGACATATAGTTGGGCCAATTTCATCATGTCGTAGTCTTCTCTAATTGGCAAGAAGTGAGCTGATTTCGTTAGCCTATCTACTATCACCCAAATAGCATCGTGGCCTTTAAACGTTATGGGTAACTTGGTAACAAAATCCATCGTGACATTATCCCATTTCCATTCTGGTATTTCAGGTTGTTGTAATGTTCCTGACGGTTTTTGGTTCTCAGCTTTTACCGTGGCACAGGTTAGACATTTCCCCACATAAACGGCGATTGATTTCTTGATTCCCGGCCACCAGAAAAATGCCTTTAAATCCTGATACATCTTATCACTTACAGGGTGAATCGAATACCTAGACTTGTGTGCTTCGTCGAGGATTACTTCTCGAATTCCTCCGTGCTTTGGCACCCAAGTCCTTCCTTCATATCTGTATGTGCCATCGTCCCCTATCTCAAATTGCTTTTCCATTCCAGTCAATCCTTCTTCCTTTAATCTTCCTTCCTTTAATTCCTCGCTTTGAGCTTCTTTCAGTTTTGCAATAAGGTTGGTATACACACTCATCCTTAAGGCTCGTACACGAAGAGGCTTTTCTCTTTCCTTTCGGCTCAACGCATCCGCCACAACATTGGCCTTACCGGGATGGTAGCGGATTTCGCACTCGTAATCGTTTAATAGCTCGACCCATCTTCTCTGACGCATGTTGAGCATCTTTTGGTCAAGGATATGTTGCAAACTTCTATGGTCAGTGTAGATGATGCACTTTGTGCCATAAAGGTAGTGCCTCCACATTTTGAGAGCAAACACCACGACACCCAACTCCAGATCGTGCGTCGTGTAGTTCTTCTCATGATCATTCAGCAGTCTAGATGCGTAAGCAATCACCTTGTTGCGTTGCATCAATACACATCCTAGCCCTTGACGCGAAGCGTCACAATAGACCACGAAGTCTTCTACTCCTTCTGGAAGAGCAAGGATAGGTGCACTGCATAACTTCTCCTTAAGCGTTTCAAACGCCTCGTTCTGCTGTCGCTCCCACACAAAGGTTGTGCTCTTCTTGGTTAGTGCGGTCAAAGGTTGCAATATGCGCTAGAAGTCTTTTATAAATCGTCGGTAGTAACCAGCCAGTCCTAAGAATTGCCTTATCTTCGTAGGAGTTTCCGGAATCATCCAATTCTTTATGGCCTCAATCTTGGAAGGGTCAACTTGAATCCCATTCTCATTCACCACATGTCCTAAGAATTGGATCCGGCGCATCCAGAATTCACATTTAGAGAACTTGGCATATAGTTGCTCATTCTTGAGTAATTCAAGAATTAGCCTGAGATGCTTCTCGTGCTCGTCTTTACTTCAGGAGTAGATCAGTATGTCGTCAATAAACAGGATCACAAACTTGTCGAGGTAAGGGCGGCAAACGCGGTTCATGAGGTCCATGAATGCTGCTGGAGCATTAGTCAGTCCAAAGGGCGTGCCCAAGTACTCATAGTGTCCATACCTAGTTCGGAAGGCCGTTTTGGGTATGTCCTCTTCTCTTATCTTCAGTTGGTGGTATCCTGACCTCAAATCTATTTTGGAGAAATAACTTGCTCCTTGTAGTTGATCAAATAGGTCATCTATTCTCGGAAGAGGGTAACGGTTCTTTATGGTCAGCTTGTTCAATTCTCTGTAATCAATACACATTCGCAGGGTTCCGTCCTTCTTTTTCACGAATAGTACTGGGGCACCCCATGGAGAGACACTCGGACGTATAAATCCCTTGTCCAGTAGTTCTTGAATTTGTACCATTAGCTCCTTCATCTCAGGTGGGGCGAGTCGATACGGTGCCTTGGCTACCGGTGCAGCACCAGGCAACAAGTCTATCTGAAATTCGACTTGCCGGTTCGGGGGGAGTCCTGGTAGGTCTTCCGGAAACACCTTTGGGTATTCAAAAACTACGGGAATATCTTCGATCTTCTTCTCCTTTTGGGTCTTCATCACATAAACTATAAAAGCTGGACATCCCTTCATTAAGCTCTTGGTAGCTTTTAAGTGGGATATCATAGGGTATAGGGTGTTACTCCTTTCACCCTCTACCACTAACACTTCTTCGTCGCTCAACGGTATCTTGAGTAGACGCTCATCACATATGATTTCGACTCAATGCTTCGCTAGCCAGTCCATACCCACAACCACATCAAATCCTCCTAAGTTAATGGGCATCAAGTTTATCCTAAACGTATTCCCCTTTAGATTCAGCGGGCAATCCCTAATGATTTCGTTAGTTTCTAAAATGTTACCGTCAGCTAATTCTACGGTAAACGTATCGGTCAAGGCACACGCGTCTAAGTCAATCAATGGCCTAAAAGTACTAGAGATAAAACTAGCAGTCGCTCCAGTATCGAACAGTACAGTAGCGGGATGATTGTTTACAAGGAACGTACCGTTGACCACGTCAGGTTCCCTACGAGCTCCTGCTGGGTCCATTACGAGAAAGCTCTTCCCTTAGGCTTGTTGTGCTTGGCATCCTTGTCTCTACCTAGCTTAGGACACTTGTCCTCATGTGCCCTAGATCTCCACATTCATAGCATTGTTTTCCTGGTGCGTAAGTACAGTCTTTGATTAGATGGCCTGTTCTCTTGCACCTAAAACAGGGCATCGGGTTACATTCCCCTTGATGATGTAACTTGCACTTGTTGCAAAATGGGCTTGTCCCCGAATACAATCTCCGGTTCTTGCTTCCCTGATCATCGCGCCTCGCACCTTCAGAACTCTTTCTACCTGACCCACTACTACTTCCAACCGCTCTTTTCACTTCAAACCACTTTCTTTTCTCACCAACAAACTTCCTCTTCTCATCAGCCCTTGCTTGTTCAGTCCATCCAGCCCTAATTAAGTCATCAGTCAAACTGCTAGTAAGGTCGACAGTAACTTGTAGGGTTAAAGGCTGGGATGAACGGACCATTCCCCTAACTCTTGGGTGTAGTCCCCAGATGAACCGTGCTACACCTTTGGCTTCAGGCGTCACCAGATGTCGAACAAGTCGGGATAGGGCTAAGAAACGATTGGTATATTCTGTGTAGTTGGGACCTTTCATCTCCAAGCTTAAAAATTTTGTCTCCATCTTCTCGAGTTGATTGATGGGGCAGTATTGATGGGTTTGTTTGAACACAAGACATAGTTTAACCACTTAAACTTTGTAAAACGCAGCGGAAGTTTAACATTATTACATTGTTTGTAAGCTGAAATATCATGTTCTATTTGATGTTTTAAAGTGTAAACAAACCCAAGAACAAAGGGGATCTTTTATGTGAATAAACAAGCAATGAACATAATGAAAGTGTACATAAAATCACAGCTACATAAAGCTGTGATTAACTACCTTTCTCCAGCTGAAATTTCGGCCAAAGAAGGGTGTTTAGATGCTAGAAATTCGGCCAAAGCTCCAAGGAAGGAGCCCTCAAGCTTGTATACCCCAAGCCTCCTTGAAAAGCACCTTCTTGTTAGGAAGATTCAACACCAAAACAACACAAAATAGCTCTCAAAACCTCCTAATGCTGCTGCTCCTGGCCGTAGCTTTTGTGAGAGAGAGAGAGAGATTATTTTTGATGTTCTTGCATGTATGGAGAGTAGTGAATGAAGAGTCCAAGACTAATTAAACTTATGTGTGTTTCAAGGCAACAATGGTCCAATAACAATTAAAGGGAGGGCGGCCAAATGTTTTAAAACACAAGGTTTCCCTCTTAAAACTTGAACACACACAATATTAAAACTATTCTTTTGTCACACATTAATAAGTCATCTACTAGACTTAATTAAAATGTGACATATGTCTTCTTTAATTAAACAATTTAATTAAAGTACACTCATATGTTATTAATGTTATTTAAACCATTTTAAATGACAAAAATAACAATAAACTCATTAACAAATTATCCTTATAATTTGTTCCATCTCATATGCAACTTATTTAGAAAACCCATTTTCTAAATTTGGTGTAAATATTTAATTGCATGATCATATCATCAATTAAATATTAATTGGTGTTTGCTAAGCTTGTCATTGGGTATAACCCGACTTGGATCATAACGTACTAACCACATCAATATTCTAAGTGTCTTGGGCACATAGAATCCTACAATCTCCCATTTGCCCAAGATTCATAGAAGATTGATGCAAGCAGTAAATACCGCCTAACAACGGTTTACTACCCTTAATACGCATGACTTATAGCCATTCAATAACATCATCCCTTTCAAGTACTCTACTTGAAATGATTTAGGTGAATCAATCATTTATTCTTTTGTTACAGATGTCATGTTAAATCCAAGGACAAAGAGTGATCATTCCTTGTTGATTTAACTTAATCAGGCCTTAGACATCTTGCTCTCAACGAATAAGAGGAACAAATTCCATCTTGACTACATACGTTTCTCACAAACACCTCGTGTCATACCTAAACATACCCTTATGTGCTGTCCACTATTTCAGGACAGTGAAGAATAAGCTCAAGGTATAATACTTGGTGAATATCAAAACCCAATATGTATCTCAGGTCGGAGGATACCAAATGATATTCGCCTTTACTCAAATTTACTTATGATCAATCAATAAGATTCCATGTAGTAAAATTTGAGATGCAGGTTAGTCAAATATTTGTATCCCATAAATATCTATGAACCTTGGTAGCAACCCATTGCTCTATATTCATCCTTATGAATATCAACTAATCCAAGTTCATAATAATCTTACCTTCACACTTGTTCCCACAAGTATGAACGACTACGGACATTTAGAGTAAACAATTTACTCATGGATTAAACATGCTAAATTGGAACATTAATGAAACATTATAACCAAATAATTTATTCAAATAATAAAGAGTTCCACATATCCAAATACAAAATCTACAGATCAAATCCAATCACTAGAATATCGAAGTCCCATGGCACAAGTATGACCTTCATGCTTTGCCTTTTCAAGGAGCTTCGTGAGAGGATCCGCAATGTTCTGATCCGTGTGAACTTTGCGAATACATATCTTTCCTTTTTCAACTTCATCTCGTATGTAGTTGAATCTTCGCTCAATGTGCCTAGTCTTTTGATGAGCACGAGGTTCCTTGATTTGAGCAATCGCACCCTCGTTATCACAAAAGATCTCCAGGGGGTCCTGAATGGAAGGGACAACCCCCAGATCGGCAATGGATTTCTTTAACCATGCAGCTTCTTGAGCTGCCAATGAGGCGGCGACGTATTCTGATTCTGTAGTTGATAGAGCCACCACATCCTGTTTGGAGCTCTTCCATGAGACCGCTTCTCCATTCAGAATGAAAATATATCCCGATTGTGACCGAGAATCATCACGATCGGTTTGGAAACTCGCATCCGTGTAACCTTTTACAACGAGTTCCTCATCACCAGATCCATAGATTAAGAACATATCTCTTGTCCTCCTTAGGTACTTAAGTATGTTCTTAACAGCCATCCAATGACTGTTTCCAGGATTTTGCTGGTAACGACTTGTCATGCTTAAGGCGCATGACACGTCCGGTCGAGTGCATATCAATGCATACATGATGGATCCAATAGCAGATGCGTATGAGACTTTCTTCATTTTATCTTGCTCATCCTTTGAGCTAGGACATTGAGGCGTACTCAATATCGTTCCTCTTTGAATAGGTACGGTACCTTTCTTAGAGTTCTCCATCTTGAACCTTTTCAAGATCTTATCAATGTATGCACTTTGATTCAAACCAATCAACCGCCTTGATCTATCCCTATAGATCTTTATTCCCAGAATATAGGCGGCTTCTCCAAGATCCTTAATGGAAAAACAACTTCCAAGCCAGGTTTTTACACCTTCCAAGGTTGGAATGTCATTTGCAAATAGTAGTATGTCATCAACATACAATACTAGGAAAGTTATTGTGCTCCCACTAGCCTTCTTATACACACAAGCCTCATCAACGTTTTTGATGAAGCCAAATTTCTTTACCTCCTCATCAAAACAATGATTCCAGCTTCTCGACGCTTGTTTCAATCCATAGATTGATTTCTTTAACTTGCATACTTTATTAGGATGTTTTGGATCGACAAAACCTTCATGCTGAACCATATAGACATCTTCCTCAAGATATCCATTTAGGAAAGCCGTTTTGACATCCATTTGCCAAATCTCATAATCATAATGAGCATCTATGGCAAACAATATCCTTATAGACTTTAGCATCGCAACAGGTGAGAAGGTTTCATCATAATCAACCCCTTGAGTTTGAGTGAAACCCTTTGCTACAAGTCTAGCTTTATAAGTATCCAAGTTTCCATGCATATCGGTTTTCTTCTTGAAAACCCACTTACTTCCAACTACCTTGGAATTAAGAGGTGGTACAACAAGTTCCCAAACTTGATTGTCATACATGGATTGCATCTCAACGTTCATGGCCTCAAGCCATTTGTCACAATCCAAATTGGACATTGCATCATGGTATGTGGTTGGTTCATCTGAATCTACCACATAGCATCCATCCATGAAAAATCCGTATCTTTCTGGTGGATTACTAGTTCTACCACTTCTA
Source organism: Flaveria ramosissima (assembly GCA_025215565.1). Classification (NCBI taxonomy): domain Eukaryota; kingdom Viridiplantae; phylum Streptophyta; class Magnoliopsida; order Asterales; family Asteraceae; genus Flaveria; species Flaveria ramosissima. The sequence goes on along the minus strand of CM046044.1, from coordinate 13,137,048 downwards.
CGAACGTTTTGTGTGTATTGATCAACCACTTGATCAACCTCAACATCCTCATGTTGAGTGCTAGTTTCAACCAAACGTGCATCGGGTTGTGGTTCTTGATCCTCCTCAAGATCCACTGTTCTACTGCTAGTTCCTTCCATAAGGAACTTTGCTTCTAAGAACTCACCCTTTCTGGCAACAAACACCTTTTGTTCCAGTGGATCATAGAAATAATATCCCATAGAATCTCTAGGATATCCAAGAAAGATACACTTGGTGGATCGGACTTCCAATTTGTTTGGGGTGGGAGTCTTAACATAAGCCTCACAACCCTAGAACCTTAAGTATGATAGGGATGGAACTCTTCCATGCCATATCTCAAAAGGTGTCCTTTCCACCTTTTTGGTTGGGGCCATATTTAAAATACGGGCCGCGGAGAGCAAAGCGAAACCCCAAAATGATAGAGGTAATGTGCTTCTAGCCATCATAGATCGGACCATATCCAATAAGGTTCGATTCCTCCTCTCAGACACAACATTGTGTTGTGGTGTTCCAGGTGGAGTGAGTTGTGAGACAATCCCACAACTCCTAAGATGATCTTGAAAAGCATCACTTAGGTATTCACCTCCTCTATCGGTACGGAGAACTTTAATTGACTTGTTGAGTTGATTTTCCACTTCATTCTTAAAGATTTTGAACATTTCAAAAGCTTCATCTTTGTGCCTTAATAAGTACACATACCCATAACGACTATAATCGTCGGTAAAGGTAATGAAGTATCTTTCACCATTCCTAGTCATTGGCTTAAAAGGACCACATACATCCGAATGTATGATTCCTAATAAATCTTTTGCCCTTTCGTTAGTTCCACTAAAGGGTGCCTTAGTCATTTTACCTTGTAAACAAGATTCACATACATCAAATGAATCACATTCATTCGTTTTTAAAAGACCATTTTTTTGAAGTGTTTATATACGTTTCTTGTTTATACGACCAAGACGACAATGCCAAAGATAGGTATCACTCAAATTCAACTTGAGTTTCTTGGTGCTAGTTTGGTACAATGAACTATTTAAAGTATTTTCATGAACCAATTCATAAATACCATTAATGGGTATAGCTTTAAAATAGAACATATCATTTAAAGAAACATGAATATCATTTTCAACAAAAAATAATACATAATCATAAAGTCTTAATTGGGATACAGAAATAATGTTCCTAGTCAAACTAGGAGCATACAAAACATTCTTCAAAATAACATCCAAGCCACTTGGAAGTTTTAGGATGTAGTCCCCACGAGCTTCAACTTGGACTTTGGTTCCATTGCCCATGAAGAGACTAACATCCCCTTGATTGAAGTCCCTACTTCTTGTGAACCCCTGCAAGAAATTGCAAATATGAGTTCCACATCCGGTATCCAATACCCATGTGTTAGAAGATGTAACATTAAGATCAATATGAATCATGTATATTGTACCTAAGGTCTGCCCGGCATCCCTCTTGGCTTTCAACTCTTGGAGATGGACAGGACAATTTCTTGCCCAATGTCCAATCTCCCCACACTTGAAGCATGGGTCATTGGTAGCAACCTTTTGCTTCTTATCTTGTGATTTGGGTGGCACCCTTGCCACCCCTTTCCCCTTTCCCCATACGGGTCCCTTACCCTTGGCAACCTTTGCCTTGGGTGCGGGATGAGGCCTTTTCTTGTTCCCACCTTCATTGATGGTGAGAACGGGTAAAACCCTTTTACCCATGGCCGCCTCGGCCGTTTTAAGCATTGAGTGAAGCTCACCAATGCTCTTGCCCCATGCATTCATGTTGTAATTCAACACAAATGTCTCGAACTTCTTGGTAAGGCCATTAAGGATCAAATCCGTGGCCAATTCCTTCGAGACGGGACAATTAAGCCTCTCGAGACGGTCAATATGACTTTTCATCTTAAGTACATAAGATGAAACAAATTGGTTGTCGTCCATACGACATGCATGGAGTGCTCGAACCGTTTCGAATCGCTCAACCCTTGCTTGCTGTTGGAACGTTTCCTTCAGCTGGGTTATCATGTCATAAGCTCCGTGATGTTCATACTCCTTTTGGAGATCCGGAGTCCTGCTCGCTAGCATGAGACAAGACACTTGGACGGAGTCCTCAGTGTACTTCAGCCAATCGTTGTAGGCCTCCTCATCATCCTCAGTAGGCCGATCGGGGATAGGGTCGTCTAAAACATATGATCTTCTCTCTTGCTTGAGAACGATTCTCAAGTTTCGATACCAATCAATGAAATTATTATGATTTAGACGTTTCTTTTGGAGGATCGTTCGTAATGATTGGGTGGACACGGATGAGTTATCATGAATGTCATTATTGGTGGCCATCTACAAAATTTAACAAAGATCTATTTAGTATTTTCGATATTGCTATTTTTAATAATTAATGCCTTTTAAGGCCATTTTTATATTAAAATCTAGAACCCAACATTACATTTAAATTGTGGTTAGGTGACCTTTATCCAACGATTTAAATTAATAAGGTGGTCAACGATTGACGGTTGCAACCATTTGCAACTTCTAGAGGTATGGGATCGACTTTAAACATCATATGTAAAGTCGGCATGTTAATCCCATCAACACCATTTGGAAACCATATTTAGGTGATCCATTTAACATGGTTTGCAAATCAAGTTATCCTACTTGCACACACGTGTGAGTTTTACCCACATAAGTGGTTAGGTGACCTTTATCCCACCAATGTGGTATCCCCACCTTAAATCACAAGTTCCCTCTAAATGGTTAGGTGACCTTTATCCATTAAGAGTTTCCAAATGACTCAAGTGTTGTGCAAAAGGACGGTGTTAAACTTGTTTGTCAAAAGTTTAGAGATTTCATAATTCTAGTTAGAAAACTCTATGTACTTGTATTTGCATGCTTTCAAATACAAGATACCCTATGGTTCTTTAAATAAAACCCATTTTATTATAAAATCATTAATCCTTTTAATAATCATTATTAACACTTAATGTTTAAGAACCATTTTATATTAGCTTGTTAAGATCATTTTTATTGAGATTGTTTATCATATCCAAATATCATACAATCATTCATAAAACCACAATCAAACAAGCATAATATAAACAACCATAATGTGCATAACCATAGCTACTATTGTGACCACACTTGTTTGCCATCACAAGTGTGGTCATTTGGTCTTTCTTAAGGGTTGAATATAACACAAAAATGAGATCAACATAGACTCCCACTTGAACTTGCATCCATATGCTTCAAGTCCTTCTTTTGTGTCTTCTTCTTGTGCTTCCTTCCCGAGCATCTTCTTTTACAAAATATATATCCTAATACATATTTTCTAGTAAAAGAAATTACTCCTAATCTATTATTACATCCCAATGAATAAATAGACAAAATACATTTTAAACAAAGCACAAATTAATATACAACCCCATTGAATGAATACAATCAAATAAATACATTCAATCCAAACCAAAACAACACAAGGTCTAAGCTAGGTTATGCACCAATATGAACATACATCATATCAACTAAAACATAACTATGAATCCCCTCAAAACCCACGAATTTTCAGCCAACATAAACTGAAAATTTCGGGTTTAGATGTTGTCCAAACAACACAACATATCAACATACATATCTTTCAAGGTTTAATCACAAGCATGTGTAATATAACCTTGAAAGCTTGGGGATTCAACATACAAGAACATTTCAGCCCTTAAAAGGGTTATAAAATCCCATAAAACAAGTTTTTAAAGGATACAAACAAGCATGCTATCCACATAACCGGCTCTAGATGCCATTGATGGGTTTGTTTGAACACAAGACATAGTTTAACCACTTAAACTTTGTAAAACGCAGCGGAAGTTTAACATTATTACATTGTTTGTAAGCTGAAAATATCATGTTCTATTTGATGTTTTAAAGTGTAAACAAACCCAAGAACAAAGGGGATCTTTTATGTGAATAAACAAGCTATGAACATAATGAAAGTGTACATAAAATCACAGCTACATAAAGCTGTGATTAACTACCTTTCTCCAGCTGAAATGTCGACCAAAGAAGGGTGTTTAGATGCTAGAAATTCGGCCAAAGCTCCAAGGAAGGAGCCCTCAAGCTTGTATACCCCAAGCCTCCTTGCAAAGCACCTTCTTGTTAGGAAGATTCAACACCAAAACAACACAAAATAGCTCTCAAAACCTCCTAATGCTGCTGCTCCTGGCGTAGCTTTTGTGAGAGAGAGAGAGAGAGATTATTTTTGATGTTCTTGCATGTATGGAGAGTAGTGAATGAAGAGTCCAAGACTAATTAAACTTATGTGTGTTTCAAGGCAACAATGGTCCAATAACAATTAAATGGGGGGCGGCCAAATGTTTTAAAACACAAGGTTTTCCTCTTAAAACTTGAACACACACAATATTAAAACTAGTCTTTTGTCACACATTAATAAGTCATCTACTAGACTTAATTAAAATGTGACATATGTCTTCTTTAATTAAACAATTTAATTAAAGTACACTCATATGTTATTAATGTTATTTAAACCCTTTTAAATGACAAAAATAACAATAAACTCATTAACAAATTATCCTTATAATTTGTTCCATCTCATATGCAACTTATTTAGAAAACTCATTTTCTAAATTTGGTGTAAATATTTAATTGCATGATCATATCATCAATTAAATATTAATTGGTGTTTGCTAAGCTTGTCATTGGGTATAACCCGACTTGGATCATAACATACTAACCACATCAATATTCTAAGTGTCTTGGGCAGATAGAATCCTACAAGTATTTGTTGGTCATTAGCTCTCGGAATTCAGTCCAGCCCATTCGATTAGCCACATTTCTTCCACGGCTTTGAGTAATTGACTTCCACCATTCAAGTGCTGATCCCTTAAGAGATTGTGATGCAAACCTCACCATATGATCCATCTTGCACTCGCTAATGTCCAAGACAGCTTCCATTTCGTCAATCCATCTGTAAGTCTCTATAGCGCCCCCGGTGCCATAGAAGTCCTTAGGCTTACATGCCATGAAGGTCTTATAGGAGCATCCATTCCTTAACGCCTTGGCTTCTTCGTTGTGGCCCTCGTCGTTCATCGCCCGATCATTACCAGTAGTGTTATCCCGGTCTGCATTTATCTGTGCAATAATAGTCGGAATGGCATTTGTTAGTTGCTGAGCTACGAGGTTAGCAATTCTTTCGTCACTCTCTTGATTAGCATTTTCCCCGTGGGGAGTCCCTGGTGGAGTAGGTTGGCTTCCAGTCTGCCTTGCTTCCTCACGGCGGCCCCTGGTGGCTCCTCGCCGTCCAAATCGTGTTCCTCTGCGAGTCGGCATTCTGATAGTATCACAAATAGATTCATTTAGCATCTCAAAATTTGTTTCGAATAGCCTATGCATCATTACCATATTACACCATGCCTCGGAAAGAGGGATCATGGCATGCACATATGTATTTACAACCCACTAAGGAAATCTTACAAAGTCCAAATCAAAACATGAAATAACAGTTAGACAACCAATTAGGAGAAGGCACAGACCAATTTCAAGGCGCAACACAACATATAGCAATTTAATACAGACAGTTCAATAAATCTAGCATCCCAACAAACAGTTTATAATAGTATCATCCAGCAAAGTAGAATCAGAGTCAAGCTCTTACAATTTGGAAGGTGCCATCACCCCCATGATAATAAAAATAATAGTATCGAATAATAGTTCAAATAGTTTCCTTCTACTGTCTAGAGACAGATAATCCTACTGAGTACTCCTACTCTCACATCCACTTTTTCTTCAGCCATCCAAACCATCCTGTACTCTTCTTCCTCTGCTACTGCTCCAAACGCTGCACTCCTTGCGTAGCCATCATAGCCTGGAATTGAGCAGACTGGGAGGTTCGAGTGGCGTGCTGAACAGTCAACTCATGACGACGAACGGTCCTCAAGATCTCCTCCAATGTCGCATCAGAGGGTCCTACATCACTTGCCCGGCGACTCGACTGGGAGTACCTATCACCAGCCAGTACGCTAGGGCCGTCATACATACTATGTCTCGGCGGCATCAGGTGCTCGTCACGTGCAGTGGAGGTACCGAAGTCGGAATCCTAACAGGCGGGGGAGGAGGAGGAGGCATCCTAAAGGATACGGAGGATCCTGGCCTAACACTTTTGCGAGGTCGGGTGACAGTACACGCACCCTTATTCCCAATAGGTGGGATGGGTGAGAGGGTCGGAGCAGCTACTTGAGGAGAGTGGGAACGCGTTCGGCTTCGGGAAGGTGATGTGGAGGAAGAGTCCTCGGAAGCTTCAGTGTCTTCTGGCGTGACGGATATCCACCCTGGATGTCCGCATCTCCGGAGGTACGCTTCATACTCCGTCTGAGGCTTCGCTCTTCTCAGGGTTCCGGTAGGAGTGGTCTCAGTGTCGGGGTGAGCAGGCACCTTACCTTTATCAGCCATAGACGTTGTCCTGTAAGAAATACATCATGAGTAATTTGGTTTCTCATAGCTCATGATTATAATAATAGTACTAGTAATAGTAGTGATGGCAATAGTATCTGTTATTCCAACATATAGCTGTCCGTGTTGCCCAAATCAATAGTCTCTTCAAATAGTATCGGATAACATAACTCATCATAAAAATCATTTAAATCCCCTTTTTGAAATTAGTTTCAAAATCATCAATATAAATCAGAAAAAGTCCAACCATAACCTAAAGGTCCGTGATGGAAATTACGCGTCCGGTAAATTCATGATTACGTTGATCAAGTGTAATCATCAATTTACCCAACCCGATCATCCCAACACTTCCCACAAGGATAGTCCTAGGGTATCAGGGTTGTAGCCTAGGGTCTACTATGGTATTCCCAACTTCTCTACAACCTTTGGCTCTGATACCAATCTGTCACACCCCGGGCCCAGGTAGGGTGGGACGTCACAGACTAGCAACAATATATGGCAGCGGAAACAAACCATTACAAAAGCACAAGGGAGAGATTATCACATGGCATAAATGTTTTAAAAAGATACCAGGGCTAGAAAAAGATTAAGCCCCCAAATAAGTTTTACAATCACCCATAAAAATAAATTGTACTTGTTCAACATAAACATGAAATTGTTTAAATGGTTCATTAAGAAAATATGCCAATGCCATGGTCATGGGGATAGGTCTAGGTCTTCACAACAGCTAGGATTTCTTCATTCTTTACCTGAAACATGCTCAAAAGAAATTTGTGTCAACTAAAAAGTTGGTGAATTCAAGTGCTTAAAGTTTAAAAACAAAAGGACTTAACAAATCCTTCTTTGATTAAAAAGAAAATAATCATTGTTTAAACATCGTGGGAAAAATCATAATCAACCCTGCACTCAGTCCCGGTTGGCCTCTTCTAAAGTTGTGTTTAACCGGATATTCCCAAAGGAAGAACTGAGCCCCAAACCAGTGAACCCTACCTGCCTGGATGGTTCACCATGGTTTCTTAACAAAACCTGTTACATGCCACAAACGACCCCTTAAGATCTTAGTAGGGTAACCTTCCTGGAACGGAAGCCATTGTGTGTGGGGGATTCCCCAAATAGATCTATTCATATGAAACAAGCGGTTCACGAAAGAATTAATGATCATGATATAAGTATCAGCAGGTAACCATAAATCTCACATACAATCATCAAGTAAAGCACGATTATAGTTCATAAATAACAGAGCATGTTTCATCCTAAAACAATAGTAAAAAGGGGATCACTATAACTCACCTTAGGTGTTTAAGCAAAATGAAACTTCGTGTGCCGGGAATGTCTCAAGTCTAGCACCCTAACATGAATATAGTAAGTGATAAGCTACTGCTCTAAACTTGTTTATGGTGCAACAAGTGTGTCAAAGGATTAGTTGTCGGGTTCGGCTTTGATTTGATTAGGGTTTGCGTAAAAAGTTTCCTTTTATGGAAAGTCAAGGTTTTTCATTTAATCAAGGATTTTAACACCATTTAGTTAAGAAAATAGGGTAATTAATTTGTTCAAGTGATTATAAGTCTCGTAAGAGCTGGTTATGAAGTTTGGCAAAATTTTACAGTTTAGCCCCTCAAGTTTCAAAATTGACAGTTTCTACCCTCAAGTTTGATTTCTTGTATAAAATGACATTTATGACCAAAAATCAGGTTTTTAAAGTTAGATTGACTTATTATTAAGTAAGTGTAGACAAATTTTTAGATAATGGGTTCGGTTTAAAACCTATGTGTTTAACGTTCCCGGTTACGGTGAAACCGAAGAATTTTAACGGTTAAACAAAGGTCTCCATAAATCGGTGACTTAAACCAGTAGGTAAAACCTTAAGACATTTTTTATAAGTTTCTATTCCTTTTAATCACAAAAATTTGCCTTTAAAGGTTGAAAGACCCGTTTTTACGTTTAACCCGTTAAATCGCGTTTTTAACCGAATTTGACCATTTAAAAACTCGTTTGACCAACTTTTCTACTTATAAGTTATTTTCTCACTTAATCTTCTGTAGTAACATGGTTTTTATAATTTTTAACCTTATACTCATTTTTCTTAGATTTTTCTCAAAAAAACGTCATTCGTTTGGTACCCGTTTTCACTTAAAAATCCGTTTAAATTACCTTTTTACCACTAAACTTTCCCATTGACTCCAGAACCCTTTTATTAATCATTTTGAGCCTGGAATAATTTTTAAGATGGTTAACATCCATGCTTTATTATTTTACCATTGTTTTACCATGTTTCGGGTCCCAAAAGTGACTAAAAGGGGGGTCTAATCACAACATGTCCTTTATTCCAGGGATTAAACATTATTAACACTCTTAATATTCATCAAATCCTACTGAAATTTCAGTCCCAAAACGTGGTCTAGTTGTTCTACACATCCATAGACTTAAAATATGTAGAAAATGTCATAACCGACCATAACACATGTGTAAATCATCTTAACTTGAGCTTAAACATTACCAACACTTTATTTAGCTTTATAAACAGATTATTAAGGTGTCCCAAAGTCATTCATGAGCAGGTTATGAGTCTTGGTTGAGAGGGTTTTTCAAACAAATGTTTAAAGGGTGTTGTTACATGTAGAAAGAAGGATTTTAATGGTGTAATCCATGTAATAACCATGGGTTCGAGTTATGTAACCTTTTGTAACTTTTAAAACAGGTTCTTGGGAGTTCATTAAGCCATTAACATGCAGGTTACAAGTTTGGTTTACAAGATTTGCAACATTCATAAGTTAAATGATGCAAAACACCCAAAAAGAGGGTTTTCATGGTGGAAATCGCTTTCCACCTCAAGAATGACTATCATATCATGTGATTTACCTTCAAGAACGTTGGGAACTCCTTAAGAACAAAGTGATGGTGAGAAGTTTCTGCTACAACAAGGAAAAGCAAGGTTTTTAGGTGAAAAATGAAGAAAACATGAGAAATGTCCAAAACCGACAACATGGAGCTTACACTTGATGTAACTCACGGTTTGGAAGGTGTTGATGGTCGTGGATGGCTAGAAACTCCTTGGACTTGGCTGTAGAACCTCGAACAAAGGCTGGAAAAGTCGGACAAAGTGCAGGTGTGTGTCCAAGACTCGCGAATGTGGCCACCTTCTTGCGGTTTGAGCTTGGCCGATGGTTGCTTGATGTTGTTGTTCACGATTTTGTGCTAGAGTAGAGAGGGATTTTGAGAGAGTTTGTGGTGTGTGTGTGTATTCTCTGCTGAGAATTCAAAAATGAGAGGAGGGAGATGGAGTGTATGAAGTTGTGCTTGCATGAAATGGGATTAGAGGGTGAGGGTGGTGGTGTTTAGTGGGGAAGAGAGGTGTGGATTGGGGGAGAGTGGGGCGGCCGAAATTGTCCTCTAGTGTGGCAATTCTCAATTAATTTTAATGTTAAATAATATTGTGTGGTATTAATTTGTAGTATTGGGTAGTAGTTTAGGTGGTAAGGTTTAGTTAATTGTTAAGTGTTATGCATGCACATGCATGTCTCTTAGCCGAAAATTTACAAGTGTGTTTGTATGCACACATTTTAATTGTTTTCACTAATAAATTGGTTTCAATTAGGTTTTTTAAATTCTAGCTAGGGTAGCTAATTAACATTCCCGGGGCACTAAGTTCTAATTGGTGGAGACACAATTTGACTAAATAGTCACAAAAATCACATAGAATCATAAAAATGGAACAAATAGCAATAGATGACACTAAAATCACCAATAGGGTTAGATTGTTTCTATTAATGGCATTTATAAGACGGATAGTGATGCAAGTAGATTAGGGTTAGAATTACAACCTGGAGGTCGGTTGTTACAGTATGAACTTGGAATAGGCTTTCTAGATGACTAGGTTATGAGTATGTGTCTCAAGTTACGTTCTTCAACGAATTAAGTGGTATTTATAGGTTGCAGTCTTCATTCGTGCGACTGAACCATTAGCATGGTTCAGTCGTGCGACTGATTCATACTCACGACTGAAGGTTCAGTCGTGCGACTGAGTCAATCTCATGTCTCATTCGTACGACTGATCCAATCGTCTGGTTCAGTCGTGCGACTGGTTCATTAGCATGATGTATTCATGCGTATGGTCCATAAGCATGGTCCATTCGCATGAAGACTCATACGACTAAGTTTGAACACATTTCTCAATCATTATTGACTAAGAACTATGCACAACAACCTCAAACCTATATAGTAAGTTCATTATACTTTAACACACAATAATACTATGAAATATTAAACATTATAAGCATCAACCACATATTATATTTCATTCAACTCATTCATTACATATGCGTAAGACATGACAGACTTTTACATTAATCACATAAACTAGGGACATATGTATCAACAAATAGGTTTGCAAAAATAAAATTTAGGGGGAGAGTATAATCATATTAAAAATGCAAGGAGAATTGGGAACTTGATTCGAGATGACTGAGAAATGATTGTATATCATCTTGAAATGCTTGTCCTTGCATGACTTGTGTTTTAAAATTTACAAATAAAATAAAAACAAACAGATTCTTTAATGATATGCTTGGTAGACTCAGCCTGAAGAATAAAGTAGACAATAACATTATGATTTAAATTAAAATCTATGCTTAAGGATGTCTGAATTTATGCAATCATTTTAGCCTGCATGATACAAATTGATCTTTCACCCTTCATGATACAAATCATATAAGCTTTAGGATCGGGTTTTCCACTTAAACACTTGTATTTCTCTCAAACTCACTTATGGAAACACTCAAATCAGATGAAGTAATGTCTTTTATAAGAGTTGATAATAATATAATAAGTAGCAAAGGAACACGCAGAAATAAATTTTCAAGGCACTTGTATATATTACTTCTAAACTCAAGATATTACAAGACTCTTACAAGCATAAAACAAGAGTTACAATGAGAAACTATATATACTAGATCCTACAGCCGGATATACTTTGATACCAGCTGGAAACCTAAGACTAAAGCATATACTACAATGCTAAAGTTAAGGTATCTTAGATAAAGTATTATCTAAGATATGGTAGTCATGACATGTCCATGACTTACCTTTTGTCACCAACTAAGGATGGCAACTGTAGTAACATAATAAGGTAAACAGTGGATTAAAGTATGGTCAACTACATGGCTTTTGAGAAACGCCATGCAGTATCTCAGAGATTTGCAGCGGAGTGTCAGAGAGACCATACTTATGTCCACCGGATAATAGGAGTGTCTTCCGCAGGTAAGTTGGCTTCGGAAGAACAAGTTCTTCCGAAGCCACTTATACTTCGGAAGAGGCTTCTATACTTCCGAGGCTTTGAGGACTTCTGTACTTCGGAAGTTGACTTTAGATCTTTCTTTCCGAGTCTTGATCTTCGGAAGTAGGTTCTTTGTCTTCGAAAGTTGGAGTTTTCCTTCGGAAGTAAGCTTTATACTTTGTCTTCAGAAGAGCTCCTTCTTCCTTCGAAAGTTCCATACTTAGCTTTGAAAGTCCTTTGTTTGTTGTACCAAAATCTTCTAAGTGACTTGGTTTTGGTTGCACCAGCCTTTCTAGATCCAACAAACTCCCCCTAGGCTGATGCTACCAAAACCTCACTTATTTATGCTTCTCAAAGCCTTCAGCACCAGGGACAAAAGGTATTTGTCTGTGTCTTTGTTCTTTCCTGAAGTGATGCTGAGAAGCTTGTACAAGTCATTGGTGGATAGGAGATCCAGTCTATCACTCTGAATGACATGTACCCTCTGTTTTGTCCCCCTGAAGAGAGTTAGTTGACGGGATTTATAGTCATACTCCCATCTAACTCTGGATTCAAGTTCAGGACCTTTAACCATTTGTAGAAAGGCTTTGACTTTGGTTGCTGATCCTTTCCTTTCCTCCTCCTCTCTCAGTTTCAACTCTTCTTCAACCTTGCTTCTAGCAGTTAGCTCGGCCATATGAAGGCTGCCTAGATGATTTCTGATATGGGCAGCTACATCAGAGTTTGAAGGGCTGGAGAATGGTTTCTCTGCTAACTCAGCAATGTCAAACCTGCTCAAGTGTAGCAGAGATGAGGCACTTAGCCTGTTGAGCTCTCCATTCTCTCTTTCAACAACAAAGTTGTGAGAAGAGTCTTCGAACCTCCAGTAGATGATCTTCTTTCTAGGTGCAAGAGGTTGTCTTGGCACCCAGTCTCCTTTCTTAGTATCTAGTACAGTCACCAGCCTTCTCCTTAGCTTCTTTTCTTCCTCATTCAAAGTATCTGAATTGAGGCCAAGGAGATTTGCAGCTTGGTCCAAAGTTCCTCTGGGCAGATCAAGAAATTGATCTCTAGCGAGGGAACTTGAGGATCCGTCAACATAGGTCAAATTGACTGAATCCTCCTCACAGGAGATATCGCTCAGTGTTGTGCAGTTTATGAGCTTTGTCTTGACTGCCTTGAATTCTTCCAAGGAGAGATGTTTAGAAGGCTGAGGGGATGGTTTGATAGGTTAATGGGTAGGTTGAGGTGTTTGGGTTCTGGCTAGAGTTTTGGGTTGGAGGATGGGTAGTTTAGGTGGTTGAGGTGAAGAGGTTGGTAGGGGTGATGATGTAGGTTCAGGGGTGTATGGTTCAGAGGTTGGTTCGGTTTTGATTGGGAATGAAAAGGGTATAGGTTCAGGTTGAGGTTGGGTTTGGAGTTTGGGTTGAGTGATTGCTTTGAAGGTCATCCCCTGTCCCCTTCTATACATCTCCTTCATCTTCCCCGCACGAATGTCAGCCTTAATGTCACTGACATGTCGCTGGAGAGTCTTTTCTGACATAGGACCCACCTGCCTGCCAGAGAAGCCATGAGCCTTGAGATAGCTCTTCATCCAGGCCTTCTCACCTATCTTCTTGGCAGCAGTCAGTCCTGCTTCCTCTTCCTTCTTCTTCTTCTGTAATAGCTTTTCCCTTGTAGCTCTCTTTCTCTCTTTCTCCATTTGATCTTGCTCTTTGTTGAAGAGCCATAAGATCGTATCATTGTTATGTGGAGACAATTCTTCTTGAGAGAAACCTCTGGAGGTTAGGAAGGTTATCCTTTCCTTCCTGAGCTGCAGATCAGCTTCTCTTTCTTTCCTCTCCCTTTCTTCTTCTAAGGCCAACCTTGCAGCTTCTTCTTTTTGTTGTTTTAGCAGCAAGGTTGCCTTTTCCAGCTCTATTAACTCCTCTAATGGTAGCAGGTGTACATCTTCAGTTGCAGCTCCTAGACCAACAAGTCTATCGATAATCTCTACTCTTTTTCGGTTGTTAACTGCCTCCTGGTTGGCTGCAGCTGCTTTGGTACTTGCAGCTAGCAGTTTTCCAGTTGGAAGCCTACCATTTCTTTTGAGCTTCTCCAACCTTTCTTCCTCCTGAAGCTCTTCCGAAGTCATCTTCCTCTTTCCTTTGATGTCTTCGGAAGTACTAGACTTTGGGGGTTCTTGAATGGAATATTCAGGTTGAGAAGTAGAGATGGGAGCTGGAGTTAATGCTGATGTCAGAGCTAAAGGTTGGGTGAGAAAATCCTTCCTGTTAACCTCAGATGCAAGTTCTAGAATTGCATCTGTAACTATTAGATCATCGGATAATGAGAATAGTCCTTCCGCAGCAGCAATCTCAGCTTCGGAAGTTTGAGATTGTTCTTCCGAGGCTTTGAATTGTGCTTTGGAAGTCAGTGAAAATACACTACCTGTCCCAACTGTTTCAGTTGCTGGGCCATCAGTCCTTGTTTCCCCTATGATGTTTTCAGCTGGATGAGTGTTATGAATCCTGAGTCTAGGAATCACCTCCAGTTGCAAAGATAAATCCAAATTGGACATATTTTGCTCAGGAGCTTGAATACTTGGTCCAGCTGTTGTTTCAAACTCATTCAATGAGGACTAATTGAATGAAAGAGAAACAACATCATTAGTTTGTTGTGTAGCATCATTAACAGTTTCCTGTTCCTTCAAGATGGTGCTTTCGTCAGCCCGGTGTTGTGCAGGGTCACCTGAAGAGATTTGAAAGTCAGCAGGTGAATCCCTTGTTGGAGTACCACTATCTCTTGAGATGGTTATACTGTCAGATCTTTCAATAGTGGGAACTTGATTTGTTGCAACTCTTGGAGAACTTGGAATAGTTCTGGGAAGCTCAAACTGTTGATCTTTATCAGAGTCACTTTGAGCACCTGTTCCAGCTGAAACATTCTCACAAGATGGTTTAGAATAGTTTGGAAACAATTCTAAATCAAAGATATGATCAGGGCCATTCCCCCTAACACAAGGAGTGTGCTCATTAACTACAATGTTGGAAGATTCCTCAAATTGTTGATTTTTAATATTATAAACCCTATAAGCTTTAGAGTAAGAGGAATATCCAACAAAGATAGCATCATCCGACTTTTCAGCAAATTTTGCCAAATTGCCTTTTGTGTTAAGTATGGTACACCTGCTGCCAAAGGACCTTAGAAAGCCAATGAACGGTGGCCTCTTGTTCCGTAACTCATAAAGGGTTTTTCCATGTGGCTTTACTACAAGAAATCTGTTTTGCACATAGCATGCAGTGCTGACTGCCTCTGCCCAGAATGTTAGAGGCAGCTTTGAATCAGCTAACATAGTCCGAGCAGCCTCAATAAGTGTCCTATTTCTCCTCTCAGCAACACCATTTTGTTGAGGAGTTCTGGGAGCACTATATTGTCTGGCAATCCCTTTTGAGTTACAAAATGAGTCAAGAACTAGGTTCTTAAACTCAGTCCCTTGATCACTTCTAATTATTTTAACCTTGTGATCAACTTGATTTTCTATTTTAAGAATAAAAGATTTCAAAGTTTCAGCAGTTTCATCTTTGGTTCTTAAAAAGAATACCCATGTAAATCTAGTAAAATCATCAACAATCACCAGGCAATATGATTTCCTACCAATGCTCATTATACTTGTGGGACCAAATAGATCCATGTTCAATAAGTGTAATGGAGTGGTGATGGAGTTAACAACTTTGGATTTATGAGATGCCCTGTGTTGTTTCCCTTTCAGGCAAGCAACACAATTATCTTTGCAGAAAAATTCCTTTTTAGGAAAACCATGTACCAAGTTATTTTTAGCCAATTTATTAATTATCTTAAAATTTACATGACACATTCGTTTATGCCATAGTGTTGACTCATCACCATCAGCTTTGGAAAGAAAGCATGATACTTCTCCCATTGGGGAAGCATTGTTCATATCCAGCTTGTACATATCCCCTTTCCTGGGAGATCTAAGAAGCACCAATTCCTGAGGAATTGTCATCCCTGGTTTGAGGATAATGCACTCATGTTCTGTGAAGAGCATTTGATGCTTTTGATCACAAAATTGAGAAACACTTGACAGGTTATGTTCAAGCTGTTTTACAAAATTAACTTTGTCAACCTTTAACTTTCCATTGGATATACTTCCTCTGCCAGAAATATATCCTCCGGCCTCACCTCCAAACTGGACAGGACCTCCATTATAATGTTGAAATTGTTGAAGGAGAGATCTGTTCCCTGTCATGTGCCTGGAGCATCCACTATCTACAATCCAAATGTTGTTATTCTTGTCATATGGATGTCCCTGCACATAAGGTGAGATAATTAGTTTTGATTGGAAACCCAAGCCTTATTGGTCTTGGGTTCTTCCAATGATAATGACATAATTGAACCAAAATTTATGCATGGGGGTTTAATGGATGTCTTTGAAGAAGAGGATGAGCTTGTTGAAGCTTTTGTAGCTTGGCATTCTTCCGAAGCTTCTTTCTTTTCGGAAGAAACCTTCACCACCTTTTCTTCCGAAGCAGTCTTCTTCTGGGATGGTTTCAAGGGGACTCTTTTGCTTTTCTGAGTCTTTACAGCTTTAGCTTCTGGAGCCTTTTTCCTTTCGGAAGAAGAATCTTCTTCCGAAAGAAACCTTGCTTCGGAAACAAGCTTTCCCTTTTTCATTACTTGAACCATTTTATATGGTCCAAATGAGAAACCTTTCCTGACTCCTTATTTTTTAACATTATTTGCATAATGTGTGCTAGCAGGATTGTAGTAACAATCTTTGGCGATGTGGTTTTGCAGACCACACATTATGCATGCAGTGTTAATCTTTTGGGAATGTGAGGATTGCTGTTTCTTGTTCTTTTTCTCTTCATCAGCAACCTTTCCCTTTAATTTCTGATCCTTTGGTAGGATAGGAGTATTGGTACTGCACTCCTTTCCTGAATCAGAATTTTCAACCACCTAGAATCCAGCTGAGATGAATACACCCTTTTGCTTTGGGTCTATCTTTAGTTTGGACTCAGCCACTTTCTTGGCAGTTTTTCTGGCTGCCTTAGCTCTGCTTCTTCTGGCTTTGGTGGTCAGGGTTTGATTATCATTGGCAGGGGAGGGCATAATTACCTGGTTCTTCCCTGTGATGGTCTCCATAGTTGCATCATTCTTTGACTCATGAGAAGGTGGGTCAGCAGATGGAACCTCTTGCTCTTCAGTACCACACCTTGGTTGTCTTATAGACTCATAAGAGTGTGGTGGAGCAATTTCATTGGTTCCCAACCCACTTTTGTTTTGGTAACAAAGTTTTGAGTGAGAGGATGATGCAAGAATGGCTTGGAAGTTTTACTTGGAAATAGCATACTTCCTGGCTTGAGCCTCTATAGTGACAAGCTGGGCTTGAGCCTCAGTCAATTTGGATATTAAATCCTTTATCTGAGTCTTATAGTTTGTATGTTCATGTTTTAATAGGGACACAGTTTTCTCTAACTCCTCAATTTTTCTTTGTTAGTCAGATTCAGCGCTTTTAAATTCAGATTGTAAAACATTTAAAGGCTCAATATCAGATATAATTTCCATATTGTAGTCCTGATACAGTTTAACCTTAGCAATACAGGCAGGAGTACAGAGATGTTCATATACCTTGTTTTCATCTGTTCCGGCCATGAGTGCTTGAGCAGGAGTCACATCCTGTACCATGAAGCTCCAGTCAACTTCTTGAGCCATTGCAGCTGTTTCTGTTGACTTTCCGGTGGGCTTTGGTGTAAAGGGATGTGTGGAGGCCTGTGAGGTTCTCAGGTTGGACTTGGGAGCCTTGCATTCCCTTGCAAAATGACTAAGTTGGTTACAGTTGTAGCATTTGGCCTTGGTTTTGTCAAACCCAAATTTGCTGTTGATTGGGTTCTGAGGAAATTACCTTCCAGTTCTCTTAAAGAACTTCTTTGCTCTGTAGGTTAGAAGAGCCATTTGTTGTACTATGTCCACATATTCCACGTCATCCGGGCTAAAAACACTCTAGATCATCAAAACAGTACAGATAATCATTTGAGTGTCCACTTCCTGAGACAAAAGCACAACTGTCCTGAAAGGAGCTTTGCTGAGCTTGTTGAGACCTTGGAGTCTCAAGAAATGTGATGTATGGCCCAGAAGAACAAGATGGCTGCTGGGTGTAAGTCAGGTATTGTTGAGACTGGGAGATTCCTGAGCCTTCAGCAACCATCAAGGCGTTGCTAGCAAGAAGACTCAAGGGTCTGCTTGTCTGATGACCCCTCTTACTTTCCATTTCCAAACGGTATCCATCAAGGATCCCATAGAGTTCGGTCATGGTGAGTGTATTCAGATTCTCTGTTCTCTAGATAGAGACACAGTAGAATGTCCACTCATTGGGTAGTGCACTCATGAACTTTCTTGTAAGGTCTCTGAGTTCATGATCAATTCCCACAGATTAAAGGGAAGAAATGAGATCCATGTACCTGAAATATTGCTGGCTAAGAGTCTCTTCAGCAACATAGGTGAAGTTCTCAAACTGCTGCTTCAGTGAGTCCTTCTTGGAGTCATTTGAGCTTGAGTACATTTGAGCAAGCGCATCAAAGATTTCTTTGGCAGACTTACAATGCTCAAACCCCACCATGATAGAGTTTGGAATTGCAGTCATAAGAACAGTCATAGCATTGCTGTCTATGTCAAGCTTCTTCCTATCTTCATCAGAATAATTTTCAACGGCTTTCTCAATCATGGTAACGTTTCCACCAGCTACTTTTGGCTTATACGGGCCATTGACAATGGATTGCCACATCTTGCTGTCTTGATACCTGATGAAGCCTTCCATTCTTCTGCTCCAAAACCTGAAGTTTTCAGGGGTGATGATGGGTGCTTTGGTCATCGTCCCCATCTCTACTTCAGATTTGTTGAGGGCCGTTTTGAGTGAGGTATAAGGAGGAGTGAAAAACAGGTTGATTAGGATAGTAAGATCTCACAATCAAAAGCCTAAAAAGCTCTGATACCAATTGCAGAATCGGGTTTGTCACTTAAACACTTGTATTTCTCTCAAACTCACTTATGGAAACACTCAAATCAGATGAACTAATGTCTTTTACAAGAGTTGATAGTAATATAATAAGTAGCAAAGGAACACGCAGAAATAAATTTTCAAGGCACTTGTATATATTACTTCTTAACTCAAGATATTACAAGACTCTTACAAGTATAAAACAAGAGTTACAATGAGAAACTATATATACTAGATCCTACAGCCGGATATACTTTGATACCAGCTGGAAACCTAAGACTAAAGCATATACTACAATGCTAAAGTTAAGGTATCTTAGATAAAGTATTATCTAAGATATGGTAGTCATGACATGTCCATGACTTACCTTTTGTCACCAACTAAGGATGGCAACTGTACTAACATAAAAAGGTAAACAGTGGATTAAAGTATGGTCAACTACATGGCTTTTGAGAAAACGCCATGCAGTATCTCAGAGATTTGCAGCGGAGTGTCAGAGAGACCATACTTATGTCCACTGGATAATAGGAGTGTCTTCCGAAGGTAAGTTGGCTTCGGAAGAACAAGTTCTTCCGAAGCCACTTATACTTCGGATGAGGCTTCTATACTTCCGAGGCTTTGAGGACTTCTGTACTTCGAAAGTTGACTTTAGATCTTTCTTTCTGAGTCTTGATCTTCAGAAGTAGGTTCTTTGTCTTCGGAAGTTGGAGTTTTCCTTCGGAAGTAAGCTTTACACTTTGTCTTCGGAAGAGCTCCTTCTTCCTTCGGAAGTTCCATTCTTAGCTTCGGAAGTCCTTTGTTTGTTGTACCAAAATCTTCTAAGTGACTTGGTTTTGGTTGCACCAGCCTTTCTAGATCCAATATAAGCCATACCCTTGAGCCATGTTTGTTGTATTTATGTGTCTTGTGTTTGTGCTAATCTCCTCTGCTATACGGAAGTACTGACCTGGAGTGATGATCTCCTTTGATTTATGATAGTACTGACCTGGAGCTCTCATCGGCACACGATTAAATGGTCATCTCTGTTGGAACCCTAGAAAGATTAGCATTTTACTATTTACATTAGTTTTGTCATAGTGTAGGGACTTATTATGTAAATATACGTTTCTTATTGTTTTCTTGTTATTAGTATAAATAGGATTGCTTGTTTAGTGCAAGTTAAGACTTTTGGAGATATTTTTCATATTCTCTCAATTGCACTTTGTAATCCTTCTAATATCAATGAAAACTCTATGAATTTTTTTGATATTTGTTTGTGTTGATTACATTGTTCATATAATTGTCAATTGTTTGATAACAATCACAGATCGATCATTTGAACCTATCAAATGGTATCAGAGCTTTCGATTCAGTAATTGAAGTTCAAAATCAACTTTTGAGCACTTTGGAATCACTTGAATCTGTGATTCGATCGCAATTGTTCAATTAATTGATGATTTAGTTGTGTTTCATCACTAGAAACATGATTTGAATCACAATTGAGTGAATTCACATCATCAAATCTGAATTTTTGTCAAATTTGTGTTCGAACGGTTTTTCAAAAACTCAAACACTGAATTTGCAAAATTGAGGATTAAAATATTGTTAATTGAAAGAAATGATGCTTAAGGATTGATTATCGGTTTATTAGTGACTTGATTGAAGAGTTTTAGATCGTTTTATCAAGTTTTGAAAAATTTGTTAAGATCAGGTTGTTACAAAGAAGATGAATTAGGCGTTTGAAGTGTTGAAATTATCTGAAAATTACCTAAGTGTTTAGGCGCTTGAACACTGATCTGACGCTTCAACACTGTTTAGGCGTTTCAGAGAGGTTGTTTTGCAATTGTGTGGCGTTTAAGCACTGTTCAGACGTTTATTCAGAAATCCAAGTCTTAGGCGTTTTGAAAGTATTCAGGTACTTAGCAATTGTTTCAGACGCATCAAAACTATTTGGGCGTTTTGGAACTGTTTGGGCGTTTTGATATTGTTCTGGCGTTTCTATACTTGGAAACTGGACAAATTCTCTAAGGCAATCCCTTAGGTGTTTCTAAGAAAAGTTGGGCGTCTCTCTACTGTTTAGACGTTTTACTACTATGTAGGCGTTTCATTACTGTTCACGCGCATCTAATTCAGACTTTTCACCTAACACTTAGAAAATTTTTCAAAAATTAAAAATTTACAAAAATATTGTAATTTCATTTCTTCAATCATATTTTTAAAACAACAAAAACGGTATATTTTCTTACATTTGAAACTTAAAATGGCAAAGTCTGAAGACTCAAAGAATAGAGTACCAAAGCTAAAGAACGGAGCTGACTTCAAGAATTAGTCACTCAGGCTGAAACATCACCTAAACTCAATTGATACTGACTTATGGAAATCAATTGTGAAAGGACCTCACATCCCTATCACTTCTGATGGTCCTGATGGTTTTGTATATACTAACAATACTCAAGAGCCTTACCCAGAAGATGGATTAGTTGGGGATGATCTGAAGAAAGTGAAGAATGATGTTAAAGCATATTCTCTCATGTGTAAAGGGTTACCTTTGGAAGTTCTATCAAGGCTTGAGAATTATCAAACTGGGTACACTTTATATAAAGCTTTGAAAGTTATATGTGAAGGAGAAAAAAAGATTCAAGATCTCAAAAGGCAGAAGTTAAAAAGGCAACTTGAATTATTTGAGCATATATCTAGAGAAATTGTAAATCAGATGATGAACAGATATGTGCAACTTATCAAAGAAATGTCAACTTTAGGGATTAAGAATGATCTTAAAGACCTAAGTGATAGACTTCTAAATTCACTTCCATCATCTTGGAAACAAACAGTAACTCTGTTAAAACATACTGAAAAGTTTCCCATAGATCTTGATCTATTAATTGCAAAGATTGAGTCGGTGGAAATTGATGAAAGCTCAAGAAATAATGATATAGCTGCAGCCATTTCTCAATATAAGTATGTTGCTTCTCCAGCAAATACTGAAGAAAATGATTTTCTTGCTAAGGATGAAGCCACTACAGAAGATGAGGGTGATCTGTTTTTGGGAGCAGGATTCTTTACTAGCACACCTGTCTACTCAACTCGGCCACAACCACAGTCTCCTCCAAAAGCTCAAATGGATAAAACTCAAAATGAGACTCCATCTTCTAACTCTGCTAACCCTAGCAAAGTTAAAGATGTTATAAATATCCTTCTACAGGATGAAGAGTCTAAATATGCATTTACAGCTTTTGTGGCAAGTTTTCAAGCTTATCAGGGTAGTCATTTAACTCAGGTTGATCTGGTTTTGCAGGATTTGTTCGAGATGGATCCAGATCACGTTAAAGAAATGGATCTCAACTGGCAAATGGTGATGATTGCTTACAGAACACAAAAGCACTCATATGTCAACAGAAACTACAAGCATTGTGCCGATAAAATAGTTGGCTTTGACAAGTCAAAGTCAAGGTGTTTTAACTGTAACAGCTATGGCCATTTTCTAGAGAGTGCAAAGCTCCAAGAACTCAAAGAGGAAATGGTCAAAGTAGCTCTAACAGTCAGAGATATCATCAACAGACTCAAAAGACATTTCAGAAACCTTATCAGAGTCTACCAATGCCAGAACTGAAGGAAGAATCTAAGACCACTGAAGAACCAAAGAAAGCACTTGTAGTTAGCATCAAGGATGGATATGACTGGAGTGCTTATGCAGAACAGTTCACTGAAGATCTTACTTCAGGTCTAGCACTTGTTGCTGAAATGGACAAAGATTGGTCTGAAGAAAATGATCCAGAAATAGAAGGAGATTCAGACGATGAGGAAGATTATGACTTGAGTGACAAATCAGATCCAAAGAAATATTCTAAAGAAGTTGCTCTTATGGAACAGTCTAAACAACCTATGGTTGTATACTCTTCATCTGAAACTGTCACCGAATCTTCAAACTCATATCCAGAAATTCCCGTGGAAGTGAGAGAGAAAATGTGCACTAAAGTATGTTTTGAACAGGTTGAACATTATAGAAATTACTCATTCAAAATATGTGACAAATTGAAGCAAGAAGAATTAATGCACAAGAAACTGAAAGATGATTATAAAAATACTGATGAAAAAATCATGTCACTTCAAGCAAGTTGGAATAAAACTTTAAAAGAACTTGAAATTGTCAAGAAACAACTTCAAGAAATGATAAAAACACTTGAACAAGAAAAATTGGCACATGCTGCAACGCAAGTTGATTTGGCTAAAGTAAAAAGCTCAAGTACCATAGTTGAGCAACTGGTAAATGGAAGAAAGGATAAAGATAAAACAGGATTAGGTTTTACACATGAACCTATGCCTGAATCAATATCTAATACTTTACTAGAAAATTTCAATACCCACGATCATTCTCTAGAAAACAAAGCTAAGTTTAAGGAATTTCAAGAGAAGAAAAGAAATGTTCAATCTAATGTCGAGTGTAAAATCGAAAAGATAAACATTTAAATATTTGAAAAAAAAAGATTTAGAGAAAATAACGAATGGTCATCCAATTAGAATCAAATCTTATAAACCTCCACTAAAGAATAAAAAGATGTTTGTTCCAAAAGGTGAATGTGTCATAGAGAAGTGTCAAACTGATCAAGGGATTGAAAAAGCTAATGAGATCAATCTCAAAATGAAACGAAAATGTCAAGAAGAGAAATCAAACACTTCATCTTCTGATGATTCAAGCTCAAATGAATTAACTCAAAAAGATTATGAAAAGGAATCTTCTCAAGATTCAATTAAGCCACAAAACATTAAGAAGTCATCGAGGAATCAAAGAAGAAGAAAACCAACTCCAAAAGCTAAACAGTCTGAACAAAACAACAAATCAAGTAAAATTAAACCTGTAAAGTTTATGTCAGCAGGAACCTTTGACATGAACACAATCTATGAAACAACATCAAAATCTAATATCAAATCTAACTCTGATCTGAAAACAGGTTCAGGTCAGAAGTCTTTCGTTGTACATAAAAGATTTGAATCTAAAGAGTTAAAGAATTGTGAACATGTTAAAAGGTCAAATCCTAAATATCAAAAGACCAAACTTACTCAGTCAAAACAAAAGCTTAATCATTCTTCTCCTAAAACCAAACAAGGATCTAATGTGGCATCTACATCTATGGTTAAGCAAATGTTGTTTCAAAAACCACAAAAATACTGTGATATATGTGGCATGTACAATCATAACACATCTGAGTGTTATTTTAACAAATATTGTCACATATGTGATATGACAAATCATAACACAGCTGATTGTTATTTTAACAAATACTATGCATTGTGTGATGAAAGGAATCATAACACAGAGGATTGCTACTTCAGGAAGAACTCACCTAGAAAAGATTTTGATACTCAAGGATATGCCAATACAAAGTTTCAAAGAAATCATTATAATGGATTTAAAAATCTAACAAAACACCTTCTCTGGGTTTGAGATCTTTTCGAAGAATCAATTCTGATTATGATAATCAGTATAAAGTCAAATCACAACAGTATAATCAAGAACCTTTCGTTCCACGCTCGGTGAAAATGAAAAATGAAACATATTAGAAAAAAAAACTTTACAATGTTACAAACAATGGTTCAAAATCTATTGATGATGATCTTGAAAACAGATTTAATGTTTTGAAAATAAAACAAAGAAAAGACAGTCAAAATGTGTTTCAAAGAGGATTTGAAAATCATAAATCTCAAATCAAACCTGACATAAACAAATCAATTTCAAACAGTTTACCATCATAGATAAATTTGGAAAGCCCAAGACCATTTCGGCTTGGGTTACTAACTCTGCTTAAATATATTTGAATGTAGGTACGCCCACGAAGACCCGTAAACCCATGGTATGTTGACAGTGGGTGTAGCCGGCACATGACACGCAATCAAGCCTTGCTTCAAGATTTGAAGCTAAAAGATGGTACTCATGTGGCATTTGGTGGAGATTCAGGAGGAAAGATAACCGGTGAATGAACGATATCTAACGGAATAATAAGTTTTGACAAAGTCAACTTCTGTGAACAATTGAATTAATCTTTTAAGTGTTTCACAAATATATGATAAATCATACTCTACTTTATTTGATGATTCTTTTTGTTATATCTTAAAGCCAGGATTTCAGATCAGCAAAGAGTGGGTTGTTGTCAAAGCTGTTCGTGATAGAGATGTCTACAAGCTAGACATGTCTCAAGTTGATCCGTCTACATAAACAACCTGTCTCATTGCTCATGCATCCAATGATAAAAGTCATCTTTGGCATAGACGTCTCGGTCATTCAAACTTCAAGAACATGAACAAACTTGCAGCAGAAAATCATGTTATTGGAATTCCTTCAAAGAAGTTCGCAACATCAAACCTTTGCAAAGCCTGTTTGAAGGGAAAACAACATAGAGCGTCTTATAAGACCAAACAAATAAACTCAAACTCAAAACCTTTACAAATTTTACACATGGATCTATTTGGTCCTGTAAACATACAAAGTATTGGGAAGAAATCGTATTGTTTAGTCATTATTGATGATTATACACGATTTTCTTGGGTTTTCTTTCTTCATGCAAAATCTAAAACAGCAGATCTTTTAAAAGAGTTTATCTTTAAAGTAGAAAATCAATTAGATCAAAAAGTTAAAATAATCAGAAGTGATAATGGAACCGAATTTAAAAATGCTGATATTAACAGTTTTTGTGCAGACAAAGGAATAACTCATCAGTTCAGGGCTCCTCGAACTCCACAACAAAACAGAGTTGCGGAAAGGAAGAACAGAACTTTGATTGAAGCAGCTCGTGCAATGCTAGCTGATGCAATGATTCCTATCACATTCTGGAATGAAGCAATATCAACTGCCTGTTTTATTTAAAATCGTACTCTATTGGTTAAGGACAAATAGAAAACTCCTTGTGAGTTAATGTTTGGCAGGAAATCCAATAATAATTTTTTTAAATCTTTTGGATGTCCTGTTTTGATTTTGAATTCAAATGACCATCTAGACAAATTTGATTCAAAGTCTGATGATGGATTCTTTCTTGGATATCTTCTGCTTCGAAAGCGTATAGAGTTTATAACTCAAAGACGAATGTTATCATTGAAACGTTCAATGTTAAATTCGTTGAAAACTCTTTTCCATCAGTTGCAAATGGTCCAAAGTGGTTATTTGATTTAGATTCATTAACAAACTCATTTAATTCTAATCTGTTTGAATCTTCATGTGTCAACAGGAAACAAGCTGGAGATCTTGGAACATTTAGTGAAGATTCTGATTCTGATGATATGGATGATACAAGCTCAGACTATTCGTTTTTCTCTTTTGCAAGAGATCCTCTATTCTCTACAGCAAATCATGAGCATCAACAAGTTCCTGAAGATTCTGATGTTTCTCAACCTATTCCTAATGATGGACAAAAAATTCACCATCTTGAGTCGGAACTTCATCTGTATCAGAAGATATAAGTGTGAATGACAAGTTTGATTACTTTGTCAATTCTCCAATTCAAGTTCCGAATTTCATTCCTCATTTCTCAACTTTATTGCACCAGCTATTTTAACTGAATCAATCTAATCTGGATGTGAATGTTCATCAAAACGAGATTCCAACAACTCGTATTCATAAGAAACATCCCATCTCTCGGATTATTGGTCCTTTAAATGAAAGAACAACGCGAACTCATTCTGAACGAGCAAATCTGTGCGTGTACTTAGGTTTTCTTTCTCAAATGGTTCCTAAAAACATTACTGAATCTTTGAAGGACAACAGTTGGATTGAAGCAACGCAAGAGGAATTACTACAATTCAAAAAACAAGAGGTGTGGAATTTGGTGGATTTACCTGAAGGAGAAAATGCCATTGGCACAAAATGGTTATTCAAAAACAAATCAGATGATAGAGGAATAATCATTCGAAACAAAGCTCGATTAGTAGCTCAAGGATACACTCAGGAGGAAGGAATAGATTATGATGAAGTGTTTTCTCCAGTTGTAAGACTAGAAGCAATTCGGGTCTTTCTGGCATATGCTTCTTATATGAAATTCAAAGTGTATCAAATGGATGTTAAGGGTGCATTTTTGTATGGACCAATCATCGTTGATGTGTATGTTAAGCAACCTTAAGGTTTTGAAGATGCTGAATTTCCTCATCGTGTGTACAAGCTCAGCAAAGCTCTATATGGTTTACATCAAGCCCCACAAATCTGGTATGAGACATTGTCCCAGCATTTGCTACAACACGGATACATAAGAGGGAAAACTGATCCAACTTTATTCATTAAGAAGGATGCAAATGATCTCTTATGTGTACAAGTGTATGTGGATGATATCATATTTGGTTCAACCACTCAAAAACTGTGCTCAAAATTTGAAGACATTATGAAATCTTGTTTCCAGGTGAGTTTTATAGGAGAAATCAATTTCTTTCTTGGATTGCAAGTTACACAATCTGCAGATTGTATACTCATCAATCAAGAGAAGTTTGTTGATAAACTATTGAAGAAATTCAAGCTGCAAGATTGTCAATCCATTAAAACTCCAACTAACACAAACACCAAGATTGATCCTGATCCATAAGGAAAATCGTTAGACCAAACATTATACAGATCAATGATTGGTTCTTTGATGTATTTAACTGCATCTAGACCTGACATAATGTATGTTGTTTGTGTCTGTGCCAGGTATCAATCAGACCCGAAGGAATCTCACCTAATTACCGTCAAATGCATATTCAGATATCTCAAAGGAAAACCAGCTCTAGGGTTATGGTATACTTATGAAAGAAACTTCAAGTTACATGGATATACTGAAAGTGATTATGGGGGATGTAGTCAAGATAGAAAATCTACTACGGGTGGTTGTTAGTTTTTGGGTCCCAAATTAGTCTCATGGCAATGTAAGAAAGAGACAAATGTCTCCGTCTCAACTGTAGAAGCTTAGTACATTGTGGCATCAGCAGGGTGTTCTCAAATCCTTTGGTTGCAAAATCAACTACTGGATTACGGGTTCAATTTTCTTAAAACTCCTATTTACATTGATAACACTGCTGCTATGTTTATAACAGCTAATCCTGTTCAACATTAAAAAACAAAGCATATCGAAATTCGATATCATTTTCTCAGAGATAACTCTGAAAAAGGTTTAATCATTTTGATTCAAATTTCAACTCACAAACAATTAACTGACCTGTTTACTAAAGCCTTTTTACCAGGAAGGTTTGAGTATCTGCTTGAGTCTATTGGTATATAATATGTGTTTGTGTGCTAAATGAAAAAGCAATTACAAAATTATAATCTTATAAAAAGAAAATACAAAAATATAGTTTAGCTATTTCTTTATTTAGGTTTGAATCTGCCTCTGCAACATTTGAGCAATGATAGTACATCAAATTAAATCAGTTGCATACTTCACACAATAATAAAGTCTGACATGATCAGATATGATGTGCTAGTATAGTCATGCAATTATACTGAAAAAGTAGATTCTTGTGATTTAACTAAATCATTATGCATTGTGGGTATTCATCTTAGTTCTTATGAGTGGTATTAACTTTTTTGATTGATTGTTTGTCAAGTCACAAACTCACACCTGATGGTGATATAAATTATCATGAGATCTGTTTAATACATCTGTTCACTTCTCTGTTATGAGTCATCATAGACCTGAAGTGACGAGGTATCCTCTGTTGTAAGTCATTACAGACCTGGATTTTCTCACTTGATGCAAAAGATGCCAATGTGCATAATCCTTTCAAAAGTCCAAAATGGATGTCCTCTGATTCTTATGAATCATCTACATCCAATTCTTTATGAAACGCTTCGGGATTACCTAATGGCTTGTCCATGGTGGTTTTCTCAGAGATTATCAAATGGTTTTACCATAATGATTCTCTCATTGACCTAAACATGAGATCTGGTTATTCATATATGTCATGTAATTAAGCTGAGAAAAAGTGTTTGCTTGCATACCTTGAAGAGGGTTTGACTCTCTAAGTCTAAGTGTGGGTTCCATAATGTCATATCTAATAGAACCTTAACAATCCAAGAATTGAAAAAGTAAGTGTGCTGATACTTTTACCAAAAGTAATAATTGTCTGTCCTTAGATCTTGTGTCTCCTTTGCTGCAATATTGCTGACCTGGAAGAAACATGATTAGGATTTAAACAGTGTTCATGACTATTCATCATTTCTTTTATCTAATGTGTTGATTATTCTCTGGTATGAGCTCACTGCAGGCATATGATTCTGTGTACATCTAGTAGTATTTTTATTATTCTGCTTTATTTTTAATTTTTGCATGTTTCTTTGTGTGCAGGCATGTTGATAATGATTGTTTTTCTCAATTTTCAACACATATAAACTTCTAAGTTTGTGAACTTAAAAATTTAGGGGGAGTAAAATTTGAAAAAGAGAAAATCAAAATAAAAGTTGAAAAGGATGATGCAAAAAAATTTCACAAGTAGTATGTGTTTGATATGTCTTCAAATGAACCTAAAACAATATTTTTCAAATGTTAAACATTTGGAAAAGCTTCTTACAAAGAATTGAGAGTGTTTGTTTTTTTATGAAATTTTTTAGACTAAAATGACGGGAAATTAATTAATAAATAAATTTGGTCAAAAAGACAAAATTTGGTCAAAAAGTCAAAATTTGGCCAAAAAGTCAAAATTTGGTCAAAAAGTCAAAATTTGGTCAAAAAGTCAAAGTTTTGGTCAAAAAGTCAAGGTATTGATCAAATAGTCAAAATATAAGACTTAATTCAAAGTTTGACCAAAGGTTGAAAATTTCCATGAAGAACAGTGAAATTGATCAAAATTATAGTTTGAATGAAATTTGTGAAAATAAAAAAAATGTTAGACGAATGGATGTCTCATGCGCCTAAATAGTGACCACAAGTCTAAGTTTAGAAGCATGATGAAATTGTAGTTTTATGACAAGTGTTGGACGTTTTGAGTCATCCTCATACGCCTAAACAGTAGTCATAATTCTAAAATTTTTGGTTAAGTGTTGGGCGTTTTGTATAAGCTCATGTGCCTAAATAGTACCAAATGTCTTATATTGAAAATAAGACAAGTGTTATGCGTTTCATTCTAGGTCATGCGCCTGAACAGTGCCCATGCGCCTATGTTCAAAATCAAAAATTGACCAAATACAACTCATGCGTCTAAGGTTCACCTAGACCTCATGCGTCTCAACATTGGTCATGCGCCTAAACAGTTGTAATGCGTCCAATGGGTTTTACACTTATATAAATGCAACACTTGCACAGAATTCATTTCATTCTAACATTTCACACTCATATTCACTCTGTTCATACTATCAGTTCTGACTCACTCAAATGCTCACTATTTCTTGCTATTTCTATGGTAGACTGATTCTTTAAGGTAATATCAGTGAATGCGATCAACATATTGAGATTATATCATCAAATCAGTGTGTAATATCATCAAAATCAATCGGACGTTTGAATCTTATTTAGGTGTTCGAACCCTAAAACCTTGAATAAATCTGAAATTATTGATTTCTTGTGATTGATTGTTAAAAATGAAACATGATATTGTTAATAACAATGGATTGCGAACTGATTGACATCATCAAAACATAATTTTCATCACAAAACTCTTTTTTGATTCAATGATCATCATAGTAAAAATAATAATAAAATAATATTTTTGAAATGAATCGACACTTGTATTTTTCAAACAAAACTTATCTGTTTTTCATTAAAACTCAACTTGTATGTTCAAATAATCTAGAAACAGATAACTTAATTGATTTTATATCTTAAAATTTAATTAAAACAATAAAACAGTAAGTTCATATTTTTAAACTTTTTAAAATGATCAAAATTTAAAATATAAAATTATTAAGTGAATATAGATCACTTGAAGGAATTATACATTTTTATATGGTTGATAAAAACTTAATTGAGTATAATCTTTCAAACTAATTCATGTTTCTTTTTGATTGACAGATGAATACTTTAAAGTTTGAGCCTAATAATAATGTTGTTGCTTTTCTCAATGAAGAAGTAAGAGAAGCTAATGGATATGAAGAGATGATCAGATTTCTTCTAAGGACTAAATATGTGTATGCTATGTGTGCCAGACCGGCCATATATGCAAGGCTGATCAAGAAGTTCTAGAGAACTGCAGAAGTTGAGTTAGATGACAACAGAAGGAAAGTGTTAAGAGGATTCATAACAAATGATAGAATGATTGAAGTATCTGAAGATTCTATAAGAGTGGCTTTAAGATTGGGTGAAAATGATGATCAAGATTTATCTAAATACACTTTTAATGAGTGCAGAGAGACATTTATGCAGATGGGTCATCTAGATAACTTCCCTAAAAAGCAATTCTTTAGGGCAAGAGTCTACAATCACTAGAAGCTGCTTTGCTACATTTTTCAGCACTGTATGTCAAAGAGAAGTGCAGGATGGAACTCATTTCCAGTTGACATAGCATCTCTAATAGTAGCCATAACCACTAATAGAAGATTCAACATGGCTAAGTGGATTATGAATGGGTTCATATTCAATTTGGAGAAAGGAAAGAGGAATAAGTACTTGATGTATCCTAGATTTCTCCAATTGATTATAAATGAAGAATATCCAGACATTCATGATTATGGAATACAAGGCGATAGACTTGTGTTTTAGCATATGTCTGAAGTAGTATATAAGAGACTTGTTGTGATTACAGGAGCTAATAATGTATCTATATTTGAGTATATGAGGAATGTAGCTTATGATATTGTTGATATTAATCAGCAACACTTTAATTTGACTGAGGATGAGCCTGTGAATCCTAATGATCTTATTGAAGATGTTATAGAAGAAATTGTTGAAGAATCTGAAGAAGATGGTGATGATGATGAAGAAGAAGATGATAATGATGAAAGTTCATCTAATGTTGATGATGAAGAAAATGATGATGATGAAAGTTCTTCTAATGATGATGATGACAATCAAGGTGATGATCAAGAAGGTGAAATAGAAGTCAATGATGAAGAAACTATTCAAGAAATGGATTGTGAGCATACAATCTCTGATCATAGAGATGATAATAAAGAGGAAAGGAATGCAGATGATGTTATTGATACTGCAGTAAATGATCAAAGAGATGATGATCATGTTGAAAATGAAACTATTGATAAGGTTGATTTTAATCAAGCTTTTGATTTTAATACTATATGGTCTGAGCCTATCACAGAGAATGTTATTTCTCCAGTGCAATCACTAAGTGTAGAAGTTATGATTGAGAAAGAGAAAGAAAAGGAATTGAAACAAACAAATGATGTTTGTGTGCAAACAGAAATTGATGAGAACTCAAATGTAATTGATGAGTTGAAAGCTAAGATTGCATATCAAAATGAAGTAACTGAGAGATTAAAAGAAGAAAATGCTTTGTTAAAAGCAAATGATGAAAAGAAAAACATCATGATGACTGATCTTGAAGAAAGGGTGAAAAGAATGTTTGAAGAGATAGAAAAGTTAAAAGAAAGTTTAAAAGAACCAGAGAAAGAAAATAAAGTAATGGTTGGTGAGAAAGAAACTATACCAGAACATCAAGAGATTCAAACTGAAAAGTTTTCTAAAGCTGAAAAAAGAAAGAGAAAGATAGACGAAGTTTAACCATCATTAGTTCCTTCTAAAATTCAAAAGATTGCTGATATAGCTGAGGATATAGAAGAAACTGATATGCAACAAAGAATAGAAGCTCTTGAGGATATAGATTCTTATTTACCAGATGAATGGTATGATGAGGTGCTAGAAGATGAAGATGTATGTGATTTTTTTGACTCTCCTGTTGTTCAAGATGATATTCCTATTGATTTTGAAGACAGATATAATTATCTGGTCAGACAGAAGTACAGCAGAGTATTCTTAGATGGACTGACTGTGTCTCAGATCAATGAAGAATATGAGAAGTGCATGATAGCAGAATCAACAGCACCTATTGATCAAAATGAGATAAGTCTAGAACATGGAGAATGGGCACCTATGAGTGAAAGCATCAATATTGATGATATTCCTAAAAAAGGAATTGCACCATCTTGATCCTGATGATATGAGTATTCCTGCTTTGAGGATGTGGTTGCAATCAAGGAACTATCCATG
This sequence comes from Flaveria ramosissima, assembly GCA_025215565.1. NCBI lineage: Eukaryota > Viridiplantae > Streptophyta > Magnoliopsida > Asterales > Asteraceae > Flaveria > Flaveria ramosissima. The sequence goes on along the minus strand of CM046044.1, from coordinate 13,104,252 downwards.
GAAAAGACTACAGAGATTACAAGGAGAATCGTTGGGAAAGTTAGTGAGAAGCTTTCAACAGACAGAGAAGATGTATAATAAGATGATTGTACTAGACATGGATAATCCTCAATATCTGGAAATCACAAAGAGAACCAAGATCCTGAAGCTTCAAGAGATAAAATCTATGGAGTTAGTAAGAAGAACTCACGAAAGAAGAAAAGAATTTGATGAAAATGTTTCCCAACACAGAGCAGCAAGCTTACAAAGTTGATTTGAATCAAAAGCAACTATGGAACAAGGCAAGATCTACAGGAGACTTAGTAAGAAATGTGTTACAAACAGGACAATCTTTATCAAAGTTGTTGAATGCTATGATTGTGCCTGATAAAACAAAAGATGTGAAGATAGTGACATGGAAGTATGATGAGGTGTTTGATGCTTTCTTGATAAAGAGAGTAAATGCAATATGTGATGTGTATCATTTTTACTAAAGCATAGTTACTCTTCCAGTGCAAGATCTAAAAGAATTGCATAAATTACCTCTCATTAATCCATCTAAAGTTACCAGAGGAGAAAGTTTTGTGAAGTTACTTGATAGAGGAATCTCCAGAATGCCATCTTTTCTGAAAACAAGAAGTGATCAAGATGATAAGGCATATTTTGATACACTAAGAAGAGATGAGAAGAAAGGTGAGTCTAGATCTGAAATGGCAGATAAATATGTAGAAGCGTTTGGTGATCAATACTTTGAGAAAGTAACTAATCTAGGTCTAAAGGTGATAGATGGTACTCAGACATCAAAACCAATCAAAAGATGGTTTTATGATTCTGATACTTTTCATTTAAAGCTTGTGAGAGATGAAGATGATTGGGAGAATGACAAGATAAGCTTGTTTGGAGTATTTGAGGTAAAGTTACTTCATCCAAGTTACATCTCATTTTTGTCAAATCGAAAATTTGAAGAAGTATCCTCTGTTGAAGTTGAAAATGACAGAAAGTATTTTATGACTATAATCAAAGTGATGAATGCAGCGACGGAGAGAATTTCTTTGAGGAAGGCTATGGTGTATGCTAATATTGTGAAGAAAGACATCAAAGACATAGAATTCATGAGAATTTCAAGCAAGGGAGTGTTAGAAATATACACCAAAGAGAATCCAAAGCCAATAGAGATGTATGCAAATATTGACATTGCAGGTTTAACTAAAGAAACATTGTTGATAATGGAAGCAATGGAGATAAAGACAAATGACTCTAAGCCAGCGCAAGGAATTCTAGCTGAGAAGTTTAAGTCTTCTACAAAGAAAGATCATCGAGAACTAGAGTTATACAAAGAGAAGCCGATGTTTAAGATCAAGGGAGAACCAAAAGATTTCTTTTGCTGAAGACAAATGCAAATCTTAGGGGGGGTATTGTTGGAACCCTAGAAAGATTAGCATTTTAGTCTTTTTTGTCATAATGTAAGGACTTATTATGTAAATTTATGTTCCTTATTTTTTTTCTTGTTATTAGTATAAATAGGATTGCTTGTTTAGTGCAGGTTAAGACTTTTGGAGATAATTTCCATATTCTCTCAATTGCACGTTGTAATCCTTCTAATATCAACGAAAACTCTATGAATTTTTCTAATATTTGTTTGTGTTGATTACATTGTTCATATAATTGTCAATTGCTTGATAACAATCACAGATCGATCCATTTGAACCTATCAATCTCCTTTGTTCTACGCGAGTATAGACTTGGAGCTCTCACCATTTTGGTTTAAGTTGTGTCAAATCATCTAACGATGAATTCATCATAAAATGCAATAACAAGCCTTGTTCCATAAAGATCGTAATAAAATTCAAGAAATCCTGAGGTTGGGTGAGGCTTTTTGCCAGATGATTGTGGGGTCCTAGCATTCTAAAGTGCTTAATCGAACCTTAACGAACCATCTGATGCTTGTTGAAAAAGATAGGGTGGGTTTAAGTGGACAAGCATATAAGCAATCGTTATTGATCTGTTTGAGAATTTTAAAATCATTCAAAGATTGTGATTAGATTCACTTATTAGTGTGATCTCATTGCTTGTCGATGATTAAATTCATCTTTGTGTGCTAAAGTATATCTTGAGGATATGATCTCATGATCGATTGAGTTCTCTGTAAAAAAAATTTATAATCACAAAAAAAATAATAATAATAATAAAAATAAAAATTATAATAAATTTTCATTTCAAAATTCTTTTAGGTCTTACATGTTATGCTGTTACATTTTTATCATTTTTCATGCATTTCATGAAATTGCGCACAAATGAACACGGGTTCGCTTGTTTTCACACACAGATAAACACGGGTTTATTTTGTTAAAATGAAATGATCTAATTAGAAATGTCGAGAATGTGTTTGTGATTATGTTTCAGATTTGTACTGCAAGTGATGGCCGATCAGTAGATGAGCACTGTACCTAATCTGAGAACCTGTTCCTCAAGTTTGCAGAAGATACAAAGCTAGAAATCCTCCTCCTACATCTTCTAAAACACTCAAGATTAGAGAGTAAGGAAAACTGTTCATGTTTTGATCAAACTATGCACATATCAAGGGGAAGCAAATAAATAGGGGGAGCTTATGAGATAAATAATTTTTCTCATCAGATTCAGAAAGCTTCAATTTGAAGATCTTTCTATAATTGACTTCTCGGTGCTGATTTGTTTGAAGACGTTGATAATGATAGACTAAGGGGAGTATTGTTGGAGCTGTACAAGATAGTCTATATTATCAACATAGTCAAGGTGAACAAAAGTCAACGTCTCAGTCAAAGTCAACAAAAGTCAAACGTCGAGTTCGAGACGAAGAACCGAGTGGAGATATTGAAGATATATTGTGTTTGAGACTTTATTGTATTAAATATATTTTGTGTGAGAAAAATATATTTCTTCTTGTTTTAGTCTTGTTTTAGTCAAGTTTTATAGTCTAGGGGGTTAAATGTAAATAGTGAAAGTTAGTCTAGACTATATATAGATTAATTGTAATTAGAGTTAGTTAATGGTTGAATGACCAATTGATTGAGAGATTTACTTGTAAACAATATTATTAGCAATCAATAGAGATCAAAGGGGTTTTTGATTGTGTTTATCATATTTTGATCTATAATCTTCATGATTTGATTCAAGTGTGTTCAATCTGGTTAACAATTAGTTCTCTTAATGGCCACACAGTAGTGTGTCCATTCTTTAGGAAGAGAGAAAATGAACTTCCTCACTATATGTTGGATCATATGAGGCTGGTGCGAGCAAAACAACACTTAGATTATTTTGAAGTACATTTGAAGAAGTATTCCAAAGAGAAAGCTGCTTTCTGAAGGCAAGTGGAAGATCTTCCAAAGCTTAAGTATGAAGAACTTCCGAAGGAAAAGTAAGGCTTTTGAGACTAAGTAGTTTTCCTTCCGAAGTATATGAAGAACTTCTGAAGGTAGAATTAAGTCTTCCAAAGACTAAGTTGTTCTCCTTCGAAAATATTCACACTTAGAAGATCCAAGGCAAAGTATTATGAAGAATAAAGTCATGAAGTGTTGGAGCATATATTGTCATATATAGTGTGTCCATCGCTTGACGAATAGTCTAGGCTTAATGTAATAAACCTGATATGTTGTAAACACATGAAACTGGGTCATTCGCAGGAGCATATACGAATGAGACTCAGTCGTACGACTGAGCAATGCTAATGGACCAGTCGTGCGACTGAGAGATGCGATTGGGACATTCGTAAGACTGAACCATAAGTATGGTCCAGTCGTACAATTGAACCATACGCATGGTCTAGTCGTACGATTGAACCATACGCATGGTCCAATCGCACGAATGGGCCCAGTCGCATCTAATATGGGCCGAGGCCTACATATATCAGTTTCAGTGTGTAGATAGATAAGGGTTTTGAAAGGACTCTGCCCGGGGCCTAGGTGCTGCCGGATGAGAGGGGAGATCATGCTCGATCTCCCCTTGCCAAGAGTCGTGATTCTTATGTTGTAACGAGCTTGTAATCATTAGGTTTTATCAATGAAACCATTTTATTATAGTTCGTGTTATTGTTTGACTCTTGGTTTTTGGTTTCGTTTCCTTCCGTCAAGAACACGCTCAGATGTCTACCGATCAAGCGCCTTCATAATTGGTATCAGAGCCGGTTACTGCTGGAATGATGTAACAATCATTCTAGCAACCCGAGCTCTTGATCTCTGGATCTATTTCGGGTTCTTTGACGTTAAACCCAATTCGTGTTCTTCGTGTTTTGCTCAAATCTTGTTACGTGTGTTGTTTCTATGTTAAAATCGAACCCGGAACCACGTTATGATCACCCTTGCGAATCTGATGATGTCTATTTTGTTTCGGTTCATATAAAATTCGTCGGATTAGGGGTTTTGGCGGCCATGGCGGCTGCAGATCTGAAAATCTGCGTGCAGACCCGTTCGTGCGACTGGACCATGCTAATGGACCATACGTGCGACTGGACCATGCTAATGGACCATTCATGCGACTGGACAATGCTAATGGACCATTCGTGCGACTGGACCATGCTAATGGACCATTCGTGCGACTGGACCATGCTAATGGACCATTCGTGCGACTGGACCATGCTAATGGACCATTCGTGCGACATGCTAATGGACCATTCGTACGACTGGACCATTCGTACGACTGGAATGCGACTGGACCAGTCTTATGACCAGTCATGCTACTGGACCAGACTTATGACCAATCATGCTACTGGACTAGTCTTATGACAAGTCATGCTATTGGACTAGTCTTATGACAAGTCATGCTACTGGACCAGTCTTATGACCAATCATGCTACTGGACCAGTCTTATGACCAGTCTCACGAATATATCATTCGTATCATCCATTCACATGAATGTGACATTTGTCCTCAACGTCATACAGATGAACGGTGTTCCAGACCAAAAAAAAGAGTTTGGAACTACCTTTTGCATAGATTTGAGGATGAGCAAAGCACATTCACCCTGAGGTTCTTTTGTCAAATAAGTTCGATGGACACCCCATTATTCGTTGGACTTCAAGAATAGGTGAATGTAGATAACACAAAAGAGAGAAGAGAAGATGTCAGCAGTCGATGCTGATTTTTTGGGGTAGTCAGGAGCATCTAACTATTTATGGGTCAATCAAGTTACATCTATCCGCACAAAGAGGATTCTCATTCTTAAGGGGAATTCATGTATAGAGAAATTAAAGACGCAATCAGAAAGTGATGATGAGAGCCGGTTTCTAATGATGAATCTGAGTGCACGCTGATTTGGTTGAGATTGTCAGCTGTGGATTGGAACCCTCTACTTTTTGCCCAATACACCGTGTGAAGACGCCAGGAGAGCACAATGTCTATATATTGGGATATGTTGAATTTGAGGGGGAATTTCTGCAGGTCTTGATGTTAATCAGGTTAGCCTGTGTAAAGATTGAAGCAATGGAAAACTGTTCATGTCATTATCTGGAAAAATCAGTCATATGGGGAATCTTGCTGCTATAATGGTGTTCTGCAAAGTAAACGAAAGCTATTGTGCCTAAATTTATTTTCAGGAATACTGTAGCAACCTGACGGATTGGCAACGTTGGCTAATATGGTTTTTCGTTTGATTCTATTGGAAACAAGAGCAAAGATTGACTGAAGATTGTAAGAGGTGTTATCTACTATTCGCAAGCAACGTCCAAGGGGGAATTTGTTGGAGCATATATTGTCATATATAGTGTGTCCGTTGCTTAACGAATAGTCTAGGCTTAATGTAATACACCTGATATGTTGTAAACACATGAAACTGGGTCATTCGCAGGAGCATATGCGAATGAGACTCAGTTGTATGACTGAGCCATGCTAATGGACCAGTCGTGCGACTGAGAGATGCGATTGGGACATTCGTAAGACTGAACCATAAGTATGGTCCAGTCGTACGATTGAACCATATGCATGGTCTAGTCGTACGATTGAACCATACGCATGGTCCAATTGCACAAATGGGCCGCGTCGCATCTAATATGGGCCGAGGCCTATATACCAGTTTTAATGTGTAGAGAGATGAGGGTTTTGAGAGAGAGTGCTTGTGGCCTAGGTGCTGCCGGATGAGAGGAGAGATCATGCTCGATCTCTCCTTGCCAACAGTCGTGATTTTTTTGTTGTAACGAGCTTGTAATCATTAGATTTTATCAATGAAACCATTTTATTATAGTTCGTGTTATTGTTTATCTCTTGGTTTTTGGTTTTGTTTCCTTCCATCAAGAACACGCTTGAATGTCAACCGATCCAGTCGACTTCACATGAAGTCTTGCAGAAGACTCAGAAAACGGCCATGGAAGAACTTATTCTTTCGAAGCCATTTACCTTTGGAAGAACCAACTATGAACCCCTGGACATAAGTACGGGTTGTCTGACATCCGCTGCCCACTCTGATCAACTGCATGGTGCTTTCCCACGCCCATGTAGTTGACCATACTTTATTCCACTGTTCACCTTTATCAATTAGTACAATTACCATCGTTAGTTGGTAACAAAAGGTAAGTCATGGACCTGTCATTACTACCTAATTGTAGGATAGTATTTTATCTTAGATGCTTTACTTCTAGCAATGTAGTATTTGCCTTGTTGTAAATTCCAGTTGGTCATCCAAGTATAACTGGTTGTAGATAGTAGTATATATAGTTTCTCTTTGTAATCATCAAACTATGCTTGTAAGAGTCTTATAATACTGAGTTTAGAAGTAATATATACAAGTATATTGAAAAGCATTCTTGTGTTCATTAACATATTATATTATTCTCAACTTAGTTAGAGATTCTGCTTCATCAACCGAGTAAGACTCCGTGAGTTTGTGAGTTAAAACTTGTGTTAAGAGATCAACACTGATCCTACAATTGGTATTAGAGCTTTTTAGGCTCTTGATTGTGAGATCTAACCATCCCAAATCACCCTTGTTTCTTCACACTCACTAACTTTACTCAAATGGCTCTCAACTAGAAATTTTATGCGACTGAGATGGGAACCATGACCCAGGCCCCTATTATCACCCCTGATAACTTTAGAGCTTGGTGTCAACGTATTGAAGGTTTTATCAAGTATCAAGACAGTTGAATGTGGAGATCTGTCGCTCATGGTCCTTACAAGCCAAGGTAGCATCACCGCCTGGTAATGGTGCCATGATTGAGAAAGCTATTGAAGATTACTCTGATAAAGACTTCAAGAAGATGAACATCCACTGCAAAACGATGACTATGCTGCTTTCAACCATACCAAACTCCATAAAGGTAAGCTTTCAGTAGTGCAAGTTAGCCAAAGAACTCTTTGATGCTTTGACATTGATGTACTCTGATTCCACTGAATCCAAAGAGTCCAAGATAGATGTTCACTTACATTGTTAGTGAGACCTTGAGTCAACAATACTTCAGGTATATGGACTTGATCGCATCTCTTCAGTCTATGGGAGTGACTCTTGAGAAGAGAGACATAATAAGAAAATTCATGAGTGCACTTCCTCATGAATGGACTTTCTACTTTGTATATATCAAGAGAATTAAGAATCTAAACACTCTCACCATGACTGAACTATATGGAATCCTTGATGGATACCGTATAGAGATGGAAACTCAAAAGGGCCATCAGGTTAACAGTAGCGCAAACCTTCCTGTCAGTAATGCTCTACATGTTACTAAAAGAGATGGCTCTTCTAACCTACAGAGCAAAGAAGTTCTTCAAGAGAACTGGAAGGCAATTCCCTCAGAATCCAACCAATAGTAAATTTGGGTTTCATAAGTCAAAGGCCAAGTGCTACAACTGCAACCAACTTGGTCACTTTGCAAGGGAATGCAAGGCTCCTAGATCTAATCCCGGAGCAGCTCAAGCCTCTAACATCCTGCTACTCCAAAGGAAGCAGCCAAACCAACTGAGCAACAAACTGTAGCTATTGCTCAAGAAGTATATTAGAGCTTCAGGGTGCAAGATGTCACCCCTGCTTAAGCTCTCATGGCTGGAACTGAAGATACCAAGGTACATGAACATCTCTGTACCCCAGCCTACATTGCTAAGGTTAAATTTTATGAGGACTACAACATGGAATTTAAGTCTGATATTGAGTCCTTAAAAATATTAAAACCTAACTTTAAGAGAGTAGAATCTTACTATAAACTTAAAATTGAAGAGTTAGAGAACACTGTATCTTCTTTAAGACATAAACACTCAAACTACAGGCTCAAATAAAAGATTTAGTCTCAAAGTTGACTGAGGCTAGAGCAGAGAAGGATGTTATTAAGAGTAGAACTTCAACAACATCATTGCATCATCTCCCACTCAAAGTTGTGTTATCAAAATAAAAGTGGGTTGTGAACCAATAAAATTGCTCCACCACTTTCTTATGTGTCTGTTAGACAACCAATATATGGTGCTGATGAGCAAGAGGTTCCAACTGCTGACCCACTGCCCAATAAGCCGAAGAATGATGTAGTGTATCCAACGGTAAATTAAAAGTTGACAAAGTAAACTTTGAACATTTTGATGGAGGTCCTGTTCAATTTGGAGGTGAAGCCGAACAATACATTTCTGGTAGAGGTAGTGTATCCAATGGTAAGTTAAAAGTTGACAAAGTAAACTTTGTCAAACAGCTTTAACACAATCTCTTGAGTGTTTCTCAGTTCTATGATCAAAAAAATCAAATGTTTTTCATAGAACATGAGTGCATTATGCTCAAACCTCGGATGACAATTTCTCAGGAATTCGTGCTTCTTAGATATCCAAAGAGAGGGGATATGTACAAGCTGGATATGAACAATGTTTCCCCACTAAGTGAAGTATCATGCTTTCTTTCCAAAGCTAATGGTGATAAGTCAACTCTTTGGCATAAAATAATATGTCATGTTAATTTTAAAACCATGAATAAACTGGTTAAAAATAACTTGGTACATGGTGTGCCTAAAAAAAAGTTTTTCTGTAAAGACAAGTGTGTTGCTTGTCTAAATAGGAAGCAACACAAGGTATCCCACAACTCCAAAGAGGTTAACTCCATCACCACTCCATTACACTTATTGCACATGGATCTATTTGGTCCGACAAGGAATAATGAGCATTGGAAGGAAATCATATTGCCTTGTGATAGTTGATGATTTTACAAGAATTACATGGGTATTCTTTTTAAGAACTAAAGATGAAACTGCTGAAACGTAAAAATCTGTTATTCTTAAAATTGAAAATCAAAATGATCACAAGGTAAAAACAATTAGAAGTGATCAAGGGACAGAGTTTAAGAATCAAGTTCTTGACTCATTCTATAACTCAAAAGGGATTACCAGACAATATAGTGCTCCTAGAACTCCTCAACAAAATGGTGTTACTAAGAGGAGGAACAAGACACTTATTGAGGCTGCAAGAATTATGTTAGCTGATTCAAAGCTACCTCTAGCATTCTGGGCAGAGGCAGTCAGCACAGTATGCTATGTGCAAAACAGAGTTCTCATTGTTAAGCCCTATGTAAAAACCCCTTATGAGCTATAAAACAAGAAGCCATCGTTCATTGGCTTTCTAAGGTCATTTGGCAGCAGGGGCACCATACTTAACACAACGGACAATTTAGCAAAATTTGCTGAAAGGTCGAATGATGCTCTATTTGTTGGGTGTTCCTCAAACTCTATTGCTTATAGAGTGTATAATATCAAAAGTCAACAATTTTAGGAATCATCCAACATTGTTGTAAATGAGCACATTTCTTGTGTTAAGGGAAATGATGCTGACTATTTTTTTGATTTAGAATTGTTTTCAAACTATTCTAAAACATATTGTGAGAACGTTTCAGCTGGAACAGGACTCAAAGTGACTCCTATGATGATCAATTGTTTGAGATACCCTGACCTATTCAAATTTCTCCAAGAAGACATGAAAATCAAACTCCCACTACTAGAAGTCCTGAAATCTTGAACATCTCAGGAAATAATGGAGCTTCAACAAGTTGTCACCCAACTGAGCCTCAAAACTTATCAACTGACAACTCCAACACTCAACACCAAGCTAATGAAGACAATGATCTGGAGGAACATGCAACTATTGATGCTGCTTCACAGCAAAATACTATTAAAGCTGTCACACATTCATTCAATCAGTCCTCATTAAATGAGCGTGAGACGTCAGCTAGTAATGATGTTAAAAATCAAACCTCTCCAACTTAGATCGATCTATGCAACTAGATGTGATTCCTAGGCTCAGGATACACAACATTTATCCAGCTGAGAACATCATTAGGGATGTCTCAGAAGGTGTGAGAACTAGAAGACAAACTCATATGGAAATGTCTGCTTGTACTCATGCTTTCTCTCTTAAATGGAACCCAAGGAGGTGGAAGAAGCCCTCAAGAACAACAATTGGGTTGAAGCAATGCAAGAGGAGTTGCTTCAATTCAAGAGGCAAAAGGTATGGAACTTGTGTCCATTGCCACCTAGGCAAGTCCCTATTAGAACCAAGTGGGTGTTTAGGAATAAAAGAGATGATAGAGGTTTGATCATCAAGAACAAACCTAGACTTGTGGTTCGACGATACACGTAAGAGGAAGGCATAGATTACATTGATGTCTTTGCACCAGTTGCAAGACTTGAGGTTATTCGAATCTTCCTTGCTTTTTGCAGCATCCAAGAACTTCACAGTCCATTAACTTGATGTCAAATTTCCATTTCTATATGGGGATAGCGATAGAGAAGTTCATGTGTGTCAGCCACCTGGATTTAAAGACCCATAACACCCCAAGTATGTGTGCAAACTGGATTAAGCTCTTAATGGGTTACACCAGGCACCTAGGGCGTGGTATGAGACACTGTCTCAGTTTCTTCTGAAGAATGGCTACATCAGAGGCACCATAGACAAGACAGTGTTCATAAAGAAGTCTGGAAAGGACATGTTGCTTGTACAAGTCTATGTTAATGACATCGTATTTGGTTCCTCAAATGACCAAAAATGCAAGAACTTTAAAAGAATCACGAGGAAAAAGTTTGAGATGAGTTCCATGTGAAAGATAGATTTCTTCATTGGAACTCAAGTGAAGCAGATGAAAGAAGGGTTCTTCATCAATCAATCTAAGTATGTCAATGACATCTTAGAAAGATTTGAGATGACAGATTGTAAGCCAGCCAAGACACCTATACAAAGAAATCACAATCTTTGTCCAGATTCCGAGGCAGAGGATACTGATCAACATCAGTACAAGGCAATTATTGGGTCTCTAATGTATCTTACTACAAGTAGACCTGATATCATGTTTGCAACCTATATCTGTGCAAGATAACAGGCTGTTCCTAAGGTGTCTCACCTGATTGCTATCAAGAGAATTCTTAAATACCTCAAAGGAGCTCCCAAACTGGGTCTTTGATATCCTAAGAATAAGGATTTCAATCTTTATGGTTACACTGACAGTGATTATGGTGGATACAACATCAACAAGAAATCCACATCAGGAGGATGTCAATTTCTTCATGGAAGGATAATCTCTTAGCAATGCAAGAGGCAATCATGTGTCTCCACATCAACTCACTACTAGAAAATGAGTCTAATGCAACATTTTTCATACAACCTTTTTAAATTAGTTGCATTTGAATTTAATGCAACCTTGTTCAATATAAAGGTTGCATTAACATATCTAATTCAACATTTTCCTTAAAACGTTACCAATTTTTATTGAAATTTCAACCTTTTTATTTGAAAGTGGCGAAATTTCTTCATATTTGCAACTTTTATCTTGAAAGTTGCATATTTTGAAATTTGTAACTTTTGTTAGAAGTGTTTCATTGTTAAAACTAAAAGAAAATTTTATTGAAAATGTTACATAACATAAACTATTTGTGCAAATGTCAACTTTTGATAGAAGAGTTATGATGAAAGGCATAGAAATTCTGAGTGAAAAAACTAACTTTTTGGCCATTGACCCTAATTATTTGTTAAATATATTATAACACATTACTAACCTTAGCCATAAAATACATAAATAATTTTATTTATTTTTTAATTTATAAATATACATATTAAGCCCACTATACATTTTATTTAAGTAGGCTAATATTTACCCACTTAAAAGTTAATCCCAGATAAAAAAACTTTATCTTATATAATTCACCATCTAATTAACTAACAAATAGTCCAAGGGATATAAACCTAATTCTAAAAGAAAGATTGTACAAAAGAAATCCATGAAAGAAGCCACTTAATTCTAAGATCAAATAAAAGACGTTAACTACAGGGGTATAGCTTAATTCAATTGAAGAACAGAAGTCAGTGGTGAAGAAGATCGAGCTTTAATTGTGGCTAAAATAAATGTCGAGAATGATCATGTAGCTTCATGTATGATAATAGAGATGCGATTAAGTTCAATTCTCAGCCCTCCAAAAGATTTTAGTTATCAATTGTAATCTAATTGCACATTATTGTTATCAAGATGGATCATCCTCTAAACTGTGTCAATCATGTATCCCTGTAACCGACCTTAATTGATCTTATTTGATGATTGTTCATTTAAATTGGCTGTTAATAATCCTAGGTGACCATCAATGACCTGACCATACGATCTATAAAAATGAATATATTGTTATCTATTTAAAATTTAGATGAAATCAGTTATTTTTTATTATATATAAAACATCAATATTTTCTATAAGTAATTTGTCTACTAAAGTGTATACCTCAAAATTAAATTTTTATTTCAATTCACTCTTCCCCCTAATTTCTACTTTGAAAATTTAGAAATTCCCTCCTATTTATCTCATTCTCTAAATCCCTGAAACTTCACTCCTAATTGGAGATAACAACGATCAATTGTAACAAACAGGCCGCCTTAGGATCGATCATTACATATGGATGTCGGTGAACCGAGCTCCCTCCCCGTTCATTTCACGCACCCCCATAGTCATAACATAGTAGATACGATAGTTGCAGGACAATTTAATTGTAAGTAATCCTGATACCTAAGTTGAAATCGATTCTTGATTTGTGATCCTAATTGGCGTGACTGGTTGCAAATTTTGCGAATTTAAAAAAGACTGAGAATTCTACAAACTGAGTCATTTCTTTGTCTCCATCTATTAATTTTTTTGAAGCATACCATTATAATTACCATTGTGCTAGATCGTGCTTAGTGGAAGTGGAAAAGTTATTAAATTTACCAGGTAAATATCCATTATTAATCTTCGAATTTTGTAGCTATTCTATAATCGTGGTTGTATACTTGTATATATGGTTTAATATTGTTTATTGTTGGGTTAGGAATGAACAAGAGTTATGTAAGTAATCTTTATTTAATTGATTCAAAGTTTTAATCGCTTAGGAACAAACATTAGGTACAAATCACATATACAATTCACTAATTATGAATTAATTTATTCCTTACGTAACAATGAAAAGACACTAGCTATGGGTGGTTACATTAATATTATTTTTTAGTGTTAGTTACCTCAATTTCATCATAAGGAACTGTTTGTAACTCTAGTCTTTTTTTATTTATAATACTTTCCGGGCTTTTGGTTTTATCAACAAAAACAAGGAACTGATTTGTGTATGTAGGACACAATATCAAATTTTAAGTAGCTCTAACATTGGAGATTAACATAGCATAGCAGTGTGTTCAAAGCGATACAAATTTTAAGAATGATGTGTATGAGATATTAGAGAGTTAGCTTCTCTTGAAATATAAGTATTATTCTGTTCATTTAGTTATTTGATTGTGAATAGGTATAATGGCAAACAAAAGCAAGCAAAATCAAAGTGATCAACGAGTATGAGAATAGCAGACTATTAAGGATTCAAGAAAACCAACAAAATTTACGAGACTTGGGGTTGAAAAACATTACAAATTCTTTGACAAGTTTGGTAGAAGATCAAAAGGTGAAGAAAAAATTAATGAAACATACGTACACTAATGTGCAAGATGCAGACTATATTCCTGATATGAATGATGATAATGAGAGAGAATTCGAAGAAGTTGCTACAAGCATTGGACCATCCAAAAAGGTAATTAGATATCAAATATATATAATTATTATATTTTGTATACACTTGTTTTCTAATTAAAATAAAGTTTGTTATAGCAATGTTGTCCACAATATGTTGCACCATTGTCTATGAATAGAATTGCTAATTTAACCAAGCAAAATCAAGTGAATGCACCAAAGGTTTCCCAAATTTTTTCACTAGATCCAAATAAAACAAACAAGAATAGAGCAACAACTACCATGGGTGAGCTAATCTCAAGTAATAAAAGGTCAAAAACACAAAGGGAAGGATTCAAACAAAATTTGACTAAACCTAGTTGTGTTTGTAAGGCCCCGTTCCCGGGACGCCTACAGTTGGTCATTCATCGCACATAAAACATATATTAACATTTGCCTCTTGAAAATATTGCAGCGGAAACATTCAAAAATGACATCTCATTTCATTATAAACACTTTTGCCAAATAATACATCATTATCCGTTTACAAAATACATGTTTGCATTACATCACAAAAGCATTATAAATGGATGCCATCCCAAAAGAGCCAAGTAGCCTTGTCGTGCCATCCTCAGCAATTATTACCTGTTAACTGGAAAACATATAAAAGTCAGCGTTGCTGAGTGAGTTCTAGTTTTATAATAAAAGATACTTTACTTTCATTAAAAACTATTCCTTTTCTCATGCGATCATTCATCATACGTATACACAGATAATGTCATTATTATCTTTCATCACATTCGTTAACTTTCGTTCTTTTCATACGTTCATTCTTCCGAGTTTGTTGCGACGACAGAGTCGCTCACCTCAATAGCAATCTCAACGATTGCACGCTATTCGAGTCTGTTACAACCATAGGGTTGCTCACCTAATTGCCAATCTCAACGATAGCACGCTATCCGAGTCTTTTACAACAACAAGGTTGCTCACCTCATGGCAACATCAACGATAGCACGCTATTCGAGTCTCTTGCAACAACAAGGTTGATCACCCAATGGGCAATCTCAACGATTGCACGTCATCCGAGTCTCTTGCAACACAGAGTCGCTCACCTCACATATGTGCTTGCAAACCTTTCCTTCGTTCATTCATCATTCATTAATGCATGCATTCTTACTTCATGTTCCTCTTTCATTATCTTTCACTTTACCTTACATAATACTTTATTCATTCATTAACATGACACGTAAAGCCACAAGAAAGATAAACATACATCATAATAAGGAACATATCATACACAGTCATCATAATCAGACAGGGCAACATCATACATACATAACATGCATAAACATGCAACATCATCATCATCATGCCCAACATACTCTCTAAGGCCATAACAGTCATCTTACATGCTCTTACGGGAAACTTTACGTCAAAACTTACATCTGCACGTTCCCCCGAAAGCCAGAAGTCGAACTACACTTTCCTTCGAGTGCAACAGCCATATTCGTGCGTATGGACACCCTTCAGTCGCATGACCTCCATGCGACTGAACACCATGTGATTGGACTCATGCGGATGAACATCTATGCGAATGAACACCCAGTCATTCGTATGGACCTCATGCGGATGGAACTAATGTGAATGAGCACTTATGCGACTAACCTCATGCGAATGGACTCATGCGACTAAGCACATATGCGACTGGACCCTCAGTCGTATGACTCCCCATGCGACTGGACTCCCATTCGTGCGAATGAAACCTTAGTCGTGCAAATGAACCCTCAATCGTGCGTATGAATCCCAATCATGCGAATGAACCTCAATTGCCTCTCAATCGGCCGTATGGCCTCCATTCGGTCGCATAGCCCTAGCTGATGCAGAATGGAGTTCATCCCGAACCCAATCTGCCATTTTCGGCCTCCAAGGTCATCCAAACCCATTCTAAGCCTAAATCAACCATCTTAGACCGTAGGAATGCATACCACAACACCATACAAGCACACACAAGCCCGGAAACAAACTCTAAACACATCACACGCAACACACCCAAATGGGTCAAACACATACACATACAAAAACAGGTTTTTGATGCTTTCCAGCCCCAAAATCGGTTGAAAAAAGTAAAAGTGGGGTCCTAGAACTCACACAAACGAGCACAACGACAAAGACTTTGATTTGGCTTGCTACACGACGATTTTGGCCACCCGAACCGGCACTTTTTCCCTATTTTCTTCCTTTCTCTCTTCTCCTCTCTTTGATAGCTGAAAATGTGAGTGTGGGGGAGAGGGTAAGGGCTGCCCTCTCCCTTATATACTCCCACTCGCCCGACTTTCTTTCGTTGGTGAGTTTGGTCCCTCAACTTTGGACTTTATTTCTTTTTCTTCATTCGTCGGCTTCAAAATAGTAAATAACCGGGTGTTACAAGTCCACCCCCTCGTTCTCCCACGTTGACTCGGATCCCTTCATGTGCTTCCACTGTACACGCACAAGAGGAACCACTTTATTTCTCAGCCTTTTCTCTTTCCGATCGATGATTGCCACTGGTTGCTCCACATAATTGAGCCGTTCGTCTACTTCGATATCCTCCAGTGGAACAATCATATCTTCATCAGCTAAGCACTTCCTTAGATGAGATACATGGAATGTCGGGTGAATTCCACTTAACTCATCCGGTAACTCCAGTCTATAGGCCACCTCTCCTACTCGAGCGATGATTCGGAAAGGGCCTATATACCTTGGGCTTAACTTACCCCGCTTTCGAAAGCGGATGATACCCTTCCAAGGTGAGACCTTCAACATAACCCGGTCACCCACCTGGAACTCAATCGACCTGCGTCGTTGATCAGCATACGACTTCTGTCTGTCTTTGGCTGCCTTCATGAAGGCTTTAATCTTCTCAAGCTTCTCAGTCGTAGCCTCGATTACCTCGACGCTCCCCAATTCCTTCTGACCAATATCACCCCAACAAACGGGTGTTCTGCATCTCCTACCGTATAGCATCTCATATGGAGGCATACCAATGCTGGCATGATAGCTAGTGTTGTATGAGAATTCGGCTAACGGTAGGTGGTCATCCCAACTTCCACCAAAATCAATCACACATGCTCGAAGCATGTCTTCCAGTGTCTGAATGGTCCTTTCTGACTGACCATCAGTCTAGGGATGATATGTCGTGCTAATATGTAACCTCGTCCCCATAGCATCGTGGAATTTCTTCCAAAATTTAGATGTGAACCGAGTGTCGCAATCCGACACGATAGACACCAGCACACCATGAGGAGTTATAATTTCCCTGATGAACAGATCAGCCAACCTCTCAGATTAATATGCCTCGCGGATCGGTAGAAAGTGAGCACTCTTCGTCAAACGGTCAACTATCACCCATATAGCATCGTACCCTTTCGGGGTACGCGCCGGCTTCATAATGAAGTCCATGGTGATGTGCTCCCACTTCCATTCCGGTATATCCAAAGGTTGGATCTTCCCATACGGCTTTTGATGCTCGGCCTTCACCTGTAAGCAAGTAAGGCACTTACTCACATACTCCACCACGTCCCGCTTCATACCCGGCCACCAATAATCTTATCATATCTTGGTACATTTTCTTGGAACCTCGGTGAATGGAGTATCGAGTCTTATGAGCTTCATCCATGATCTTCACCCATAGATCCCCAAAACGAGGAATCCACACACGACCGAATCAGGTTCTAACACCGAGTGTGTTTTCACCCAATTCCCCAACCAGACCTCTCATTCTTTCAGAGTTAAGATGATCTTCTTTCAATACCTCATCTTGAAACTCTTTGACTTGCTTCATTACATCAGAGGTCATGATTAGTTGATATGTCTTCACCCGAATCGGCTCGGGCCTCTCTTTCCGGCTAAGGGCATCAGCCACCACATTGGCCTTGCCCGGATGGTAGTGGATTTCACAATCATAATCCTTTATAAGTTCTAACCACCATCTCTGCCTCATGTTTAGATTCTTCTGCTCAAAGAAGTACTTCAGGCTCTTGTGGTCAGTGAAAATGGTGCACTTCGTCCCGTAAAGATAGTGCCTCCAAATCTTTAACGCAAGGACCACGGCTGCCAGCTCCAAGTCATGAGTGGGGTAATTGACCTCATGAACCTTCAACTGTCGGGATGCATAGGCTATGACCTTTCCTCTCTGCATTAACACACACCCTAACCCCAAGTAAGAAGCATCAAAATAAACCACCAGATCTTAACTTCCATCGGGTAATGACAGAACTGGAGCTTGAGTCAACCTCGCCTTCAGTTCCTCGAATACCTTCTCTTGAGCTTGACCCCATATGAACTTCACATCTTTTCGGGTAAACTTAGTCAGTGGAGAAGCAATTTTAGAGAAGTCTTGGATAAATCTTCTATAGTAGCCCGCCAAACCCAAGAAACTACGAATCTCGGATGGCGTCTTTGGTGACTTCCATTGCATAACCGCCTCCACTTTTGCCGGGTCCACCATAATCTCGTCGGGACTCACCACATGACCCAAGAACTGAACTTCACGCAACCAAAACGCGCACTTGGAGAATTTAGCATACAATTTCTCCCTCCTCAGCGTCTCCAGAACCTCCCGAATGTGACCACCATGCTCAATATCGCTCCTCGAATAAATCAGGATATCATCAATAAACACAATCACTCATTTATCCAGCATCGGCCGACACACACGGTTCATCAAATCCATAAAAGCAGCTGGCGCGTTGGTCAAACCAAAGGACATGACAAGAAACTCGTAGTGACCATAGCGCGTGCGGAAAGTTGTTTTAGGGATATCTTGTTCCTTCACTTTCAACTGATGATAACCAGACCGAAGATCTATCCTTGAAAACCAACTGGCACCCTGAAGCTGATCGAACAAATCATCTATTCTCGGTAAGGGGTATCGATTCTTCACCGTCAACTTGTTCAGCTCGCGGTAGTCGATGCACATCCTCATACTACCGTCCTTCTTCTTTACAAATAGGACCGGAGCACCCCAGGGAGAGATACTCGGTCTAATGAACCCCTTATCAAGCAGCTCTTGCAACTTCTCCATCAATTCCTTCATCTCAGTCGGAGCTAACCGATACGGTGCTTTGGCGACAGGTTGGGCACCCGGTATCAGATCAATCTGAAACTCGATCTCTTGGTCCGGTGTGGTGTTGGCGCATCCACATCTTTTACATAGGCCAAGTAGGCACTACATCCACGCCTCATACACTTTCCCGCCACCGCCATCGAAATGACTTTCGGAATCATCATGACCCGGTCGCCATAAACCGTCACCGAACTCCCGTCAGGCACTGTCAACCGAATCATCTTCTTGCGACACACAATGTTCGCCTCGAATTCCGCCAACCAATCCATCCCAAGAACCAAATCAAAACCACCTAAGGTCATCACAAACGGTCTAACAGGAAACTTATGACCCTCAAGTTCCACATCACTGTTCTCTATCATCTCAGAAATCCTGGTAGACTTACGTATGGCAGTTTCTACATCAAAGGGCGCATCAACACGTCTACTACTAACAGGCAGCTTAGCACAGAAAGCAGCAGAAATAAAACTCTTACTAGCACCAGAATCAAATAACACAGAAGCTAGAGTTTGGTTCACTAGAAACGTACCGGACACAACATCAGGGTCTGTCCTAGGTTCCTCCCGTGTCATGGTGAATGCCCTGGCACTCGCCCTTGGTCCTTCACCTCCCGTCCTCTTCGCCCCAGAACCCTCAGCCCTCGGCTTCTTACAATCCCTGCTCATATGACCAGTTTCCCCACAGTTAAAACATTTGCTCGCCACGCAATCCTTTGCCATATGCCCTGTCTTCCCACACTTGAAGCACACATTCAAACCCAACCTACATTCTCCCGCATGCTCCTTTCCACACTTGCCACACCTCCTCGATCCCGCTCCCTATATGGCCACGCGGCGGTCATCCACCCGTGCCTTTTTGTTACCCGTCGAGGCATCACCCCACCAAACCTTTTCCTGTTCCAGTTCCGATCACCACCGCCCTTCTTATTCGCTTTTGTCACCACCACCTCCCGCTCATCATATAGCCTTCCAGCCAAATCGACCGCCGACCTAAAAGTACTTGGCCGGGCGGCGATCATATGCCTGCGAACATCCACCGGTAATCCCTGAATGTACCTCTTGATCTTCCGAGATAGAGGCGTCACCTGATCCGGCACCAACCGTGCCATTTCATTGAATTTGGTGGTGTATTGGTGGTGTGTCAAGGATCCCGCCTCCAGCTGCAAGAACTCCCTCTCTATCTTATCCATCTTCCTATGAGGACAGAAGTCCTCAATCACCATCTTCTTTAGTTCGGGCCATCTCATTCTCCCGATTGCCCGGTTATCCTCAGCTTGGACAATGTTGTCCCACCAGCATAGTGCCGAGTCCACAAATGAATGAGTGGCAAACTTCACCTTCTGATCTTCCCGACACTCGCTGATGTCGAGAATAGCCTCCATCTCTCTCACCCATCGGTGAGCAGCGGCAGCATTGCCATTACCGTCGAAAGTAGGGGGCTTGCATCTCATAAACACCCTATAGTTACAGCCACGTGCCACCTCGCACAGGCTCGTCTTCCTCTTCCTCGTCTTCATTATCGGAGAAAATCGTTTCGGGCTCCGGTTGCTCTCGTTCCCCCGAAGACCTGTTTCTCTCCTTTCTTTCTCCTTCTTTCACCACCTTAATGACTTCGGTCACCACAAACGGTAAGATTGTCTGCATGACTGGTGTACTTCTTCAACAACAGCCTCCTTTACCGAGGCCCTCAGGTTTGCACTCTCATCCCCAGCTTTCGGATGAGGGGTCTCTGGTTCCTCAGGAACCACCTTTTCGACCCTTGGTCTTCCTCTTTTGTGTCGCGGCTCAACATCAGGCCCGCCACGGCCTCCACCCCTAGAAGCTTTAGAAGATCTACCTCCAGCCATTCTCTAACTCACACTGAAAGATTCAAACACCAACACGGTCATTCAAGGAAACAACTCAGTTTATGTCAAGTATAGTAAGTCCCTAATAATAGTGGCCAGTTGTGATTAGCCACTTACTTTACTCTTCATACCCCAAGCATTACCTGTCCTGACTACATCAGTATTTAAATCTACATACAACACATAACCACATACCATGCGCACATAAAACCGGTTAACTTTAAGAAAATACCTGATGGCACGCAGCTTCTCAGATTGACATCCCATTCCCTTTCCGTCCCACTTTCAGTTTAAGTTAAGGTTTATTTTGAAAATTTACCCATTTCACTTAAACTTTGGCTCTAATACCAACTTGTAAGGCCCCGTTCCCGGGACGCCTACAGTTGGTCATTCATTGCACATAAAACATATAATTACATTTGTCTCATGAAAATATTGCAGCTGAAACATTCAAAAATGACATCTTATTTCATCATAAACATTTTGCCAAATAATACATCATTATCCGATTACAAAATACATGTTTGCATTACATCACAAAAGCTTTATAAATGGATGCCATCCCATAAGAGCCGAGTACCCTCGCGGTGCCATCCTCAGCAAACATTACCTGCCAACTGGAAAACATATAAAAAGTCAGCGTTGCTGAGTGAGTTCTAGTTTTACAATAAAACATACTTACTTTCATTTAAAACCATTCGTTACTTTTGTATGATCACACATCATACGTACGCATAGATAATATCTTTATTATCTCCTTCATTCATCCATTCCTTCGTTCAATATAACTTTACTTGTGCATCGGATATCCTCCGTACCAATACCATATGTTACACCCCGAACAATTTAGCTACTGGGCCGAAGTCAATAATTGAACAGCTGAGCGTATGCCGCAGTACTAGAGGTAAGCGGTAGAGGTTCTACATAAATGGTCGATCACAAAGAAGGACCCGATATCCGATACATGCAAGACTTTTCATTTCTTTCCACTTTACGTTACATAATACTTCATTTCATTCATTATCATAACACGTAAAGCCACAGGAAAGATAAACATACATCATAATAAGGAACATATCATACACGGACATCATCATCATACAGGGCAACATCATACATACATAACATGCATAAACATGCAACATCATCATCACCATGCCCAACAAACTTTCTAAAGCCATACAATCCTCTTACATGCTCTTACGGGAAACTTCACATCAAAACTTACATCTGCACTTTCCCCCAAAAGTCAAAAGTTGAACTACACTTTCCTTCGGGTGCAACAGCCCTATTCATGCGTATGGACACTCTTCAGTCGCATGGCCTCCATGCGACTGAACATCATGCGATTGAACTCAGGCGGATGAACATCTATGCGAATGGACATCAAGTCGTGCGTATGGACCTCATGCAGATAGAACTAATGCGAATGAGCACCTATGCGACTAACCTCATGTGAATGGACTCATGCGAGTAAACACCTATGCGACTGGACCCTCAGTCGTATGACTCCCCATGCGACTGGACTCCCAATCGTGCGAATGAACACTTAGTCGTACGATTGAACCCTCAATCGTGCGAATGAATCCCAATCGTGCTAATGACCCTCACTAGCCTCTGAATCGGCCGTATGGCCTTCATTCGGTTGC
The DNA here is from genome assembly GCA_025215565.1 of Flaveria ramosissima. Classification (NCBI taxonomy): domain Eukaryota; kingdom Viridiplantae; phylum Streptophyta; class Magnoliopsida; order Asterales; family Asteraceae; genus Flaveria; species Flaveria ramosissima. Next base: position 13,081,753 of record CM046044.1, on the reverse strand, counting down.
ATAGCCCTAAGCCTAAATCAACCATCCTAGACCTTAGGGTATATACGTATATATATACGTATATATATATACGTATATATATATACATATATATATATACGTATATATATATATACATATATATATATATATATACGTATATATATATTACGTATATATATACATATATATATATCCCGTATATATATATATATACGTATATCTATATCTATATATATCTATATATATCCGTCTATCTATATATTATCCGTATATATACAACTATATCTATATATATACGTATATAATAGATATGTACGTATATATATATATACGTATATATCTATCTATACGTCTATATATCTGTCTATATACGTAATAATATATATATATATGATATATATATAGATATATCTATACGTATATATATATATATATATATATATATCTCTCGTATCTCTCTCTCTCTCTATCCCTCTCTATCTCTATCCTCTCTCTCTCTTCTCTCTCTATCTCTCCTTCTCTATCCCTCTCTCTCTCCGTATCTCTCTCTCTCTCTCTCCGTACTCTCTCTCTCTTCCGTCTCTCTCTCTCTCTACGTACTCTCTATATACTCCGTCCTCTCTCTCTATCCGTATATATCTACGTCTATATACTATCTATCCTCCGTATCTCTCTATATATCTCTCTATCCTATCGTTCTCTCTATATATCTCTCTCTCTCTCTATCTCTCTATATATCCGTATATCTCTACTTATATCTCTCTATCTCTATCTCTATCTATATCTTCTATATCTCTATCCATCTCTATCCGTATCTCTCTCTCGTCTATATACGTATATATATATCCTATCCGTATATCTCTATATCCGTCTATATCTCCGTATCTCCTCTATATCTCCGTCTCTCTCTCTATCTCCGTCTCTCTCTATTCTATCCGTATATATCTCTATCTCCGTCTATCTATACGTATCTATCTCCGTATATATCTCCGTCTCTCTCCGTATATACTCTATCTCTCTCTCTATCTATCTCTCTATCTCCCTCTCTATCTTCTCCTATCTCTCCGTATCTCTCTCTCTCTCTATCTCTCTCTATCTCTCTATCTATATATATCTATATCTCTATATATATCTATCTGTATATATATATCTCTCTGTATATATATATACATATTGTAAATCCAGGATAATCAAACTTGAATCAAATCATGAAGATTATAGATCAAAATATGATAATCACAATCAAAACCCCTTTGATCTTCATTTAGATTGCAAAATATGTTTACATGTACTATCCCTCAATCTATTGGTCATGCAACCATTAGACCAATCCTGTAAGGCCCCGTTCCCCGGGACGCTTACAGTTGGATCCTCATCGCACATAAAACGTATAATTACATTTGCATTTCATACAGCATCGTTGCGGAAACATTTAAAACTTTCTTCCATCATAATATAATAGCTTTTGCCAAATAATAATCGTTATTCAATTACAAAATCCAAGTTGCATTACATCACAAAAGCATTTTAAATGGATTCCATCCCAAATGAGTCGAGTAGCCTCGCAGTGCCATCCTCAACAACATTACCTGCCAACTGGAAACACATAAAAAATCAGTGTTGCTGAGTGAGTTCTAGTTTTATAATAAAGCATACTTTACTTTCATTAAAAACCGTTCGTTACTTTTGCATGATCACACATCATACGTACATATAGATAATCTCATTATTATCTTCGGTATTCGTTCTTTCTTTCACTTTTGATATCTTCCATACCAATACCATGTGCTACACCCCAAACTATATGCCTACTGGGCCGATGTCTATAAATAGACAGCTTTACATGGTGCCGTAGTACCGAGGTAAGCGGTAGAGGTTCTATACAAATGGTCAATCACAAAGAAAGACCCCGATGTGCATCCTCCCGGGGTAGCGAACCCACACACCGTTGGGCTAACACCTTTTAATGGCATGTCCTGATATCCAATGCTTGCAAGACTTTCTTTACTTTCATCATTTATTAATGCATGCATTTATCATATTTTTCTTTTCATCATCTTTCACTTTACGTTACATAATACTTTCAATTCTTTCATTAACATAACACGTAAAGCCACAGGAAAGATAAACATTCATCATAATCAGGAACATCAACATATACAGTCATCATCATCATACAGGGCAACATCATACATACATAACATACATCATGCATAAATATGCAACATCATCATTATCATGCCCAACATACCCTCTAAGGTGTCAACAGTCATCTTACATGAACTTACGGGAATTTCCATATCAAACTTACATCTACACTTTCTCCCGAAAGTCACTAATTAAACTACACATTTCCCCGGGTACAACAGCCCTACTTGGGCGTATGGACACCCTTCAATCGCATTGCCTCTAGGCATGCGACTGGACCCATGCGGATGAACACCTATGCAGATGGGCACCCAGTCGTGCAAATGGACCTCATACGGATGAAACTAATGCGGATGAGCACCTATGCGACTGGGCCTCAGTCGCATGACTCCCCATGCGACTGGCCCCCAATCGTACGAATCATTCCTCAAACATGCGAATGAATCCTCAATCGTGCGAATGAACCTCAATCGCACCTCAATCGGCCGTATGGCCTCCATTCGGTCGCATAGCCCTAGCTGATGCAGAATGGAGTTTATGCCGAACCCAATCTGCCAATTTTGACCTCCAAGCTCATCCAAACCCATTCTAAGCCTAAATCAACCATCCTAAACCTTAGGAATGCATACCACAACACCATTCAAGCACACACAAGCCCGGAAACAAACTCCAAACGCATCACACACAAACACATACAAATGGGTCAAACACACACACAAACAGGTTTTCTATGTGTTCCAGTGTAAGGCCCCGTTCCCGGGAAGCCTCACAGTTGGTTAATCATAGCATAAAATCAGTTTAATAATAAAACATTGCAGCGGAAATAATTAGACATTCATTTAAAACTTAGAAACCATATTGTACTCATACATTTGTCCTTTAATTTCCAACAAAACATGTTACTTGTTCTTAAATTACAATAAAGATTTCATAAATAAATGCCATCCATAGCTCCCCAAGTAGCTCCATGTGCCATCCTCAGCATCAGCGTTTACCTGCCAACTATTATGCATAAAAGTCAGCTTCGCTGAGTGAGTTCTAGTTTTAAATAATATAAGAAAATATAAACTTTATCCTTCATATAATGACCATGCATATATCATAGTACATAACATTACTTGCATCATAATAAGCATGTTCATTATCTTTCATTTATTCATTATCTTTCACTTTCATCATAAACGAGATTGCACAAAGCAAGAGCTCCATGTTGATTGGCAACAAATGCCAATCCCTGTCGGTACACATGAAAACGGTAGCTAACCCCCGACAGTTGATCCACACTGCAAGCCACATAGCCCGCTCATGAATACAGATCCACCATCATACATCAGACTCACATAAGTGAAGTCTATCATAGTGCTTGCAAGACTTTTCATCATCAAACGGGCCCGGGGGTAACATTCATTAAGTTTCGCTTTTCATTAATATCATCTTTCTCTTTAATATATATAATACTTAACTTATTAAGTACACATCATGCCAAGTAAAATCATCATAAAACATAACCGAACCGCCGCGGGACAGCGGGGGTTCGGGGGCGGCAGCCCCTGACAGCGGGGTCCTAGGGGCAGCAGCCCCTAGTGGGGTCCAAGGGGCAACGCCCCTGGCTGGGGCCAGGCTGCCAGGTCAGCGCGAAAAATTTTTATAATTAAGGATTTATATAGCAGGTTTACTTATGGAAAAATCGTTCTTCCTGTTAAAACAACTTAAAATCTTGGTCATTTAAAAACGTAACTTTAGTATGCATAATAGCCCCAAAACATGGAAAAACTTATAAATAGGGGATCTAGAACTCACCTGGATATCACGAATAACTTCTAGGCTAAGCTTACAAGGCTAGGATCACTCTACACAGCCTGCAGAATAGCGAACACTTAAAGGGGTTAATTTCTGCCTAAATGCGCTGCTAATTTCGCTGCATGATCAGAAATTTCGCAGCTAGGTTCGCCAACAGTTTCGCTGCTAGTTTCACCAGCAGTTTCGCTGCTAGTTTCGCTAGCACCTTCGCTGCCAGTTTCGCTGGCATCTTCGCTGCCAGTTTCGCCCAACTTTCGTTGGAAAACCATGTCTGCGAAACTACCTGCGAAACTATAGTTTCGCAGAAAGATCCACAGTTTCGCTGATTGAATATGCAAATTCGCTGGATGAACACGCAGTTTCACAGATCGCATAAAAATTACGGACCAGACCGTTTTTAACCCAAAATCATAACTTTTTACGTCCAATCTCTTAGTTTATCATCCATGAGGCTAAATCTAAGCTTTATACATGTTTTCATACGTAAAAATGTGACCTTTATGCGATTCTTTGCAACTTTTCAAAACCCAAAACCCTAGAATCCGGGTTTGATCTACAGAAGGGTTTAGAGGTCGATTCTTACCTGGATTTGTTGCTTCTTTCTTAGATCTTGATGCTCCAACACCCAGATCTTCAATCTCTTCACCTTAGAAGCTTCAAATCTTGAGTTTTCTCCACTTTCTCCTCTACTTTCTCTCTCTACGAATTTGGTGGCTAGGGTTGTAATGAGGAAGATGAAGCTGTTTTGGGTGCTTAAGGGCTGATTATGGGCCTTTAATCCCATAGGCCACTACCCAATAAGCCTAATTTTAGCCCATGACCATTTCCTTCTTTTATTAAATACCCATTAATTAAGCCCATTGTCCTTAATGACTCGTTTTGACTTTTCGGGGTGTTACAAGTCTCCCCCACTTATTTAGGTTTCGTCCTCGAAACCTGTCAGTCATCAAACAATTGAGGGTAAAATTTTCTCATCTCCTCCTCAGTCTCCCATGTAGATTCTGACCCTTTCTGTGTCTCCACTGTACCCGTACTAGTGGAACCACTTTATTCCGTAAGTGCTTCTCTTTCCAATCAAGGATGGCCACCGGCTGCTCTCTACATAATTAGCCGTTCATCGACTTCAATGTCTTCTAACGGTACAAATGCATCATTATCTGCCAGACATTTCCTGAGATGAGATACGTGGAACGTAGGGTGAATTCCACTCAACTCATCAGGTAGTTCTAATCTGTAGGCCACTTCTCCTACCCTTGCGATAATGCGAATAATGGAATGCCCTATAATCTTGGGCTTAGCTTTCCCCTTTTTCGAAACCTGATGATCCCTTTCCAGGGCGATACCTTGAGCATAACCTTGTCACCCCTCAAATTCTATCGGCCTACGCCTCTTATCAGCATAAGACTTCTGGCGGTCCTTTGCAGCTTTCATGAACGCCTTAATCTTATCTAACTTCTCAGTTGTGATCTCAATCACATCAAGACTCCCAATTCCTTCTGCCCGATGTCGCCCCAACACACGGGCGTTCTGCACTTCCTACCGTACAACATCTCGTAAGGTGGCATACAAATGCTGGCATGGTAACTATTATTATATGAGAATTCTGCCAACGGTAAGTGCTCATCCCAACTTCCTCCAAAGTCGATTACACAGGCTCGTAGCATGTCTTCTAAAGTTTGGATCGTCCTTTCCGACTGACCATCTGTCTGGGGATGGTAAGCCGTACTAATATGCAGTCTAGTCCCCATTGAGTCATGAAACCTCTTCCAGAACTTGGACGTAAACCGCGTGTCCCTATCCGAAACGATAGACACTGGAACACCGTGACGAGCCACGATCTCCTTGATAAATAGCTCTGCCAACCTCTCAGAGGAATACGTCTCACGAATTGGTAGGAAATGGGCGCTCTTTGTTAGACGGTCAACAATCACCAAGATTGCGTCGCTTCCCCTTGCCGTGCGAGGCAGCTTTGTGATGAAGTCCGTTGTGATGTGTTCCCATTACCATTCAGGGATATCCAAAGGCTGGATCTTCCCGTATGGCTTTTGGTGCTCTGCCTTCACTTGCAGACAAGTCAGGCACTTGCTCACGTACTTAGCCACGTCTCGCTTCATTCCCGGCCACCAGTAATCTTTCTTCAGATCCTGATACATTTTCGTGGCACCGGGGTGTATGGAATATCGAGTTTTATGAGCCTCATCCATGATTTTCTCCCTTAGATCTCCATAGAGAGGGATCCACATTCGCCCAGATCGGGTTCTAACTCCCAAGGTGTTTTCCCCCAAATCTGAAACTTGTCCTTTCATCCTTTCAGAGTTGACTCTATCCTCTCTTAGTGCCTCATCCTGGAACTCCCTCACTTGCTTCATAACATCAGGCGTCATGATTATCTGGCAAGCCCTCACCCGAATTGGTTCGGGTCGTCCTTTTCGGCTAAGGGCGTCAGCAACCACATTGGCTTTGCCTGGATGATAATGAATTTCACAGTCATAATCCTTGATCAGTTCCAACCACCTCCTCTGCCTCATATTGAGTTCCTTTTGTTCAAAGAAATACTTTAGACTTTTATGATCATTGAAGATGGTGCACTTCACCCCATACAGGTAGTGCCTCCAAATCTTCAATGCAAACACCATCGCAGCCAACTCCAAATCATGGGTGGGATAATTGGCCTCGTGAACCTTTAATTGTCTAGAAGCATAGGCTATCACCTTCCCTCGTTGCATCAACACGCAACCCAATCCTGCATACGAGGCATCCGAGTAGACCACCAGATCCTCGTTCCCTTCAGGTAACGTCAAGACGGGGCTTGAGTTAACCTCATCTTCAGTTCTAGGAAGGCGTTCTCCTGATCAGTACCCCATTCATACTTCACGTCCTTTCGGGTCAACTTTGTCAAAGGAGAAGCTATCTTGGAGAAATCCTGGATAAACCTCCTATAGTAGCCTGCCAAGCCTAAGAAACTGCGAATTTCGGATGGCGTCTTGGAGGTTCCCATTGCATCACCGCTTCAACCTTTGCAGGGTCCACCCTGATCCCTTCAGGATTAACCACATTGACCCAGAAATTGAACTTCTCGAAGCCAAAACGGCATTTAGAGAACTTAGCATATAACTTCTCATTCTGAGTGTCTCCAATACTTCTCGGATATGATCGCATGTTCCTCTTCACTTTTTGAATAAATCAAGATGTCATCAATGAACACTATCACCGATTTATCCAACATCGGCCGACATACCCTATTCATGAGGTCCATGAAAGCAGCTGGCGCGTTGGTTAAACCAAAGGACATGACGAGAAATTCATAGTGTCCATAACGCGTACGGAATGCTGTCTTAGGAATGTCTTGTTCTTTCACCTTCAGTTGGTGGTAACCAGACCGCAGGTCTATCCTCGAAAACCAGCTGGCACCCTGAAGTTGATCGAAACAGGTCGTCGATCCTTGGTAACGGATACCGATTCTTTACGGTCAGCTTATTGAGCTCGCGATAGTCAATGCACATTCGCATGCTACCATCTTTCTTCTTGACGAATAAAAACCGGAGCACCCCATGGAGAGATACTCGGTCGGATGAAGCCTTTATCCAATAAATCTTGCAACTGGTCCCTCAGTTCTACCATCTCCGAAGGAGCTAATCGATACGGTGCTTTAGCGACAGGTTGAGCTCCCGGTAGCAAATCAATCTGGAATTCGATTTCGCGGTCAGGCGGCACACCGGTCAGGTCTTCAGGAAAGACGTCAGGAAACTCGCGCACTACTGGCACGTCTGATAATGTGGCGTCTGGCGCATCCACATCTTTACATAGGCCAAGTAAGCGCTGCACCCACGTCTCAAGTACTTTTCAGCTGTGATCATCGACACGACCTTCGGTACACAGCACACCTTATCTCCACGAACCGTAACAGAACTACCATCGGGCGCTGTTAGACGAATTATCTTCTTACTACATACTATATTGGCTTCATAGGTAGCTAACCAATCCATGCCTAACACCACATCGAAACCTCCTAAGGCCATAACATGCAACCTAGCAGGAAACTTACAATCTTCTAACTCAATCAGGCAATCCTCAACCACCTCAGTTACCTTAGTGGACTTACCAATGGCTGTTTCTACATAGAAAGGCTCATCTAACTTTCTACTCTTATCATGCAACAAACGACAAAAGGCAGCAGACACAAAACTCCTACTAGCACCAGAATCAAAGAGCACAGAAGCATATTCATGGTCTACCAGAGAAACATACCTGAAACTACTTCTGGGTCTGCCCTGGCCTCCTCGCGAGTTATGTTGAATGCCCTCGCCTTCGCCTTTGAACCGTCACCCCTTCCCTTATCTCCAGCTTTAACCGTTCCTGATCCTTCTGGTTTCCTTTCTTACAGTCTCTTCCCGCATGACCCATCTCGCCACACTGGTAACACCTCCCCACCTTGCAATCCCTAGCATAGTGGCCCTCGCCTCCACATTTAAAACATTTTCCCGTCCCAGCTCTGCACTCCCCTGAATGACCTTTTCCACATTTTCTACAAACACCTCCTTCACCAGAATTTCCCTGTCTCCCAGACTGATCCTCAACCTCATCCTCTTTTCTCCACTCCGGAAGTTATCACCTCCGAACCTCTTCCCATTCCCATTCTTGTTCCCATTCCATTTCTCCACCTTCTTCTGTACAGGCACTGGGTCTCTCTCATCGTACAACCTCCCAGCTAAATCCACCACAGACCTAAACGTACCCGGTCTGGCTGCAATCATGTGCCTCCTTATGTCCACAGGCAAACCTGTATGTATTTTGATCTTTCTGGACGCAGGTGTCACCATGTCTGGCACAAGTCTTGCAAGTTCATTGAACTTGGAGGTATACTCTTGATGAGTCATGTTCCCAGCCTTTAAATACAAGAACTCCTTTCAATCTTGTCTAATTCCGATGGGGACAATACTCCTCCAGCACTAACTCCTTCAACTCCGACCACTTCATCTTGGCTATCGATCGCTTCCCCTCAGCCTGGACATATTGTCCCACCAGCATAACGCTGAGTCAACGAAGGAATGAGTGGCAAACTTAACTTTTTGATCCTCGCGGCACTCACTAATTTCCAGTAGTTACGCTTCCATCTCTCTGACCCAACGATGAGCGGCAGTAGCAGTGCCGTTACCGTCAAAGGTTGGGGGCTTGCACCTTTGAAATGCCCCATAGTTGCACCCTCTAGTAGTCTCTCTCTCGGACTCTTCATCACTATCGTCATCATGGACTACCACCTTAGGGTTTGATGGCTCCTCTTCAGACTCCTCAGTCCTCCCAGTGGACTTTCCTGAATTCTTCTCACTTTCCTTCCCTTTCCTCTCAGCTTTCTCTCCATCCTTGACTGCTTTGATCACCTCGGTCACCACCGAGGGTAAGACATTTTGCATGACATTGTAGACTTCGTCAGCGATAGCCTCCTTCACAGTGGGTTTGAGGGTGGCTGATCCCTCCCCTCCGGGTGACTATGGAGGTCTGACTCCTCATGAACAGTCTCGGGAGCCTTAGCTTTGCTCCGGGTGACACGTGGCTCAGTAGTAGTACGCCCGCCACGAGCACCTCCTCGGGTCGCCTTCCCAGATTT